>ML986626.1:287838-307569 GCA_010094045.1 Lojkania enalia
GACACAAGCCGTCCACTCAGCCAACATTGGAAAAAAAAAAAAAAAAAAAAAACAAATATTACAAACATCAGAATACCAACGTACATTAATTCCCCTTTATAATCAATTAAATCTTTTCTTGCTCCTGGGCCACTGCTCCTCGCCTACCCCGCCCCCTTTAAGGCCAAAAAAAAAAAGTGAAATAAAACAAAGCGACACTTTGCTAAGCATCATGCTAGGTAAGCATGCAGTTTTCATCATAACGTTTTCCGCGATACGACAGACACTACTTCTAGTTGTAGCCTCACACCTTTCCAAGTTACTTCGCTTTTCTTGACAGGTAAGTGGGCAAAGATTGTGGGCAGGCGCGTACTAAAGCGCTGATTACTTACTTGATCTGGCAAGAGGGAGTGGTACCGGTGGTAGTTCTTCTACAATTAAAAGTATAACCCGATGGGGGGTTATGCAGGAGTAGAAATGGGGAGTAATGAGTATTTCTATCCTGAACCCCACAAACACCTTCTTTCGCAACAAGGAGTCTCAACGGTACATACATCGTTCCTTTTTTTTTTTTTTTTTTTTGGAATGGTGTGTGGTTGTGTGATTCTTAGTAAAGGGGATTTATATATTTCAGTTTGAGGTACTGAAGGAAACTGGCGCGGCGTATGTATGGAAAAAAGGCAGGTAGGGAGTGACATAAGGGATGATGAAGTGGAGCGTGTGTGAGGAGGGGATGGGTAAGAGATAATAACAAGCGATGAGTTATTCAGGCCGGAACTAGAATCTTGGAATATTGGGATAGCTGGCACTATTCTATAGATACACTGTGTTAATGATCTTAAGTCATGGAGCGATGGCGGCGTTTAAGGGGAAGGGACTGTTGGAATGTACGCACTTGGACTATTCGTAGATTTGGATTAGTTACATGTGGGTATGATATGTACTAGCTAATAACGAGGGAGTGCGTAGTGAGATACATGGTAGTAATACATCCTTTAGCTCTAGAATTGGCATTGATGGAAGTCTCTCGAGTCTATTCCACTTAAGACCATCAACCCCCAAACGCCCATCGCATCACCGCAAAGCCTACCCCTAGCAACCTCGCAACCACAACCCCAAGACACTAAACACCAACCCATTCCAAATCTTCGCCTCAGAAAAACACATCACCGCGTCAGTTCGCAGGCTCGCTTGCCAGTGTCACCGTAACGCAATCGTGTATTTGGAAACCTGCTGTGCCAACGTAAACGTGGTATGAGCATGTAGTCAGCAGCGTGTCACCACAACTAGTGTGGACGAGCAACAAGGATCGCCGCAATAGAATCTTTCACCGGGGTAATATGAACGATTGCCCGTCTTCCGTCTTGTTGGCGCTAGTGGGTTGCAGCGTGCGTCGCTGTAAGATGGGGGGAATCGATCGGGTCACGATGATGGGAGGCGCTGGCCTGGCGACGGGAAAAGAACGATGTGATGGTAGAATTGGGGAAGGTATTGTTGTGCTGAGGAAGTGCGGTATGGTAGAGGCGCGTCCTGCTGTGATTGTAGATGAATTGCGAAGATGATGCGTGATTATTGCCGTCAACGGGGCCTGAGATAAAAATCAGTGTCCGCTGTTCCTAGCATCACCACGTCTAAATATTTCCATATAATTTTTATGTCTCCCATTCGTTATACGAAATCATTTGTCTTCAAAAGAGCGAAGCTCTTTGAAAACAGGAAGATTGATCCTTCTGGTTGACGGAATTACCCTAGAATGAGTCCAAGCACTTCACCACTATGTTGACTGGAAAAAGACAAACTGGCTTAATTCCCAACGATAGCGCATTCATAGTCACTAGCAATCTCCGGGCTAAGATCTTCTTCCGTGCACTACCTCATTCAGAGTCTCGTCGCCCGACATATGCATGAAGTTGTACTCTCTGAGGTCATAGTCCATTGCTCGGTTAAGGGCCATTCCTACCGCAACTGGACGCTAGTTAATACAGACGTTAGAGGCCAACTACACAGATGATCCCCGAGGCACAGCTATTATGTCAGACGGACATGTCTGACATACAAAGAAAAAGTTCTGATGGTATCAAGGGATGCACATGGACATAAGCCGCCGTAAGCACAAAGGTGCCGAGTGTCGAAAAACTGGTTGCCGGGCCCGTCGAAAAACGGTCAATGATCAAAAAGTCCGTAAACGACTTCCTGCGACGCGGGCCGCAAAGACACGCCCCGGTTCGGATTTATCATTGTGGCTTCCCGACATTGGGGGATGAAAATCGAATCGGTTACCCATGCGTTAACGACTTCCTAATCTGGTCGCCAATACAGAGCCTTGGATTAGTGTGAAGTGAGCTGAACCGATTACGAGAACCTTCACGAAGTCGATTAAGAGGGGCAAATCGGGATACGCCTAGGACAACAACAAAAGGCTGCGGAAAAAGCAAGATTCGAAATGGATCCCGGAACTGAAAGTGGCAAGTCCTGCAGGATGGATGTATGCCAAGTTGCACGAGATCCTGGAGTGCTGGAGTGTCCTCGTAACTGCGGTCAGCACGAGAGATATGTATGTCTTCGATCCACCTAGCCTTATTGCCATGATCCGAGAGACGTGGAGTGCATTCGTAGCTATTTGGGACAGAATAGAGAAAGTCAGCTAAAGGCGGCTAAGAGTCAAGCACATCTGTGAAGTGCGAAGACGCATTTCTCGTTATCCGGCTATAAATTCCCTGACTGAAGGGTTAAGCAAGCAAAAGACACATTTCATGTGACTGCATTATCGAATTCTCTTGCTGCGATTGGCAGAGTTTTATGTGACGAGAACGCGGCGAGGATGGGTACGAGACGAGGTTACTAAAGGCACTTAGATTGGTCCATGGTCTTCACAAGTAAAGGTCATTCAGCACATGCTGCATGCTTTGGAGCGAATAGTATCCGCTCCCCGTACATCCTGAAGAGCGAGATGTTAGACCTGTTGTGAAAGGCTTCCCCCATCTCCCAGAAGCTTCCCAGATTTTGCAGCTTATCTTCGGGGTCCGTCAACGAACAACGCGCGCATTCTTCGCAAATCGGCGAATAGGCAGCGTGCTTCCAGCCGGTCTTCCTGCGGATTGACTTGACATAGTCTCCGGCTTGGATGCAGCAGCTGAAGCCCGTAGAAGGAATTTTGTGTCCCCTTCTCACTCAATGGTTGCACGACGAAGAGTGGCACCCAGCGTAATTCTCTTTCAGGTTGGACACCAGATCTGCCTGATCCAGACCAGCTATCGGCGGGGGCTTGTTATGGCGTCGAGCCTAGTGGGCACGACGACTGGTGGATACCGGTTTAGGGAACGGGCGACACGCCAGACGGCGGCCAACGATGAACGGGATCTTTAATGTCGACCTGGAGACGTTGGGCGGCTGGCACCGAGCCTGTGTTGACCGTCCTCCGCCAGCCGATGCAGGTACGAACTGATGGCTATTCGCATACCGAGAGCCTTCATCGCCCCCGAGCACGCGCCTGGCTTGTGGAGTGACGCAGGAGCGACGCCCCTTTCACACCACTAATATTTCTGTCTCCGGAAGATTCCTGTGGCGAAGAAAAGGAAATGTACTGAGGCCCGCGGACCAGAATAATATTCACATTACGATCAATCGAGCAGGAGAAGGCGAAGCTCGCGAGGCATTTTCCGCGGCTTGGGTGGAACATGGGTTGGAGAATGTGGGCGAGACTCCAATCACAAAACTCAGCTGCGCTTTCTGTGCCTCAGGTGGAAAATTCCCTTGAGGCGGGCGGAAAATGAGCGGCGCTTGAGTCCAAAACGACGCAGCAGGACTCAGTAGCCCAAACGTGGTTTGACACAGACGGTCACTTTGAGCACAGATAGCAGGGTTTGGCGAGGCCCCCTGGCTGGACTTAAGATTGAGGGTGACTATTGATTTGATAGACAACCGCAGAAATGCCTGTTGCAGCTGCATCATACAGGAGGGAAGGCATCCCGAGATAATAGTCCGGGCTCAGGACCGTGGGGTATATGGTAGTCATTTCAGTTACAGCAACTTACTCGCAGTGCAGCGACATCTGCGGCGTCTCTCCCGGCGCATACGAAGGACCTGGGCTCGGACAAAAGAGCTTCCCTCTTCGGGCAAACTCAAGATGCGCACAAGGAGTGGCCTTGGCAGGATATGGCTTGATGGAGGCGGCGGGGGGAGTGATGGAGAAGGCCTGCGATGGCGCTTCGGAAGAGTAGCTAGCACCGTCGTCCTGGTCGATGGAGGCTCAAAACGTGGCCGCCGCCGCCCGCCGCCGCCCGCCCACGGCAGGGGGGGGAGGTTGGATGCTCAAAGGGGGAGAAGTGAGGTCTCGTTGCTGGCATGACCAGCATCACGAGTCCCAATATCACGGGTCAGGCTTGCTCGGCTCGAGGATCAGGACATGCCGATCCAGGCCGTCGAGCAAGTGGCACGGATGCGGAAAGGCTTGGGGAATGTCCACAACACCAGAGCGATCCGTGTCAAAATTAAGTTGTGCAGTGCGCGGTGTGACATGGGCAATGTGGGCGAATCGTGTGGGTCCACAGGGCATCCCGAGAAGAGCGAGACGGCTGCTGGTCCCGGCCTAGCGCACCAACGGCTTCGATCTGGCATCGCAGCAGTAGGATGGGCACACCGGCCGAGGTCTGCCGGCAATTGTGGTGCGACCAAAGAAGTGAATGGACGGGTAGTGGTGGTGGTGATATGGCGGAAGGATAGGACCAAGGGGAGATGGCGGGGTAGAGATGGCACGGATGGGCGATAGCGAAGTCGAAATAAGCTAGGTGAAGGTAATCAAATAGAGAACATGGGAAAATCCGGCAGAGGGGATGGTCCTGGCGGTGCTGCCCAGTCCCTTCGCGCGTAAGGTTGATCAAGAAAGATGGATGGCAGGGATGGGGGCAGTTGTTGAGTAGCAGATCCCGGCGTCGAGGCAGGCAGGCAGGCCATAGGCTGTAGACTACATATGCACATACATGTGGTATTATTGTTCTCCAGCATCCAGTAGATATATGGGTATGTACCCAGCAACAAAAGCAGCGTGGACCGGGATGGGGAACTCGGGAGGGGGAACTCGGGAACGAGGAGCACCATGAGGGAAGGATGAAATACATAGGCTGCGCATCACAGGACCATGCGCTCTGCCGCGGCCGGGGCTCTGCCTCCGAGTGTCTTGCCCATCACTAGCAGGACCGGCAAGACCAGCAGCAGCGAGAGTCGGATGTTTCTGGTTGACGGTTCGCTAAAGCAGCCCAGGATCCGGCCTAGTCGCGCAGATTACACGAAGGGGGTCGAAATCATGGGTCGGGTTGGGCTGGGGCCTTTCATCTCCAGCGCTCGTTGTTGCGCGACCGAAGCAACTGTCGCCGCGAGATGAAAGGAGCCCGCGCGGCCTGTCTCTCTCGCTCCCCCGCAACCCCCAATTTGCCAAATATACTACCCACCCTACTCTCTCCCTAGGACTGAGTAGTAGTAGGATCCTGCTGCTGCTGCAGCGCTCTCCCGCCCGCGTTCCGCCGCCCCTCGAGCAGGGAGGGAGTTGGTGCCGGGATAGCAGGTCCAGGGCTGTCCCCAGGTCGCGAACACCACGTCGGTAGCCTGCCCTGCCGGTGCTGCCCGCCCTGCCCGCGAACGAGGCCGCCAAAAAAGCCGTCGACAAGCCAATCTCTCGCTAACTGGCGTAGAGAGCGCCCCGCGGGCCTGCCGTCGGTTGCGGCTAAGATCTTTGCACGCCGCTGGGCGCTGCACGAGCCCTCATCCAGCAACGCGCGGGTCGGCGCTGCTCCAGGCGGGTGGGATGTGGCATGCAGCACCATCACGCACAGCCAAGCACGTATCGAGGCAGCAGCAGGCAAGGGGATGGCGCTTGCGAGCGGCGTCTGGATCGACCGCGGAGAGGAGCCCCGCCAGGTTCCAGTCCGTCTCGTCTCGTCGCTGGTTGTGAGCGAGGGTTAAGCCCAAACCAGGCCGCCGGTAATTACACATACATGGATGTGCACTCTTACACACACGCACACAGACACCCACGGTTCTGCACCCAACAGCGGCGTCGCGGGCACGCCAGCTGTCATCCAAGGGCCAACGGGCGCCTCGTGCTGCTCGAGCCCAGCCCGGCTGTCGTTCTGCGAGCATGCGCCAGGTGGACCTCTGCCCGCAGGCGATGATTGAGGAGACAGCCAGACGACGACCATCGCGGTGTGCACAGAGGGCCCGGGTACAGGCAGCAGATGCACGACCACGTGGGGATCTGCTCGTTGTGCGCGACGACGACGATGACGGGGAAGCACTTCTGGAGCACAGGACGCACAGAGAGATGAAGGGCAACAGGCCCCATTTCTCCTGCTTATTATTGCACCATCCGTTTTGGGGACAGACACGTGCCGCAAGCAATATAATCACCGCCCTATTTTTAGCCCGTTCCCAGCACTGAGTCCTGCTCTGGGGCCGAAAAGAGGGTCGCCGGGACCAGTACAGCACAGGACAGTGCCAGTAGTAGCTCGTCGTTGGTGGTTATCGCAGCGCAGATTGCGACACTTGCTCTTCACCACGAGCCCAGCCTAATCAACCGGAAACCTGGACCTGGATACTCTTTTCTTTCTTCTTTGTCCACTACAGACTACTCGCACGCCGGCCCTGGCGTGAAAGACAAACCAACGGCGACCAGCAGTAGCAGCAGTGCGGATTCACTCAATCATGTGCAGCAGTCGTCGTTCTCGTACTCGGCTAGCGTCACAGGCCGGCGACCTGATGTGAGAGGGCGAGCGTGCAAGCCCTGTCATCATGCCAGGAGGAGCATGGTCGAAGTATTGGCTCGCCGAGAGACGGACCGGGGTGTCCAGCTGCGCACTGTCTCGCTCCCAAGCTGAGGTTTGACGCTTGTCGGCCGCTGGCCATCCGCGGTTCTGGTTGTGGACGGTGCTGGTGCTCGCTTTCTCATCGTCCTCGCCCTCGACCTCCTTACGACACATTCACTACTGGGCGCCTGCTGCGAACACCGGCCCGCCACGACGGCCTTCGCGCGCGCACGCACATTGCACGGCGATCTGCGTTGGGACGCGCTGCAAAAGATTGGACGGCGACCTAGAGAGGGGAGGGGAAGAGCTTGTCTTTGTGCAGAGCGCTTTGTCTCGCACGCGCTGGGCTTGCATGAGGCTAGACCATGGCGTCCGTGCAGGCAGGCAGGCAGGGAGGCAGGCCAGCTATGGGCATGGGCTCGTTGGCGCCGTCCCGACGCACATCAAGTGGCCTCTGGGCTCCTCATCCTTGGTACAGGAAAAAACAAAAAAGCCCTTCCAAGCTTCCCTCTTGTCAGTCTCTTGTCGTGCCGCAAGCCTGGGTCAGGAGCCGCACGCCCCCGATGATGGCAATGGCAATCCCTCTCCTCTCCCTTCTACAGGACACGCTGCCATCACGACTCCACCGCGGTCAAAGACTGGACGGCGAGTAGGAAGCGCATCAGCAGCATCATGCCTGGCCTGAGTAATGGGCACCCTTTGAACCTGGCCGACCCGGCATCCTCCACGCTGCTCATCCAAGCCGTCCCGTACGCCAAACGACCCCGAACAAGAGGGCTAGCCGACGGGGTCCTGGGCTGTGGTAGGTGCTCTGCATCCCGGATGTGCATTGTTGTGTGTCTGCCCCATGTCCTGTCCACCAGACCCAGCCTGAACGGTGTGTGGTTTATTATTCATTCATCGCGTTGCTTCTGCCGTGCCTCGTCTGCTTTTCCTTGTTGCGTCAAAGTGCGTGAATGCGTAGCGCTTCCGCCCGCTCACCTGAGGCCTGCTCTCGTGCCATCCTCATCTCCCATCCCGATCCAGATCCCCCAAAACGCTCGGACGATTCCTATCGCCCGGTTGAGGCCCTTGAAGCCCTTCAAGTGTCCCCCTAGTGCCGCCAGACAGCCACGCGAACAATCCACACCCTGGCGCCTCTGGCCCGCCGTACATATACGTGAGGGCCACCACTCTCCACTCGCTCTGCCGACAAAGCCTTTGGCCCAGCAGTGTCCAGCCTTCTTCCGCCATCGCTCCCCTAGGGCGCCCAGGAACTGAGCTTAACAAGGTGGGATCGCCGCTGCCCGCGCGCCTCAGCACCACCGCCATCATCACCACCACCACCTACTCCCCACCATCGTCGGCGTGACGGGAAAAGGCCCTCCATCGCCGTTGTTGGCAACACCAGATCTTGCAACGCCTCTATTGTGGATCATAGTGACATAGGCCTCTTCTGTGCCTCTCTCCAAACACGGAAATCGTCGCCCGTTCCCAGCGCCGTGGACCAGCGAAGCTAACCATTAGCCCGTCCGGGGGGAGCTTCTGGGTCGTCGGACGGCAACATCAGCACGGCCATAGCAGAAAAGTTTACCTCTTGACCAAAAATCAACTCACTCACAGCCTGTGCTACCGTCCAAGTAACACTACGTCTACGCAACCAGGAAATCGGGCCCTACTAAGCGCTGGTTGTGTAGAAGAACATCGTGTCACGGATATCTGCTTTTGCTGCTCTGTACGCCCTCCTTGTTTGGCCTGAGAGTGCGAGCACCACTAATCATGCGTAGAGACTGAGACTTTCTAGAAGTTTTCCGGAGAGGCGTGCATTCGCAGGTAGTCGTGTGTCCCTTTCTACCAAACGCCGCGCAGGTACCATAGGCAGGACCGCCCGCTCATTCCTAGCCTCGGGAAATCCATTCGCTGTCTGGAGTCGACGGTAGACTAGGTCGGGAACACCATTGTTGAATAACTAGATTGGTTGAGCGTCTGTGTTCGGAAAGACCTTTTACAAGATCGATCTCTCTTCGTTACCTGCATCTCATCAGCACTTTGTCCCTCTCAACTAAAGCCTTCCCACTCACCATTCTGTTGCTCGGCCACAACCCCCTCTGCTGCCCTCCGAGGACCACTCCCAGCCTTAACAGGGATTCTATTGGATTGCCCCCTCTTCTTAGGTCCGATATTTGCAGCGTCACGGCTGCAGTCCCTTCCAACATCTCCGTCCGAAGCTGGTAGGCCACCAGGGCTTACCTAGAACACAACCGCCAACGTGGCTGCTGCAGTGGCTCATCCCGCTCATATGCATCCTGGGTCTGACCCAATGGGTGCACCTCCCAGCTTTGCGGCTCGGAGGCCAAATGCAGCCCACTTGGGTAATTTTGAGCTCCCGCCACCGCAAATGCACAAATACACTCCCTTCAACACTGTCAACGCGTCACAGTCGTCACAAGCCCCAACCACCATTGCTAGTGTGGGCAACCTGCTTACTCCGCCGAATAATATCCCGGGGGACGTAAGCCCTGCGTCTGGAGTATCGACTACCAGTGTGAGCTCTTCTGCAATGCCGCAATACGCCCAACATACAGGGGGATATATGTATTCGCCGCATTCTCAGGGTTCAGCAGGATACAGTTATTCAGGTGCGTCGCAGCAGCAAAATCAGTACAATCCTGGCAGAGGTATGTTTACTTCACCGTACCATGATCGTCAGCCGGGGGACCAAGGCTCACTTACTATGTGCAAAGGGCTGAACCCGCCACCATATGAGATGAACCAACAGCTGCCGCCATTTCCGCCATCATCGACACCACAGGGAGCGCCGTCAAATTTGCCGACAATGCCTACACAACAGCAGCCTCATCATATGATGGGCGCCCACACACCGGTATCAACCTCAGCCCCCCAACAGCCCCCAGCACACGCTCAGGAGCCATTCAATCGGCCACCGCCGACTCCGACGACATATTACGGCTCTCAGCCGTCAACGACGCCTCAGCAATCGTCCTTCCCATATTCGACTGGACCATCGCCAACCCAGCAGAGTCCCATTAGTGCGGGAGGTCAGGTGCCAAGGATGTCTCCAGCCGTGTCGCAAGGCACGATTCCCTCGGTTCCATCTGGCCCAGCCCAATCTCCTCATGCTTATCAGCGTTCTTATGGAGCATTGTTCCCTCCAGCACCAGTTTTCTCGAACGTTGCAAACCCGAACGGACAACTTGCTTTAGTAGGTGGTATGCCCCATGGCATGATGCCTGGCTTCAATAGCGGCCACGCGGCTAGCATGCCTCATTTCCTTGGACACTCTCAACAACCACCTACTGCGACTGATAGGCCGTTCAAATGCGATCAATGTCCACAGAGCTTCAACCGCAATCACGACCTGAAGCGACACAAGAGGATTCATTTGGCCGTAAAGCCGTTCCCTTGCAATCATTGCGACAAGAGCTTCTCTCGAAAAGATGCCCTCAAGGTTTGTTTGATCCTTTCTTGCAATCTACAACCACTAATTATTTATTTCAGAGGCACATTCTTGTCAAGGGATGCGGAAAAGTCGCAAGCAACGGGGATGACGTGAAGCGCGAAAGCCATTCACCCGACCATAAAAACCAGGCCGATTCTGTTGATACTAAACCCATAATATCGAGCCATGCGTAGTGGCGCACTGTGTATTGCTTAATTCGGAGTCTTCGGCCTTCATTTCGCTTACCCTTGTATTAACTATCTTTTCCATATTATTTAGGCCTTAGGAGACGTGCTGACGCGACTATAACGCTTCGCTGTGGATAATACCTTGGCTGAGACTATGACAGATCACGTGTGTTTTGATTGGATTGAGCGCTCGGAAACATTTGGAAATATTTGGCCGGAGTTGGTGGCAACGGCACTCTGTATTTCTTTTTTACTCCATTTTTTTTTTTTTTTTTTAAGCGGATACCTCTTACTTGTTGATTTCGGATCGAGGGGATTTATTTAGGCCTTTGCCTTTTCCAGGTTTTCTTTTATGCATCGCGCGTCAAAGCTGACCGCCCGGGTTTCAGGTATATGGGAATTTCTCGACTTCGGATAAAGTCGGAGAGCAGATCATTTCGGTGTAATAGGTTCTTTTTCCTTTCCTTTTTTTTTTGGCGCGTCTGGCACAGAAATCTCGGCGCATATCTGTACGACATCGGTCTGGTTCGAGATAGGACACTGGAAGGAAAAGTGAAATGATTAGGAAAATACCGAGATATGAATCAATGTGTTGCCCACCTCGTAATATATCGCCTCCACCACAATCGCTTTCCGCGAAATTCCTGTCTCGCAGGCTTGAATGTATGGAAGGTTATGCAGCATGTACCTGAACGAGAGAAGGCTGCGTGAGACTAAGGTTTGCCGCTGCGGCTTCGTGCAGATCGGTAACGTGACTTGGCACGAATCCTGGTCGGAGGTCTCGTCGCTTCCAACCTAGGTTGCAGAGAGGCTTGGAGTGGCTCCATCACATCTCACCTCACCATCACCCGCATCGCCTTTTCATAAAAGCTTTATCGGATGGTAAAGGCGCAAATTGATACCCTTATTTGATCACACACTTCCTACGTGGGTTTCCCATTCTTCTGCCCTAGTCCTCCTATATCATATTCTTCATGCTGCCAACTTCCGCTACCCTGCGACCGCAACTGCACATGCCACATTGCTTTATCCTCGTTTCTCAGATAACAATAACTATCTAAGTATAGGTTAATGAAGTTGAAATGAAGTCCAAAGGAGCACTTGTAAGGAACCTACCCCCCTTGTGGATCCGACTAAAACCAACTACCTTAGCCCACGATCCAAGAACTATTAGCAGATGTTCTTTTACTCGTGCATTAATCCTCATCTAGACGTAATAGAGAACCATCTCAAACCGGGGAGGTTCAGCGCATTGAGAATGCCCACTTGGGGGAGGAGGGGTTGTGTTCGCTGAACCATTTAGGGAGATATTTCGCGTTTGTCCGAGTCCTTCCATAACTCACGCCGGTCTAGGCGAAAGTATTGGGGTTCTTACTCTTTGATTGCCTACTTTGATTGTCACATTCCTATGTTCGCCGGGCAACGCATTCCATGTAGTGACTCTCCGGACTAGAAACAAACGTGTACCGACTCCTTCCTTTCCAAGACATCGAAATTTTCCCATACACTTCTTCCCAGACCCCTTCCTTCTCTGCATCATCGCGACTGTAATTGTGCGGGGAAGGGCACCTTCCTCGCCGTGTTTGTCTCGCGCCCGGTGGCTGGACTAGTATCCTTTCCATTGCGCCCATCGTGTCTCTTCCTCTATCACGGTCTTACATGCATTGACAACACTTGTTAATTTTTTTGGTTGCCGGGTAGAATCGATAGCTCGCGCGAGCCATCTCTCCTTTATTGGTGCCACATCTACCAATTCGCGTTGTAGACTTACATCTGGCGTTTGCGGGTCAACAACAAAACCACCACGGCGTCCCCGGTCATGGACTCCGCTTAACTTCGTGGCACGACTATCACGGCATACCACTTGCCTCTACGTGCTTGGTCTCGATTGCATCTCTTATTAACGCATATATTCTCGCCATCATATCACTTTCGGACGCTTGCCCAACTACGCTAGCACTACGGCAAAAGGCCCCGGCCAGGGCTCGAGCACTCTACAATGGACCTACCCTCTCCTGGGCACCCCGCAGCGCGTCGCCGAGTCCTGGGAGATGCTACTCTACGCGCCAATGAGGGCGCCAATCCCCAGCGCCACCGAGGTGAGAAGGCCAGCCTAGAGTCCATCGGAACATCCTCCCCAAAGCCGCTTCCTCATAATGAATCACTTGTACCTAATGGCACCCTCGCCATCCGACACCAGCCTCAGTCATCTCCAGAGAACAAGCGCCTTTCTGCCGTCAAGGACGATGCACGGCCACGCAACATCAAACGCGACTCGGAAATTTCCACTACAAGCACCAATTTCTCGGCTACCGGTCGCCGACGGAAGACGCATATCGGGCTGTGGCAGCTCGGTAAGACAATCGGACGTGGCGGATGCTCCCGTGTACGCATCGTCAGGCATAGTGTGACAGGAGAATATGGAGCGGCTAAAATTATATCAAAAGCAACTGCAGAAAATGTCCGAGCGTTGAGCTTAGCAAACCTCATCAAGAGTGCTCAGGAGGAGCCATCAATGTTTCCCGGAGGCCAAGTTATCCCGTTCGGCCTCGAGCGCGAGATTGTCATTATGAAGCTCTTGGATCATCCCAATATCGTCCGGCTACATGACGTGTGGGAGAATCGTAACGAGCTGTAAGTTTGGTCCCTAGCATTCTGTATTGGTTGATCTAACATGATGAATAGCTATCTAATAATGGAATACGTCCAAGGAGGTGAATTATTTAGCTACATCGGCGAGCACGGCAGGCTTCAAGAAATCGAAGTTGTTCATCTCTTTCGACAAATCATTGCATCGCTTCTCTACTGCCATAGGCTCAATATCCATCATCGGGATCTAAAGTAAGCCAAAGTTCTAGTGCAATCGCCAGAGTAAACCATGCGCTAAGAATGTCTTATTTAGGCCAGAGAATATCCTGTTGGATCGAGAAACGCTACAAATCAAACTGGTCGACTTTGGGATGGCAGCTCTCCAGCCGGTTGGCAAAATGCTAACCACACCCTGTGGAAGCCCTCACTATGCTGCACCGGAGGTCATTCAAACACAGGAATACGATGGTGGTAAAGCTGACATTTGGAGTTGTGGCGTCATCCTCTTCGTGATGCTCACCGGCTCGCCGCCTTTCAACTACTCGGGCGATGACAGCCAACTCAAGTACCTATTTCGCAATATCGCCCGTGCTAACTATGTCATGCCGGAGGATCTATCGAGGGAAGCCAAGAATCTCATTAGGAAGATACTTGTGCCAGACCCACGGCGACGCATCTCAATCGAAGCAATCTGGGACCACCCGTTCTTGCACAAGTATGACGTTGAACTTCAATTTCATGGAGACAACGCTTCGATGCAGCATTGGGTCGGACCACATCCTGCCATAACGGAGTGGACTCCGTTAGACCGATCGACGCTTGATCGTGAGATTCTAAGGAATCTTCGCACGCTTTGGCATAGCGAGAAGGAGGAAGTCCTTGTGCAGCGCCTTATAAGCAGAGAGTAAACAGATCTATCTCGAGATTTAGGGTATCATTCTAACCTGTGACCAGGCCTAACCAGGAGAAATACTTCTATTCGGCTCTCAAGAAACACCGTGATGAAACGTTGGAAAACTATTCCCCGAACCCTCACGTAGTTGGATACTCACATAGCGATCATCATCACTACGCGAAGATTAATCCGACTTCTGCCGATATTCTGCAGTTACCGTCCAATAGGCACAAGCGCACCCAGTCAGGATACTCGATTCTCAATGACGAGCACCTGTATTCAAAGCATAGTTTCTATGACCCTCCTTCGTCTGATGCTAGCTATGACCCTTTTCGGGCATCTAGGGAACCTATAATCCCTGGACAGTCAACGATTCATCAGAATATAACCGTTTATCGAGGATCCGATAGCGGCAGCCGCAAATTGCGACCAGTAACAGCACTGGGTCACCGCACAGGAAGCTCGCTCCGAATCCAAGCATTGAGGAACTCTAAAGCACAGAGCTCTGGTATCATATCGCGAGGCTCTTCAAAGCGAAGCAACCCCTCTCAGAGATCGTCGAACATGAAACGGAGGTCGATGTCGCGGTCATCCATAGCAAGCTCACATTGGGCAAGTAGTCCACCGGTCGTTATACGCTCTAGTATTATGGCAAAACGTGGGGTGAGCTTTTCACACCTCCAAAGAGGTTCTACGGCTAGTACTGTTGCCACTGAAACAGTCAATGTTCAACGTACCCCAGATCAGCGAAGAGCTTTCAATCAAACTCAAGATGCGGCAAGCTCAACCACTTCCTCTCCCCGTCCTAGCGGACAAACAATTTCAATAGCTTGCCCTGTCTTAAAAACTGCTGCAAGCTCGGCGGCCCCTCGTCTACGTATACGAAAACCTGATAGCCCAAGTAAATATATCCAGAGCGAAGCTCGCAAAGTTAGCACAGAGCTTGAAAAAGTTATGGAGGAGGCGTTCAATCGCTCCTCGGTAAGCTCGAGCGTGCGCACAACGGTTACGGAGACTAATAAGGAGATGTCTGAGTATGATACCCCTCCAACATCATTTTCCAATAGAGACTCAGGGGGCAGCATGATTGCTACACCGAATCAAAGGGGGATCTTACAGAACCGCCCTCTTCCGCCAATACCAATCGAGACACCAAATACATTCCTCCATCGCAAACTGGCAGAGACCCGAGCGGAGATTGCCCGGAAACTTGACGAAGACGGAGACAGCACAGAGCATTTCAACGAGGTTCTCGAACACTTAGACCGTCTAATGCAGCCTGCCAATGGTGGGACTAAGCGGGCATCTTCTGCTCCTACCAAATCTCCGGAGCCAACACGCTTACTGCCAGTTATTTCCGAAGAAATGAAATTGGATGGAGAGGATCGGTACCTCTCTTATAGTCCCAACTATAGAGTTGTTACTGACCCAGTCAGACCAAATCTTCAAGGGCGCCGAGGGATAACTGAGCACAATACTATCCGTCTCGTTGATCAATCACCTACTCCCTTGCCAATAGCACCTCTCAATATCCGAAAGCAAAGTGGGGCAAGCACGTTATCTCACACAGAGCGAGGTAACCAATGTTCCACTGATCCATTACAAGGCCTAGCACCTCAACCAACAGTCAAATCTTACCAAGGCGTCCGAAACAATCTTGCTGCGAGAGCTAACGAGAGTGGTCTAGCCAATACTGCGCCTCTCCTTCCTCCAGAGAAGGAATTCTCTATCAAGAAGAAGAGGTCTTTGTGGTTTCGTCGGACCCCCGAGGAGAAAGAGCGGCAGCAAGAGAGCCAACCGAAGCCCGCTGAACAACAAAACATTCATGAAGTCTGGCAAGGACTTGATAATCCACCTGCAACTACAGGAACAACCCCAGACATGGTTAAGGAGACGACGAAACAATCGGAGACTAGCACGAGCACCGAATTTCCGATGCGAAATCGAACCACGGCGGTTCCCAAGGCAGAGGGTGGATTGAAGGGATTCCTCGGTCTTTTTGGAAAGAAGGTTAGAGAAGATAAGGGCAAGAAGCCAATGGAAGTAGGATGTGAGTATCACAACGGTTTATGTCTGCATTTTGGCAAGTCTGGTTTTCTTGTTTCTGTTCTGAAGCGAGCATGCTTTCCTTTTTATGAATTGAATCTTTACTAACGTTATCTACCAGCAGCAAATTTAAGCTCAAGCTCCATTCTTTCTGGATTCGATCTTGATCTCGACCCCGAGGCCGAGAATAGTTCTTCTATCCGCCCCCCGGAGATACAGACAAATTGGCTTTCGAGGTTCTTGCACATCAAGCCTGCGAGCAAAGTGCTCTGCTTCCAGCTCCGCCGCGGAAGGGTTCGGGGTGATCTCGTGCGCTTGCTGCGCCGTTGGCAGCGCTTCGGTGTCCGTGATGTTACATACGATCGCACAACTAATGTCATCAATGCGCGAGTTGACAAGAACAACCGTAAGTCTGTACCTCGTTCAAATCATGTAGTCTCGCAGGCTAACAGCAAAACCTCTACAGATCTGAAGATCAAGCCGGTTTCCCTAGTCATAGAGCTCTTTGTGGTTCTCGAACACGGCCGCAATGCCAACCTTACTCTTGTTCGCTTTACGCAGACCCGCGGTGCGGCATCTAGTTTCCGCAGGGTCGTTGATGTTGTCGAGGACGTGTGTCGCAGCAGTTCTATGCTCGTCGAGGACGAGGAGAAGAGAGCGGCTATGTGTGAGATCCTCGAATGAGGATGGATACACGTCGAGGATTACCAGCAAGCATCCTAATTCTCTATTCGACAGGGTTGCATCTTGTGCGGAGCGTTAAATCGGTCACATTGGCGGCTCTACGGAATGGCAGTCTGAATTGTTTAGATTAGACGGATGGTGGATTGAGGGAATTTTTTTTTTTTTTTTTTTTTTTTTTTAAAATTTTTTTCTTAAAAATTTTCTTTGCGCGATGGTGGAAGGTTGGTTTAGTGTATGATCCAAGACGATTGATATCTCGGCATGGACAGGCATGGTAGCACATGGGGTTTTCCGACCACGGACCTTCGTTTGGCATACATACATGCGGCTTCGACGAGTTGTTGCTTTTTTTTTCCTTTTCTACTTTCAATTGTAGCAAAAGTAGGAGATTCGCTAAGCCAGCACATGCGGATAAAGATGGTGGAGGTGGTTTACTTGCATCTTTGCATAAGAGCAGCAGAGATACGGAGTAATACGGTCATGGATTTTCTTTTTCTTTCCCCTTTGTCTGCCTTTATGGAGTTGTGTCTTGCGGTGCTTTGCGGAGGTCGCGGTGTTTTGATCTGCATTTTGGGCGCCTTGCCGGCGATTGCATTCTGGAGGCATTTGGCGTGGGCGCTAAGGGATAGCAAGTATAGGGGGACTAGTAATGGTAATGGAGGTGTGATTGATTGACTGGATGATTGTGCTGCGTTGAGAGGCTGTCTCGTGTGATGCGGGGTATATGGGGTACGATGCAAGTACACTACCATGCCAACTAACTAAATGCCAGTCAAAAACAGGATTCAGGAAATTTAGTGTCCTTGCTATGACATGGGTTCATGGTCTCGGCACCCTGTCGCCGTCGTTGGATGGCGGAAGGCTAGGTGCTAGGCGATCGTAGATTGAATATGGATAATCGCTGGGCGACTATTGTGCATGCATAGTTCGTTTCGTGCTTGTCGCTGCGTAAACAGATGGAGCGCGAATAGCTAGTACTTCGAGCTGTGCTTACCACATTATGATTTGGACTATTGGCTGCAAATAACTGCGAAACCTAGGCCCCCTTGGCTGGCTCTCCTGCGCACGCCGCACGATGGACAGACAGATACGTGGCGCATGCGGGAGGTGTGGCGCGCGGCGGGGGGCGTTTGCGCTAAAGCGATCGGGAGGCGTGATAGGCAGATGCGCGACAAGGTTCGGTTGCTTGAGCCAACGGGGCGGGCGGGTTGACATCAACGCTCGAAACATGCAGACCTGGCTCGCCCTGGCTCCATTAGATTGTTTCATCCGCCAGAGACGGCCCATATAAAACTCCCTAGCTGCTCCCGCAAGCATGCTCAGTGCCTCTACTTGCCCCGCTGCAGCACCCCGCCCTCGCAATGCCGCTGCGGAAGCGACTGAAGAAAGCATTCGAGCCGTCTGGAGTGGGAGGTGAACCGACGGAGGCGAGGAGGGTGAAAGAGGTGAAGGAGGTGAAGAGGTCAAAGCGGAAGAAGTTCGTCGATTTCTTCAAGTCCAACAAGGGCAAGGCGCAGGAGACGACCACGGTACATTCACACGCCTCTCCCACGTCGCAACACCCCCACCCCAAACAAAAAAGCTGTAGATGTGTGCTAACGATGTCTCACTCAAAGATCCCAGCCCCGATTGAAGGGACTACGCTGCGGAAGTCCCCGCGAGACTCCAGGCTCGCCGATCCGCCGTCGAAGCCTGTCAAATCGAGTAGCTCCGACGAAGTCACACGAGCCGTTGAGAAGAACCAGAGAGCGCATGATACACAGTTGTCTACTACGGTGCCGGAGACTAGAGAGACAGAGAAGCAGGCAGAGGCGGCGCCAGAGCGCCTCAGCGAAGAGCAGCTTCACGCTCTCTTCTCAGGCGCCCCGCATTTCTTTATAAAGAAAGACGATGGCCGTTTAGTCCCCTCTATCTCACGTCCCTGGGACGCCGCATTGGCTGTGAGGGATGTCTCAGACGCCGTCCAGCTAGCACAACCTGCCTTTTCCGCCGCAACCATGTATCAACACCTCCCCCTGTTGCAAGATGCGTCCGAGCAAGCCAAACCGTACCAGGGCTACAACATTGGCGTGGTTGAGATTCCGAGCATGCTAAGTGCCCAGGGTATTGAGCCCGGCTCCGTTGGCTGGGTTCATTTCTTGGAGCTTCCGGTGTCAGACAGCCTCAGCACGGATTTACAGCGCTCGCAGTCAAGCAATGGAGTCCTAGAAGGTGTAAGAAACAAGGAGCAGCTGCAGAGCAATCCTGAGAAGCTGGGTATCCGGGCTGTAGATATGAGAATGGTATATGATCGCCTTGTCGAGTTCGGAGACCTGCTTGAGGTGTTTCAGGACAGCCCTGAACGCATGACCATTCTGAACAATCAGTCCTCTGGTGATTTGTACGCGAACCTGTTTGGCAAGTTCTTGATGCCTCCCAAATACGACGACACTACGGACGACCCCACTGGCGTCAAGGTTCAGATCGACACACTGCTTAGAATCTTGTCCTTGAGAGGTGTATGGCATGACTTTAGCTTGGTAGAATGGCGAATTCGATTAGGGCAGATTCTCTGGAGTGACCCTGAACTTGAGGAAGATGAGCCAGACCAGTCTTCCCCACTTTGGTCGGAACGGGATATTCTGCTTCTCCAGATCACCTTAGCTTGCGAATTGCTCCTTCGGTTAGATGCCATCTCCAGCATGGACCCGGACGCCGTGATTGACCGGATGAAGGTCAATTTCGAGGAATGGCAGAGTTTTAAACGCCTCAAGACAAAGAAGACGGACTGGGACCTGGTTCTTGCTCGACGATTCCTAGATAACATTCTAGTAATCAAGGAAATTGACATGAAGGCCACCGAAACTCCGAAGCATCGCACCCTACTTTCTATGCTTAAGCGCGATAGCTCAGAAGCCACCCCCGAAATAGATGTTATCTTCGCTCCCCGCCATCAGTCACGGCAACTCTCCGGGCTTCTCCATTTTGCAGAAACAATTCAATGGCCGGGGCATGATATGGTATTGAAACTGTGGTGAGAGGCGAATCTTGTCTCAGGGAGGGAGATGAGGAGCTGAACTGCTTGATTGAAGATGGCCAGCGGGCCATATTTATGTACATGAAAAAGGGGTATAT
>ML986627.1:1586-19009 GCA_010094045.1 Lojkania enalia
GACTATAAAGTATATATACTTATTAATAGTAGAGTTATAAAGAATTTTATAGCTAGCAACTATATTACTAGAAAAGAAATACCTATAGTATAATTAGAACAACCCTATATAATCTAAACTATAGAAGGAAAAGATTTCTAAAAGAAAGTTATATATACTATAAAACTAGGAGAGTTTAAAATTCTAGGAATAATCTAATAAGAATAGATCTTCTAAATTATAGAAATTACTGACTATAATATTATCCTAGGAATTTTATAGCTAAGAAAGGAAAACCCCTAAATAAACTAGTAAACGGGATAAATTATCTTTAAAAACTCTAGCTAGCTAGTTAAGGAACAACTTACTATAATAGTAAAAGAAGTAGTAAAAGAATTATTTCTAGTAGAAAATATATTATATAGCGTACCTAAAGAATACTAATACTTAATAAAACAACTTTAAAAACTACTATAATACCTACCTAAGTACGGAGAATATAACTATAAAATTAAACTCTAACTAGAAAAAGAATCTAGATATAGACTAATATATAGTTTAATATTAAAGGAGGTAGAGGCTCTAGAATAATATATAGACGAATACCTAAAGAAAGGAATAATCTAAGAGTTAAACTTACTAGTAGTATACCCTATACTCTTTATAGATAAGAAAGAAATAATAGACCTACGAATATATGTTAATTATTGTACCCTTAATAACATTACTATTAAGGACTAATACCCTCTACTACTTATCCGTAACTTAAGAAACTAATTAAGGGAAGCTACCATCTTCACAAAATTAGACATCTAGAATATATACTACCAAATCTATATTAAAGAAAGAGACGAATAAAAAATAGTATTTAGAATAAAAAAGGAACTTTTTAAATACCTAGTTATACTATTTAGACTTACTAATATATTAGCTACTCTCTAAAAACGAATTAATAAGGTATTAAGACTATACTTTAGACAATTCTATATAGTCTATTTAAATAACGTTCTTATATACTTAAAAATAAAGTAAGAATATAAGGAATATATCGAATAAGTATTATACGTATTATAAGTAGCAAAATTATACTTTAAAATAAGGAAATACGAATTTTATACTACGTAAATAGACTACTTAGAATTTATTATTAAACTAAGACAACTATAAATAGACCTAAACAAATTAGTAGTAATTAGAGACTAGCTAACCTTAAAGTTAGTTAAAGATATCTAATCCTTTATAGGATTTTATAACTTCTATCGAACCTTTATTAACGATTAGAGCGATATAACTATACCCCTAACTTAACTATTAAAGAAAGATGTTACCTTTATATAGGAAAATAAATAAGAAAAAGCCTTCTAAGAAGTTAAGAAACAATTTTAGTAAGAACCGGTACTAAAACTCTATAACCCAGAAAAGAAAGCTTTTATAAAAACCAACGTATTAGGAATAAGAATAGCCAGAATCCTTATATAAATCTATAATAGAAAATAATACCTAGTAGTATACTATTTATAAAAACTTATACTAGTAGAAATAAATTATAATATATATAACTAAGAACTTCTAGCTATTATAGCATGCCTTAAAGAATAGCGTATATACCTATAAGAAGTAAAATAGTAAACCAAAGTCTATTACGATTATAAGAACCTTACTACTTTCCTTACTACTAAAACTCTTACCCCTAGATAGGTTAGATAGTTATAAGAACTAGCTATATTCGATTTTAAGATTATTTATATTAGCGGAAAATAGAACCGAAGAGCAGACGTACTAAGTAGACTACTAGGATATAAGTAAGAGAAAGGAACTACAGCTATACTACTAAGAAGATAATAAGACGGAAGTATAGTATATAACTACCCACGACTCGTAGTAACAACTATTACTAAAGAAGTAAGCTAGATAATACTAATTAGATTAGTAATAGACGGGATACCTAAAGAACTTTAAGAATAAAAACCGGAATAGATAGATAGACTATTATACGTCTACGATCGAATTTACGTACTAGCTAAAGTTAGAAAAGAATTTATTAGGTAATTCTACAAAGCCCCTATCTATAGATACTAAGGAATAGAGAAAATACTAGAACGAATCCTTAGAGGATTCTACTTTCCTAAAGTAAGAGAATAGGTAAAGAATATATTATAAGAATATATAGACTAATAATAAAATAAACCTAATAGATATATACCCTATAAACTATTATAAAACCTAGAAACACTAATTAGACTATAGATAGAAGTTACTATAGACTTTATTATTAAGCTACTAAAGTTAAAAGACTACCCGAAAGAAGAAGTATATAACTCTATTATAATAATTATAGATAGACTTATAAAATATACCTACTTTATCCCTTATAATAAAGTATTATTAGCAGAATAGGTTGCAAATATCTTTCTAAAGTAGATTATCGTACAATATAGAGTACTATAGAAGATAATTATAGACTAAGATACTAAATTTACTTTAAAGTTTTAGTAAACAATTATAAACTTACTAGAAATTAAATATAAGATATTTATAGTATTTTACCTATAAATAAATAGATAGATAGAATAAATAAACTAAATAGTAGAGTAATACTTATAGTACTACCTTAACTATAGATAAAATAATTAGGTAATACTATTACTAATAGTATAACTCGCGTATAATAGTACTATATATAGTATAATAGAAGTATTACTATTTATAGTAAACTATAGGTATAAACTAAAAATATATAATACTTTAATTAAAGTAGTATTATAGGTATCTTAAATATAAGAATAAATTGAGATTATTTAATAAATATAAGACTTACTAAAGAAAGACCTCTAGTTCCTATAATATATTATAAAGAAATACTATAATAAGAAATATAAACAACTACCTTATTTTAAAAAGGGAGAAAAAGTTTAGCTACTACAACGAAATATTTAAAATAAACGACTAAGTAGTAAACTAGACTATATTAAAATTAGACTATATAAAATTAAGGAATAAATATTACCTGTAAACTATTAACTTAAATTACCTACAACTATAAAAATCTATTTAACCTTCTATATTATACTTATAGAAAAGGTACCCTAAAATACTAAACTAGTAGTATATAATATAGACGTATATAGAGAAGACTAGGAATAGAAAGTTAAGAAAATAATAAGATATAAAATACGAAATAGTAAATAGTACTATTTAATTAAATAGTTAAAAATAGATAAATATAAAAACCTATAGAATAATACCTAGGAACTAGAAGAAAACCTTAACTCTACAGCGTTATAGGTATATTATAAAATCTAAATTCGCGAAGAAAACCTGGAGATAGAGTAGTAGGATTAAATAATATTAGCTACGTTGCGGGAGGCGACTCCGCCTTAAGAAGAAGATCCGCCTTATAATCCGCCTCTTCCTCTTCTTTAAGCTGCTCCTATATATGTTTATAACCCTCTACCTACCTATACTTTAATTATTTACGAATCTTCCGAAGATACTAGATCTTTATATAAGCCGCTGCTACCTTATTAAGAAGTTATTCTAACTCTTCCTAGGCTAGACGAATCTTCTCCTCTAGTCTTACAACTTTAACATCCTACTTCACTACTAGAAAGAATTAGGAACGAATTAGTATTACGGGACTATAATATATAAGTAATCTAAGTATCGCGATCCGCATTATATAATAAATATATACTAGTATAAAGGTATTTTAAATAATATAACTTTTTAGGTATTTCCTTCTTATCTATCTTATAAGTTAACCCTTTATAGGAATACTAGGAATAAGATATAATAATCTCGCCTAAACAGTCTATATAATTAGTATAATAGTATCTACCTAGAGTTAAATAATAAAGGAGAGGTATTAGGAATATATATAGTCTTAATAAAGATAGTATACTAACCCTATTATATACTAGATTAGGACGGGAAAACTCTTAGGCTAAGAGTTTAGAGGGGAAAAGTAGTATTATAGATACCCTTATAGAAAACCCTATACTAGACCCGATTAAGATTTAGAACTCTATATAACTAGAAGAATAGAGCTAATATAAAGTATATAATATATTTAGCAGTTTAGTTAACTAAGTAACTAAGTATACTTAGTCGCTCAGCTAACTAAGTAAGAAGGAATAGTAAGGGAACTAAATTATATTTAATAACCTTACAATTCTAACCTTTATAGCTCTTTATAGTTAACTTAAATATCCTTCGCACACTCTACTTATATACTTCTATTATAAGCCTATAAGAATAATCTCCTACAGTATATAATTACTCTTAGTTATTATCTTATCCTATACCTAGCCAATTAGAGGCTGTTATAATACTACTATCTTATATTATCTTTAAAGCGATCTAACACCTTACTAGATAATATAAAGGGAAGAATTTATCTAAGAGATAGCTAATTAGTATTAGTATTAATAGATAGATTACTAATACTATTACTCTTAACTAGATTAAGTATTTTAAAAAGTATATACTACCTTATATAAAGAACGTCTATTAGATACTAATTATAGACGGTTATAGTAGCTATAATACGCCTGAATTTAATAATTATTATAAACTATATAAGATTATTACTATCTATATACCTGCGTATTCGTTTTATCTATTTTAGCTGCTTAATATAGGTTGTTTTAGGCCCTTAAAGAAGGCCTATAGCTAGTAGGTTAAGGAGCTAATATATAATCGTATCTACTATATTTTAAAGTTTAAGTTTATTCCTATATTTTATAAGGCTTATTAGATAGCTATAATATTAGATAATATTAAAGGAGGCTTTAGAGGGACTAGATTAGTCCCTTTTAGACTAGATCGAGTTATTTTAAAGCTTGATATTTAATTAGAGATACTACCACCTTAGACTACTATTATACCTACTATCACAACGCCCTAGATTATAAAAACGCCTATAAAGTAGAATAAATTTATATTATAAATAATACTTATAACTAATTAAATTATAAATTATTAAAATTTAAGTCTAATACCTATTATAGAGGCTATATACTAGATCTAGAAGGGTATACTTATTCTTATAACTAAGCTAGCAATACTTTAAACTAAGAATAATATACTATAAGAGGTAAATAAGATAATAAGTAAGTAAAAACAGCGTATAAAATAGTAGATTTAGAGATAAGATATTCTAATAAGATCTAAGGTAGGAGATCTAATTAAATAGATTAATTTAACTACCTAAATTAAATAAGAAACTACTATATTATAGTTGTATTATAGAACTAAAAATTAACTATAGTAATACTATAGATGCTATAGATAGCTAGGATATTAAATTAAGATATATTTAATATAATTATCTAAGTTAGATAGTAATAGTAATTATATTACTATATTATCTAATTAATTAATCTAGGCGTTATTAGATAAACTATCTCTAAGTTACTTATAAGTAAAATTTAGGTAGTAGAGTATACTACTTACTATATCGCGCTACTTGCTATATTATTATATTACTTATAATCTACTAGTACTACTATCTATTAATAAACTAATTAAACGGTTATTAAAAACTATAAACTATCTAAATCTAATATAAAAAGAGACTTTAAAGTAATTAATTTATAACTCTTATATAGCCTAAAGCCTAGGTAGTACTATTTAAAGCTCTACCTATTAAGCTATACTTAATATAATTACTAGCTACTTAAAATACTATACTAGTTAAAAGAACTTAAAATTAAAACTAATTTAACTTTAGATAAAGATTAATATATAGTATAAGCGAGCTGATTATCTAAGCGAGCTAATTATAATACTAAGACTATACTAATATCGCAACTACTTTTCGCAAAATATTATACTTTCTTATATTCTATTTTACTATATAGTATAATAGCCTATTCTTCTATATCTATAGCATTATTTTTATACGTCCGCGAGTTATACCTAGCCTTACTATACTACCTATAGCGCCTTTAAGTTAGCTGGCCTCTATTAATACACGCTTTCTTCCTACCCTTCTTTCTATTAGTATAAGTATTAAACTCTTTTAGAGTAGTTAATTAAACGCCTTCTTTAATTATTAGGTTACCTTCCTTTTATATACGCTTTCTTTTATACGATCGATATTATATAGCAGCCTTATTAGCTGCTTAAAGCTTAGTAACTTAAGCGTATAATAGTACGTTTTTATATATTATATATATAGTACCCTTTATAAACTATTTAAACGCTTCTACTATTAAAGTAGATAAACTATCTAGGTACTTTTAAACTTTTAATCGAACGTATATAGATTAAGACCCAAATTTAATAGGATTACTTAGTATTTTTAACTCTTAAGGGGTATTTTTAACTATAGAAGGTATTAGCGTATATAGTCGAACTTTAAGCTTTAATAGTACTATATCTAGGTTAAATAGAACTAGACTAGTACTTTAAAAGCTACTTAAGATATTACTCTTTATAATTGCTGTATTAAAAGGTACTTTAAAGTAGGATAAGAACTCGATTTTCGTAATATAGTTAATATAACTATATATCAGCTACTCGACTTAGCGCCTATATACAGTCTTTAAAAGCAAGAAATAACCTATATTTAGTAGCTATAGTAGGTACGATAAATATAGAGGTATATAGAGAGTAATAATATTCTTTTCCTTATAGAGCTGCCTAAATTTAAGCGAGTTATAACTCTTATAGCCGTTACAAATTAGTAATTAATATATACTAATAGTACAATTCTTTATATACGTGTTAAAGTACTTTAACTATTTAATACTAATATTATTTATCGTCTAGCTGTTATTAGTAACCTATATAGTTTAGGTTAGTAGAATATTATCTTCTTTATACTATATAGAGAGGTAGTAGGTACCTGTAAAGATAATAAAAGATAGTATTAACGTATTCCACCATCGAAGCGGCCAAACCATCAAAACGGCCACTTTTTCTTAGCATTACAAATACTACGTACGAACTATAATAAATCTACAACGCAACCTTCTATTAATTTAATAAGAAGGTAGAATTGAGCTTACCTTATAGGTATATAAATTAGGCTAGTTTAAGAGCGTGCGACGCGCTGCTATAGCTTTTAATATATGATATTAATAACTCTCTGCTCGACTTTATAGAATCGCGTTTCGCCCTTGTACATAACTAAATCGCTAGAAGCTTATAGTAACCGAAGAATAAACAATCGTACAATATATTCTTAACCTTAATTTATAAGGATTTGCGCTCCAGCTATATAAGGTAGTAGATATAGTAGATAAACTATTAGGCGTACGTAATAGAATACTTATAAGAAAGAATTAGCCTAAACGATTTATAGCGCATATAAATAAGCTTAAAACAGCCTTTAATTAAGTAAAAGATTGCTAAAGAATAAAATAAGAGAATCTAGAGGTTATTAACGCGTGGTTTAAGCTCGTACAGAATATAATTGCGAAATATAGTATATATAATAATAATATCTACAACTTTAATAAGATAGGCTTTTAGATAGGTATTATTAGTATTATAAAGGTTGTTATAGGTTTAGAATATCGTATAAAGTCTACTCTTATATAGCTAGGCGATTGCGAGTAGGTTATAGTTATCTAAAGTATCTATACTACTGTATATACAACCCTACTATTTATTATCTATAAAGGACGCATCTATATCTCTATATAGTATAAAGAAGTAGATATACTATACGATTGGAAAATTTTAGTCTTTAAGAACGGCTAGATAAATAACACGTTTAGTTTTAAGTAGTTAAAGTACTTTAATAAGTATATAAAGATGTATTAGGTAGGGTCGTACAGACTACTTATTTTAGACGGCTATAAAAGCTACCTTAACCAGGAATTTAAAGATTACTACCTTATATAAAAGATCCTAATACTTTATATACCTTCTTATTTATCGTATATACTTTAGCCTCTTAATATAGTTTACTTCTCGCTATTAAAGCTAAAGTACTTATAGTATATATAAGACTTAGCGCGCTAACGCGTCTACTATATTAATAAAGAAGGCTTTCTTCCAGCCTTTAAAAACGCGTTTTTTAACGTATTTACGTATAAGAACTATTAAAAGGCCTTTAAAGTAATAGGAATTGTTCCTCTAAACGTGTAGGTTATATTAGATCGCCTTAAT
The DNA here is from genome assembly GCA_010094045.1 of Lojkania enalia. Lineage (NCBI taxonomy): Eukaryota > Fungi > Ascomycota > Dothideomycetes > Pleosporales > Lojkania > Lojkania enalia. Next base: position 9,687 of record ML986627.1, read on the forward strand.
ATATAACTGCGTACCCTACTAGAACTACTTCTATAAGAAGACTTCTAATAGTCTAAAACTCTAAGTAATATATATAAATTTAGGTTACAATTAATACTTATATAAAAGTCCTTTATATAATTATTAAAAGAGGCGTAAGAAGGATTTTTATAGCTTATAAAAGGTGCTGAGTTAATACTATATTAGAATACGCTTCTTTAAGCTCGCAACTCTAAGCTTAAAAGGTAATTAGAAGAAGTAATTAAGCGTAAAACGCGTAAAAGAAAGTATATTCAGTATAGCGGTATAGTATTATATAGTAAGGGATCTTTATACGTAGCTGCTGAAGTATCTATAAACTCTCAGCTCTTTAAGAAGACTCATAGTACTGATACTTAAAAAAGGGCTTAACCAGCTCAACGCTACTATAGTAACTATAGTAAGACTGGATATAACGCTTATACGTGCTAAAAGGATAGTAGGGAAAATTCTAAATTAGATAAAAGTATATTGTATATAGGATCTCTTATTAGTATTAAGTAAATTAACTTTTCGTATATAGTATTCGTTACGCTAAGAAAAAGTGGCCGTTTCGATAGTTTAGCTGCTTCGATAGTTTAGCCACTTCGATAGTAGAATATATTACCTATTCTATCGCGTTAATACCCTAAATAACTATAGTCTACTTATAATTACCTAGCTAGAGCTATTTTAGTCGATTCCGTCTTTTAGAGCTAGTAACTACTACTTCTATTAATATTACGCTTATTATAAAGTCTAATTTGTTAAAGTTGTATATATCTTTATTAATAATACTATACTTAGCCTTTATATTCTATATAAGGTAGAACCAGCCTCCTATAACCTTAAAATTCTTATATTTAGCTTTTAAATAGTTGTACTTTTAATTAAATTTGTCAGAGCTGGCTGGCTCTAATAAAGGTTAGAAAACTGCGTCTATTAACTAGAAATGCGAGACATGCTACATATATATCTCTAGACCTACTAAGGGGCTAACTATAAATAGCTTAGCTATAATACACCCCCCCAGCTGCAGTGAATAGTAAAGCTGCCTTCTAGTCAACTGGTCTAGGTACCTTTATATAGCTGTAACACACCCCCCTAACTGCAGTGAATAGCAAAGCTGCCTTCTAGTCAACTGGTCTAGGTACCTCTGTGAGACCGAGCTGCTTTAAAAAGGTAAGGTGCTTCTACTTAGGCAGAGCCTTTGTAAGACCGTCTGCTAGCATCTAGTTTATCGGCTTCTAGCTAACCTATAACCTTCCTGCTTCAACTTCTTATCGAATCTACATCTGATAAGTATCTATATAACGTAATCTAGTCTGTAGTCTATCTACTACTTTAGTAGTAATACCTACTGTCTGCTGATTATCATAAAATAGCGTAGGGACTATCTCTATACTAAACCCTACGTGATCGAAGACCCTAGTCTACTATTACAGCTCGCTACCTGCTACGGATAGAGTTAGTAGCTTAGCCTTAATTGTCGACTTAGTAACCGAGCGCTATATTATCGCTTTCTAGTTAATAGGCAGGCTATAGAACTTAAATAGGTAGCCCTGCAAGCTGTGACGCGTCTTCTAATTATCCGCAAACGCTGCGTCTAATACTCTATAGAATAGTAGCTTACGCTTATCGCTAAGGTAGGTTGTGTTTTCCTAATCTAGTCTAGATGCTTGCAAGCCTAGCCCTCTTGTACTAATCATATATCTCCAGACGTGCTCTACTACTTAAATATAACTCTATCCTAGATTTTTAAGATGGGTTACTAAAGCTAAGTAAGCTCTTAAGATGTCTGGGCGCGTATAGACTGCTAGATATCTTAGGGATCCGACTAGCTGCTAATAATATCTAGTTCTCTAATAGTTTAGCTCCTCTATACTTAATACTAGGTAGTTATCGACTAGAGGTACCGCAGGATAGCTTCTCTACCCCTACTTCTATAGTCTATACTTAGCTGCGACCTTATTAATAAACGAGTCTTAACTAAGCTAGATTCTACCTGCATCCCAGTCTCGGACTATTCTAATTCCTAGGAACTACCTAAGCTATCTAAGTAAGTATAGCTCATACTGCAATTTTAAGCCTACTTTAAATTACTAATACGCAGTAAGGTAGTCTAGATAAACTAAGACGACTATATTATTAATATAGAAGAATACTATTAGGCTCTTACTTCTAAATAGATATAGGACCTCCTAGATTAGCTGTAGTCCTAGCTTAAGCAGCAAGCTCTTAAGGTACTTATACTAGAGTAGAGAAGCATCTCTCAGGCTATAGAGAGCTTTCCTTATCTCTAGCAGCTTACCTAGCTCCTATATAAATCCTTCTAGCGTATAGGCGTATATTAGTCTATCTAGCAGTACATTCAAGAAAGCGTTAGTAATATTATATTAATAGGCGCGTAGTCTAAAAGCTGCTACTAGAGCGACTAGGAATCGGAATATTTATACTGCTAGAGTAGCTATATATATATCTCCCTAGTCCTACTACAGGTCTCCTCTAATAACTAGCCTAGCTTTAAACTTATATAGATATCTATTCTTATCGAATTTGTATGTAAATACCCACATTAGCGGTAGAAACTCGATCTCTAGCTATATACTAGCTCTAGTCTCTATTATATAAACTAGACAGCTCTTACTGCAGCAGCTCTAAAGCTCTACTACTACTACTTTCTTAAATTCGATTCCAAATAAATGCCTCTTAAGCTGCTTCTATTACTTTAGTAGAAGTAGCAGCTAATCTCTATATAGACTGATCCTAGGCTGATCAGCTAGTATATTACTACTTATCTTCTGCTATAACGCTTCTATAAACGCTATATAGTATATGCGGGGTATTCTACAAGTTCTGGTCTTTGTAATATTTCTAGTATTAAGCTAACTACTAATTTCGTCGCGTCTGTTCGCATTATTTAATCGTCAGTCTAAAGCCTCTACTTCTAGCTTAATCTAATACTAGCCCTTAAGGAGGCTAGTTATTACCTCTAGATGCTCGTTGCGATTATCTTAACTGCGCGGTTCTAGGGTGTTTTCTAGTATTATAATACCGCTAACTGCTAGATACTCTACTTTAGCTGGCTTGCTTAATTGTTACTAACCTAGCTCCTACTTAAGCTGCTGCTTAAGCTTATCGTCTAGCGTCTCCTTACACGATTAAACTGTTAATTAATCTAGCATCTATTTAAACTCTATATTATTTAGCTTACAGCTCTCCTCAATATTAAGTACTGCGGCTACTAGACGCAGCATCTACTTGTCTAGAAAGATAAGATCTTTATGCGATTCTGCAGGTAGTAGGATAATATTTCTAGTCCTTATAATTCTATCTAGCTCTAGTATCTAGATGCGATAGATATTTGTAGAGTTATATTCTATAAGGCGTCTAATCAGCATACGAGACTACAGCTTCTCTCTCTAGTATAGGTAATAATTTAGGATATATACCTTAGCTCCTAACATGCTAAGATAAGCTACTAACAGTCTAGTTCCGCGTACTATCTTATACAGGGTATACTAGTCCAGAGCTTCGGTCGGCGTACGATTAAGGAGATAGACTACTAAGAGTAGGCACTCGTTTAATACCTCTATTAGTAGCCCTGCGTCTATTCTTATAGCTCTTCCCCATACGACTAGCGACTGCTCTACTCTCTCTATTAGACTATTCTACTCCTCAGTGTACTCTGCTTGTAGTTCTACTAAGATTCCTAGGTCCTTAAAGATGTTAAGTATCTTAGAATATCCGTACTTACTGTTAAGTCTAACAGCTTTAACCTGCGCGTTAAACTGAGCTTTAAGCCTAACTAGTAATCTCTATACTATACATCGTAGTATTATTATATTCTTATTTAACAGGTAGCAGGCCTTATACCACCTACTATACTAGTAGACTATATAGAACATCTAGAGGTCTCTATTATAGTAGTACTCTAACCGATCGCGTATCTGGACTAAATCTATCTCTAGTCTCTCAAATAGTTCCTAGGCTGGTTCCTAAGGAGCTCTCCTACTTACTATCTTATAGAGCTTAGACTAGATGCAGACGGCGCATTCTATCTACTTTAGAGCTTAATTTCTCTACTACTACTGCTGCTGCTACTATACCCCCTACTACTACTTAATTAACTTAAGCCTGTTAATATAAGCAGGTAGATAAGCAACTGCCTTCTAGCTAATATAGCTGAATACCCTATAAGCTTATACGGGTGTAAGTTCTAGCTGCTTACGAGCTGCGTAAAAAGGCCTCAGTCTATACTACATTATATATACTAATAGAGATAGTCGTATACTATCCTCTACATCTATCAGCTAATGCCCGGACGTGCGCCTAAGATAGTATATAATATTCGACGGATCTATCTAATATAAACAGTCTCGTCCTAAGTTAAAATAGATCCCTACTATACTATAGTATAAGAGACTAACTACGCTCGTAAACATTTCTGGGATATATACTATATATAAGAGTAGGATAGTCTTAATTCTAGCAGGCGTCTATACCTATAGCTGGACTTCTCTCTATTCTTAAATTAGTAGTAGCTGTCCCCCTATATATACGTAATCGTCTAGTCTAGGCTGCTATATCGTTCTCCAGCTATAAGACTTACTGTTAGTAACATGGGTATTTAAGCCAGGGTCTATAATCTATCTATTAAGCAGCGATAGCTAATACTAATACTACTCAGCCTATATAGCTTTAAGCTGTAGAGCTGAAGCTATTATAGATTTTACTAATCAACTTAGGTTTAGAGCTGCTGTTACAGCTAGTCCTAATAGTTAACGCCTATTGTCCTATCTTTTTATTATACTTAGTACTAGCGCTAAGACTATCGCAGAGCCTATAGGGCCTGTTAACTCTACTAATTCTACCGCTACTACTAGTCGCTTCTCGGTATTATAGAGCACCTTTAACCTAGATAATCTTAATGTCCTAAGCTCCTAGAATCTCTACTTAATATCTTAATCTAACTACCAGCCTAATAGGCGCAGCGCTGAGTTAATATATAGATACTACTCGAATTTGTAACTATCTCTATAGAGGCAGACTATCTATCTTAATTGCTAAGGTTTTTAGCTGCTATTAGTCTACTGCGACTGCTATAGTTACTATAGTACGACACTAAGTATTACGAACGTCCCTAGCCCTAATACAACCAGTCTAGTACAACGATAGTATAATATATACTACGCTACCAGGTCTGAAATGCTCGTATATAGCCTATTGTCTACTTCAGACTTGATAAGCAGTAATAGCTTATTTGCTACCTAGCTATCGTCTAAGCTCTTAACTGCAAGAATAAAGTTCTACTAAGCTTAATTCCCCTACACTTCTAGTATACTTGCTAGGCTTATAACGCGCGTCGTTTTAAGCTAATCCTTAAACTAGGTATCTAGGTTCCTCTTTCTTAGTCGTGTCTTAAGCGTCTAGTATCGAGCCTGCAGCTGTATACTGCGCTCAGCTTTACTCGGGTAGAGATGCTTCTTAAGGGTCTGCAGTCGATCGTACGCAGTCTTATAGTCTGCAATTAAATAGATATGTCGAGCTGCTATTATCCTCGATATCTCCTACGTGAATTCCCTGAGAGCCTTCTCTTTCTATAGCTACCGCGCCTCGCTGCGGCTATACGTCCTATACCAGGCTTTATATCTTGCCAATTCTTGATTAGTTAGATCCATAATATCCACTTCAGCATCTGCTACCTTAGTATTGCTGTCTGTCCTGTGGAAATCTTCGAACTGCTTCTCAATCAGCTTCTCAGCGTCTAGTCGAAGGACTAGCTCCTTATTAAGGTCTGGGTCTACGTATTTCTAGAGCTGGTTCCGGTCCGCGTTATTCTTCCACAGAAACAGCCACTACGTCTAGTACTCTAGCTTATTAAGAATAACCGTGGCCTTGGTAATAAGCAGGTCTGATTCTATTATCTTTTTAATATACTATATCGCGTTGATTTATCGAGGTCTCTGCTACAACTAGTTCTAAGCTCTCTAGCTTCCTAGCTAGCCTAGCGACGTTAAGGTGACTAAGGTCTTAATAAACGAGATATAATTAACTAAGCCTATATTAATCAGCTCTAGTCTATCTGTATAGAACGCAGCAGTAGTTAAAGAGCTTCCGGGCTTATAACTATTAGAGCTAGCTAGCTCTAATAAGGGTTAGAAAACTGCGTCTATTAACTAGAAATGCGAGATATGCTACATATATATCCCTGGACCTGCTAAGGGGCTAACTGTAAATAGCTTAGCCGTAACAAAATTTAACCTTAAGCTTAAGCGTACGTTTAATAAAGTTCTCTACTTAGTTCTTTCTAACCTAGCTAATAGAGCGTGCAGCTAGTAGTAAATTGGCTATATCTTAAATAGTAGTAAGCCGTAGCGGAAATCCTCTTATATCTAGATCTAGTATATATTAAATAATTACCTACTCCTCAGTCTTATTAAGCTTTATTAAATTAGGCCGGTAATTGTATTATAGAGCTGTTCTTTACCTTTATATACTAAGTGTACTTTAGAAGATATTATAGATTAATACAACACAATGTATAGTTAGTATTACATCTTATTAAAGAGTTTAGAGTATAAGCTATATTCTAGCTTCTTTCTAAATTAATTCTATAGTTATTAGTTATAGTATAATATTGTAAAGTATAATTATCGCGATTTTAGTAGGGTTTTAGTATTATAATCAGCTCGCTTAGGTAATTAGCTCGCTTATACTGTATGTTATAGCTAAAAGGATTTATTTAAGCCTAAATATCTAAAGTCTATATTATAGCTAAATATATACTATATAAATGCTATACTACTAGTTTAACTCTTCTAGTAATCTAACTATAAAATCTTTACTATATTAATAGTTAATATTAATAAGGCTCTAGCTCTAAAGGTATATACTAACCCTATTACTAAAGTACTTAAAAAATACTATAACCTATTATCTATCTTCTTATATAAAAATATAGATAAACTATTTAAATGACAATTATATAATTATAAGATTAAACTAGAGAATAGTAAGTAAACTAGCTTTAGTCTACTCTATAAGATATCTTAGAACGAGCTGAAGGTATTAAAAAAGTACCTTAATAAGAACTTATCTAAGAAATTTATTAGAGTAAGCTTATTATTAGTAGCTATACCTATAATCTTTATAAAGAAACCTAGAAGTAGTTTCTAATTTTATATAGACTATAAAGCCCTAAATACTATTACTATTAAGAACTAATACCCGATTCTACTAATCTAAGAAATATTAACCTAATTTAGTAAAGCTAAGTACTATATAAAACTTAATATTATTACTATATTTAATAAGTTAAAGATTACTAAGAGAGATAAATAGAAGACTATCTTTTATATATATTATAGGCTATTTAAATACCTAATAATATCCTTTAGCTTAGCTAATACTTTAAGTACGTTCTAGTATTTTATAAATAATATACTAAAACTATACCTTAATATATTCTATACTACCTATATTAATAATATTCTAATATTTAGTAAGAATCTAAAAGATTATAAATAGTATATCTAGCTAGTCTTTAAAGTTTTAAAAGCGAATAGTCTATAGTTTAATATAAATAAGTATAAGTTCTACTAGTTAGAAGTAACCTATCTAGAATATATAATTATTATAGAAGAGATTTATATAGACCCGAAGAAGGTAGAGATAATTATTAACTAAAAATACTCTAAAAATATAAAAGATATTTAAGCCTTTATAGGTTTTATAAACTTCTACTAATAATTTATTAGTAACTTCTTATAGAAAGTCTCCCCCTTAGTAGCCTTAACTAAGAAGAATACTCGATTCGACTAGAATAATAGCTGTTAATATTCCTTTAACCACCTAAAGAATACCTTTATTTCTATACTAATTCTCTAATACTTTAACCCTAAGCTGCTAATAGTAGTAGAAGCTAATGTATCTAACTTTATAATAGCTAGTATACTATCTTAGAAAGGCGCTAACGGTAAACTAAGATCTATTACCTACTTCTCTAAGTATATAAACCCTACTAAAGGTAACTATAAGATTTATAATAAGGAACTACTTATAATTATCCGATATTTTAAGTAATAGAGGCTCGAATTAGAAGGCGCAGTATTTCTTATAAAAGTACTAAATAATTATAGGAACCTATAATACTTTATAATAATAAAGTAGCTAAGCTACTAATAGGCCTATTAGTTAGAATATCTATTAAGGTTTAACTTTAGTATTATATATTAACCTAGAAAACTTAGAGAGAAGCCTAATATCTTAACTTAAAAGTTATAAGATAAGTCTATATAAAAAGAGGCCTATAGAGATTATTAATAAATATTATTTCGTTCTAAACTATTCTAATAGATAGAAGTAGACTAACCGATTATAAAGATTATTAATAAAGAATACCCGAACGATAATTTAATTTAAGATACTCTAAAGCTATTAAGAGAAGAAGTCTATTAATTTAAACTCCTAATTCTAGCTAATTATAAAGAGTATAACAACCGACTATACTACTAAAATTAATTTATAGTACTAGATTATAATAAGCTAAAGCTTAAGCTGCTATAAACTATCTATAACTTACTATCTAGTAGATACCCTAGTTAAGGAAAGACTTTAGAACTACTCTAGCGCAAGTACTATTAGTTAAAAATATTCGATTTAGTATAATAATATATAGGCTATTATTATATATACTAAAGAAGTAAGGCTTTTAGAGAGAAGTACTATAGATTACTAAAACCGTTATCTATACCTAAATAAAGGTTTTAAAATATCTCTATAGACTTTATAACTAATCTACTAATATACCTTATAAGCGAGCGGCCTATATAAGTAAGCGGTCCACCCTATTAACTTTTTCAACCTTTATATACGTATAGCTTAACAACTAAATAATATAATAGCAATTTACAACTTGCACGATTATTCTATAGAAACCTCTGCATCCTTCTAGTATATACGAGAATTATACCTAGTCTTACCGCAGCGGCTACAGCGTACTTTACGCTGTCCGCTTATACCTAATCGCACCCTAAATTAGCGTATTATAGCCCGAGTTTCCTCCTTATCATCCTTTTTAGCAATAATCATCTCTCCTTATACTTTTATTAGGGTCCCTTACGCTTGAATCTGCCTTTTTTTCCACTGTTTCCATTTTATTACTACTTTATTCGCTTCTTAAAGGCTGACGATTTCATCGCGCATTAACCCGATCTAATATATTACTTTTATAGAGCCTTTCTTAAGCTGATTTAGCTTCTTAATAATAGAAGCTAGCGAAGAACTTATATCCCTTTAAATCCGATTATAAATTAATATTAATT
>ML986627.1:19019-29225 GCA_010094045.1 Lojkania enalia
GAGCGGCCTATATAAGTAAGCGGTCCACCCTATTAACTTTTTCAACCTTTATATACGTATAGCTTAACAACTAAATAATATAATAGCAATTTACAACTTGCACGATTATTCTATAGAAACCTCTACATCCTTCTAGTATATACGAGAATTATACCTAGTCTTACCACAGCGGCTACAGCGCACTTTACACTATCCGCTTATACCTAATCGCACCCTAAATTAGCGTATTATAGCCCGAGTTTCCTCCTTATCATCCTTTTTAGCAATAATCATCTCTCCTTATACTTTTATTAGGGTCCCTTACGCTTGAATCTGCCTTTTTTTCCACTGTTTCCATTTTATTACTACTTTATTCGCTTCTTAAAGGCTGACGATTTCATCGCGCATTAACCCGATCTAATATATTACTTTTATAGAGCCTTTCTTAAGCTGATTTAGCTTCTTAATAATAGAAGCTAGCGAAGAACTTATATCCCTTTAAATCCGATTATAAATTAATATTAATTAAGCTTCTAGCTCGCGCGCGTTACTTAGTATTTTTACTTCCTATAAAGTATTATCTTATAATAGCAGTATTAACATACAAAGCTTTATATTAAGCTTTAAAAGTACCGCTTCTAGATTAAATAGGACTAGACCAGCTCCTTAAAAGCTTGTATAGATATTATCCTTTGTAATTAATATATTAAAAGCAGCTTTAAAGGCTGGAAAGAACTTAAGTTTTATAATATAGTTGATATAATTATATGCTAAGACTGAGATCTGATTTCTATATACACACTTTAATAGTAAGAAGTAGCCTACATCTAGTAGCTGTAATAGGTATAATAAATGAGCTGGTATATAGAGTAGAATAATACCCTATTCCTCGCAGAGTTTCTAGAAATTAAGCGAGTTATAGCTATTATAGCTATTAAAGATTAGTAGTTGATGTATACTTACTATACGATTCCTTATATATCTATAAAAATGCTTTAACTATTTAATACCAAGTTTATTTATTATCTAGCCGTTCTTGCTAACTACGATAGTCTAGTTCTTAGATATATTGTCGCCTTCGTACTAGGCAGAGAGATAGTAGTAGCTAGCGATAATAATAAAGGGTGGGAGCGCCCAGCTAGTAGTATTAATCTTCTAAATTACTAAAATCTATTTATAATTACCTAATTAAATTACCTTTAGTTAATTATATCTCTCTATACCTATAACAACTAGTTATAATAAGATAATACCTATTCGAAAGCTAGATTCGTCGAAGTTGTATATATCCTTATCTATAATACTATACTTCTCCTTAATACGCCGTACAAGCTTAAACCAGCCTTTAATTATCTTAGGATTTTCGCATAGAGCTCTCTAGCAATTATAAAGCCGATTTAGGCGTGTTTTAAGCTTAGGAGTGCGTTTAACAAAGTTCCTAGGCTAATATATACTAATCTAGCCCATACTACGCTTAGTAAGTAAGCTATTAACTATATCTCGTACAGTAGCTAAGGTAGGCGTAAATCCTCGCGAATCTAGGTCAAGTATATATTAGATAATAACCTCCTCTTTAGGTTTTGTTAGTCTCTTCGAGTTAGGCTTATAATTACGCTATAAGCAGATTCCGGCGTATTATTAGCATACGGTTGTTCGAATTATATTAAATATTAAAGCAGCGCGTCTTTCGCTATTTATTTAGCCTCTTTTAGTAGCTAAGAGGGCTAAGTTTACTTGATTCTCGTTTTAAGCTGTATTCTTATTATTTCGTCGTTGTATTATTATTAAAAGCTCAGGTGTCGCGTTTTAGTAATAGGGTAGACCGCTCGCTTATATAGGCCGCTCGCTTATAAGGTACGTTAGAATTAGAAGGTTGTACGAATATTATAGTAGTAGTTAATAGGCTTAGTAAGTATAGATACCTAATACTATACGTAAGAGTTGAAGCTTCTAATATTATCTAACTATTCTATTATTATATATAGATTTACTATAGACTGCTATATACTATTATATCTAACTATAGGATATAGTTTATTTCTATCTTCTACTAAAAGCTTTATAGACAGCTATAAATTAATATATATATATTAACTAGCTTCTATTTAGAAATTAATAGCTAAATAGAGAATACTAATATAGTAATAGAATAAGTTCTCCGAGCCTATACTAGTTACAAATAAAATAACTAGATTAAATAGCTACTAATAGTATAGTTTAAAGCGAATAATATAGTATCTAAATTAATAAAAGTTTTTCTATTTCTAGCCTATTTTAGCTAGTACCCTTAAATAGGCTTTAAGCCGCCTATAAGGATCTATCGACTGTTAAAATAGTCCTTAATAGCTTAGAAAGCTAATAGACTAGTTAATAAGATAAAAAATATTATAGAATATATTAGAGAAGAACTTATCTAAGTATAAGTATTCTAATAAGAGTATACTAACTATAAGTACGTACTAGCCTCTAACTATTAAGTTGGTAATCTAGTTTAACTAGACGCTAGGAATATATATATATAAAGACCGTTGAAAAAACTTAACTAGAAGAATATAGGCCCTTATAAGGTTATTATAAAGGTATCCTTATATACTTATAAACTAAAGCTATTTAAATTAGCTAAAATATATCCTATATTCTATATATTACTATTATAGCTAGCACCTAAATCGTCTAACTATTTATCTAGTTAATAAGTATATAACTCTAAACCTATTAAGATTAATTAAAAACTAGAATACTTTATTAAGTAAATAGAAGACCTCTACTATAACTAATAGAAACGCTAGTATAAATACCTAGTTAAGTAGACTAGCTATTATAACCTAGAATAGTACCCGGCTAGTAACTTTACTAAGATAACTATTATAGAAGATTACTATACTAGAAACTTAAATAAATAAAACTTAAATATAATATTATATCTAGATTCTTAATTAGGTATTAAGGTCTAATCTAAGTATATTCCTAAACGCTTATAATAATACTATACTAATATAATAATAGTAATACTACTACTACTAATCTCTAGTATAATACTATTATATAATAATAACTAGTCGCGCTAATATATCTACAACCTAACCTAATCTCTAGTATAATACTACTATATAATAATAACTAATCGTATTAATATACCTATAATCTAACCTAATTCTTAATATAGTACTACTATTAACTATTAGTTATACTAATATACCTACAACTTAACCTAATCTCTAGTATAGTACTACTATATAATAATAACTAATTACGCTAATACACCTATAATTTTAACTAATACTAGTATTAATAACTACTATTTAATTATAAATAACCTAAATATAATATAAAGACCTAACTTATAGGAGTTTATAACTAAAAGAAGGGTATTATTATAGTAATACTATAACACCTCTATACCTATACTACTCTTACTATAATACCTAAACTAGCTACTAGTAATAACTATTAGCTGCTAGCTAGAATATAACTAACTTGTTTTAACTATAATAGAGGAAGGTTTTACTAACCCGGCTAGCCTATATAATAGTATAGACCTAGTTTCTATAAAAACTTATATAATATAAATATTTCTATTCTTTATATAACATTTTAATATTTATATATAGTATATAATAATAGAGTTAACTACTTAAAGTATAATTAACTAACTGCGCGTAAACGTCCGTAATAATAATAATCTCCTCTCCCTCTACTTTTAATAAGGTATCCTACTCCTAAATCCGCTTCTTTTTACGCTATTTACGTATTATAGCGGTCTTATTTATTTTCTTAAGGCTAGTAATTTAACTCTTTAGTAATATAGCTAAATAAAGTATTATCTTAGTACCTTTTTTAAGCTAATTAATTACTATAATAATAGAAGTAGGTAATAAAATTTTATAACTTTAAATCCGATTATAAATTAATATTAATTAAGCTTCTAATTTATACTAGTTACTTAGTATTTTAGCTTCTTATATAAGAATCTTTTATATAGATAGTATTAGCATATAAAGCTTTATATTAAGCTTTAATATTACTACTTCTAAATTATATAGAACTAAACTAACCTCTTAAAAGCTTACTTAGATATTATTCTTTATAATTAATTACTAATAGATAGTATAGAAAGTTAAAAGGAATTTAAACTTTATAATATAATTAATATAGTTGTAGATAACGTAGTTTATAAACGAGCTGTTAGTATAAGCGAGCTGTTACCCTACTAAGATTCGAACAACTTAATCGCGATAATTATTAACTATATATATATATACTATAGGAAGCGATAGTTTATTAGATTATTTAACACCTGCGCTATTAATTTAGCACGTTTAAGTATTATAGTTAGGCTGTTTACAGCGCTTGCAGTTCTATTAAGGCTGGCTACTTCCTTATAGCTAAATACTCTAATTACGAATTTCCTTATTAATCTGCCCCTTAACGTTATTTTAATTAATTATATCCTTACCTGCAGCTTTTATTAGAATCCTCTACTTCTATAATCGCTTTCTTTTCTATTATTTTTACTTTATTACTGCCTTATTTACTTACTTAAGACTTTTAATTTAATTAGCTATCAGCATAATCGAATATATTATTATTATAGTACCCTTTTAAACCTAATTAAAAGCTGCGATAATTAATATAGGTGATAAGTCTTAATATTACTAAATCCTGCTATAAATTATTATTATTTAAGCCTCTAGTTCGCGCGCGTTACTAGGTGTTTTAGCCTTCTAAAAGGTAGTCTCTAGTATAGGTAGTATTAGTATATATAGCTTAATATTAAGCTTTAATAGTACCACCTCTAAATTATATAGTACTATTCTAGCGCCTTAAAAGCTTACGCGGATATTAGCTTCTATAATTAATCGATTATAGGCTGCTTTAAAAGCTGGAAGAAAGGTAGTCTTATTAATATAGTTAATATAATCGCGTACTAAGGCTAAGATCTTAGCGCTGTACACGCGCTTTAATAGCGAGAAGTAGCCTATATTAAGTAGTTATAGTAGGTATAATGAATGTAGCGGTATATAGAGATAGATAATCTTCTCTTCCTTACAGATCTCTTAAAACTTAAGCGAAATGTAGCTATTATAGCTGTTAATAACTAGTAATTAATAGGTATCTATTGTACGGCTCTTTATATACTAATTAAAGTATTTAAGCTAGGTAATACTAATCTTGTTATTTATCTAGCTGTTATTACTAGTTATAATTACCCAATCGTCTAGTATATTATTATTCTTATACTAATAAGATAGGTGGTAGACGCCCTTAAAAATAATAAGTAGTAGGATTATCTAGCCGATTATATTAATTGCTAAAATTATTATAGTCTATTTATAATTGTCTAGCTAGATAGCCTTCGTACAACAATTCTCTAACTCTATAACAACTAGCTAAACTGATATTTAGCCTATAATAAAGCCTATCTCGTCGAAATTATAGGTATCCTTATCTTAAATTCCGTACTTCCCCTTTATACTCTATAGAAGTTAGAACTACGCGCCTATAATTATTGGATCTTCGTATAGAGCTTGCTACTAATTATAAGAACGGTTTAATCGGGTTTTAAGGCGCTTAGTACGCCGTACGAAGTTTTAAAGCTAGTAGATACTAACCTAGCCAGCGCTACGCTTAGCTAATAGTCTATTTACTATAGCTTATACGCTATCAATCGTAGGCGGAAATCCTTATAAATCCTAATCAAGGATATAGCTAATAAGTACCTCCTCTTTAGTCTTTATAAGCTTCTTTAAATTCGGCTTACAATTACGTCGCGCAGCTATTCCAGCGCGTTAAAAGCGGAGAGTATTTTAAAGGCAGCGAAAAGTTGTTACAACGCTATTCTCGGTTGAAACTTAACCTCGATTAATAGCTAAGATTGTAAGGATGATTTATAATTCTTTATAGGTTGATTACGTATTACTACGTTAAGCTATTATACGTTAATTTAGATAGGCCGTTAAAAGTTTAGTAAGGTAACAGCTTACTTATACTAACATCTCGCTTATAAACTACGTTAAGGCTTTTAATCTAATAGCTATATACTTACTTTAATAGTAAAAAATAACTTATATTAAAAAACTATAAGAAGTATAATAAGTATAATAGTATATAAGGAATATAGATTTTATTCTCCTTATAAATTACCTAGAATTTAAGTAAGTTATAGCTTTTATAGCTATTAAAAATAAGTAGTTACTATATACCTACTTAATAGTCCTTTATATATATAATAAAGTACTTTAGCTACTTAACTCTAAGATTATTAGTTATCTATCTACTATTACTTAGTCCGATAGCCTAATTCTTAGATATATTATCATCTTTATACTAGGTAGAAAGGTAGTATTAGCTAGTAAAGATAATAAAAGATAGGATTATTTACTTAGTAGTATTAATTCTCTAAATTAATATAACTTACTTATAATTTTCTAGCTATATAATTTTTAGCTAACTATATTTTTTAAGCTAGTAATAACTAGTATTATAAAATTAGCTTCTACTTAATCCCGTACTACCTCGCCTATTATATATAGACCTGAACCTCTAATATATATATATACGACCTAATATCTATCTCTTTTCTCTCTTTATCTAGATGTTTTAAACTATTATAGTAGTAGTATATTAGTTATCTATATAGCTTAATCTAATGCTTATTTATCTAGCGTTAATAATCTAATATATATTACTATAATATTATATCTAAATCTTTAATTAGACGTTAGAGTCTAATTTAAATATATTTCTAGACGTTTATAATAATACTATACCAATCTAACTTAGTCCCTAGTATAATACTACTATATAAACTAAACCAACCTAATTTCTAGTATAGTACTACTATATAATAATAACTAATCGCGCCGATATATATATAATCTAGCCTAATCTCTAGTATAGTACTATTATATAATAATAACTAGTTGCGCTAATATACCTACAACCTAATCTAATCTTTAGTATAATACTACTATATAATAATAACTAATTATACTAATATACCTATAAATTAACCTAATTTCTAGTATAGTACTACTATATAATAATAACTAATTACGCTAATATACTTATAATCTAACCTAATTCCTAGTATAATACTACTATATAAACTGAACTAACCTAATCCCTACTATAGTACTATTATATAATAATAACTAGTTACGCTAATATATTTATAACTAAATCTAACTTCTAGTATAGTACTATTATATAATAATAATAGACTATACTAATATACTTATAATATAGTCTAAATCTTCTAAATTTAATTTAGATTCTATAAATTTCTGCTAAATTCTAGAAAATTTTTTAGGGGGAGTTAGAGTAGAAGTATAAACTAAAGAGCTACTATAAAGAGCGTTCTAGAGTACTGTAAGATAGACTGTTAAGGTAAGATAAGTAGAAATATACGTCTCTAGTTCGAATAAAGGCTAGAATATAGATAAATAATAGAAGTCTAGCTTTACTAGAAGGCGATAAGTTAGCGATATATAGTTTAGCGAAGAGGCTTCTATAGATAGCGTTTATAGAAAGCCTAAGTAGAGGCTAGAGCTAGAGTAATAAGCTAGAATTTTCTTATCCTTCTCTCCCCTTTATACTCTTATAGAAGCTCGATAATAGAAGGGGGGTATTATTATAGAATCAGCTTCTACCTAATCCCGTACCAACTTATCTATTATATATAGACCCGAACCCCTAATATATATATATACGACCTAATATCTATCTTCTTTCTCTTTTTATCTAAACGTTTTAAACTATTATAGTAGTAGTATATTAGTTATCTATATAGTTTAATCTAATACTTATTTATCTAGTATTAATAATCCGATATACGTCGCTGTAATACTAGTTTAAATAATATCTTATCTATTATAATATTAGCTTTATTAAAATTGTAAATATTCTTATTATAAATACTATATATACCTTTTATATATGCTATAAACTTAAACTAGGTTCTAATAATTTTAGAATCTTTATATAAAGCTCTCTAATAATTATATAGTTAATTAAATTATATTATAAGGCTATTTATTTACTTAATAAAATTCCTAGACTATTTCTAGCTAATCTATTTAACGCTATATTCAATAAGTAGCTTATCTACTATATCTTATATAGTATTTAAAGAGGGTAATATACAGTATAAGCGAGCTGATTACCCAAGCGAGCTAATTATAATACTAAAACCCTACTAAAATCGCGATAATTATACTTTATAATATTATACTATAACTAATAACTATAGAATTAATTTAGAAAGAAGCTAGAATATAGCTTATACTCTAAGCTTTTTAATAAGATATAATACTAACTATATATCGCGTTGTATTAATCTATAATATCTCCTAAAGTATACTTAGTATATAAAAGTAAGGAATAGCTCTATAACGCGATTACTAGCCTAATTTAATAAAGCTTAGTAAGATTAAGGAGTAGATAATTGTTTAGTATATACTAGATCTAAATATAAGAGGATTTTCGCTATAGCTTACTACTATTTAAGATATAGCTAATTTACTACTAGCTATATACTCTACTAGCTAGGTTAGAAAGAACTAGGTAGAGAATTTTATTAAACGTATACTTAAGCTTAAAGTTAAATTTAATTAAAAGTATAACTATTTAAAAGCTAAATATAAGAATCCTAAGATTATAGGAGGTTGGTTCTACCTTATATAGAATATAAAGGCTAAGTATAGTATTATTAATAAAGATATATACAACTTTAATAAATTAGGCTTTATAATAGGCGTAATATTAATAGAAGTAGTAATTATTAGCTCTAAGAGACGGAATTAACTAAAGTAGCTCTAGCTAGGTAATTATAAGTAGACTACAGTTATCTAGGGTATTAACGCGATAGGATAGATAATACTACCTTTTATTATCTTTATAGGTACCTACTACCTCTCTATATAGTATAAAGAAGATAATATTCTACTAATCTAGGCTATATAGGTTACTAATAACGGCTAGATAATAAATAATATTAGTATTAAGTAGTTAAAGCACTTTAACGCGTATATAAAAGATTATACTATTAGTATATATTAATTACTAATTCTCGACGGCTATAAGAGCTATAACTTACTTAAATTTAGGCAGCTCTATAAGAAAAAGAATATTATTACTCTCTATATACCTCTACATTTATCGCACCTATTATAGCTACTAGATATAGGTTGTTTCTCTTCTTTAAAGACTGTGTATAGGTATTAAGTTAAGCAGCTAATATATAGTTATATTAACTATATTACAAAAATTAAGTTTTTACTCTACTTTAAAGTAGCTTTTAACGTAGTAATTATAAAGAGTAATATTCTAAATAGCTTTTAAAATACTAGTCTAGTTTTATTCGACCTAGATATAGTATTATTAAAGTTTAAAGTTTAACTATATATACTAATACCTTTTATAATTAAAAATACCCTTTAAAAGTTAAAAATATTAAATAATTCTATTAAATTTAGATCTTAATCTATATACGTTTAATTAAGAGTTTAAAAGTATCTAGATAGTTTACCTATTTTAATAGTAGAAGCGTTTAAATAGTTTATAAAGGGTACTATATATATAATATATAAAAACGTACTATTATATACTTAGATTACTAAGCTTTAAGTAGTTAATAAGGCTATTATATAATATTAATTATATAAAAGAAAGTATATATAGAAGAAAGGTAATCTAATAATTAAAAAAGGTGTTTAATTAACTACTCTAAAAGAGTTTAGCACTTATACTAATAGAAAGAAGAGTAGAAAGAAGGCGCGTATTAATAGAGGCTAGCCGACTTAAAAGTACTATAGATAGTAC
Organism: Lojkania enalia; assembly: GCA_010094045.1. Taxonomy (NCBI): domain Eukaryota; kingdom Fungi; phylum Ascomycota; class Dothideomycetes; order Pleosporales; genus Lojkania; species Lojkania enalia. Next base: position 28,821 of record ML986627.1, read on the forward strand.
AGTAAGACTAGACATAACTTATAGACGTATAAAAATAATACTATAGATATTGAAGAATAGGCTACTATACTATATAGTATAATAGAATATAAGAAAGTATAATATTTTATAAAAAGTAGTTGCGATTTTAGTATAGTCTTAGTATTATAATCAACTTACTTAGGTAATTAGCTTATTTATACTATACGTTATAAATTCTTGTAAATCTAAGTTAAATATATATATAATAATAGCTTCTTCTTTTAATTTAGTAAACTTCTTTAAATTTAGCTTATAATTATATTATATATATTATAGATACTCTTATACTAGAATCTATTAAAGTATAAGATTCTATATAGATAAGTAATATTATAGTAATACTATATCACCTCTAATATAGTTTATAAGCGAGCTATTAGTATA
>ML986627.1:29235-43874 GCA_010094045.1 Lojkania enalia
ATTAACGCGATAGGATAGATAATACTACCTTTTATTATCTTTATAGGTACCTACTACCTCTCTATATAGTATAAAGAAGATAATATTCTACTAATCTAGGCTATATAGGTTACTAATAACGGCTAGATAATAAATAATATTAGTATTAAGTAGTTAAAGCACTTTAACGCGTATATAAAAGATTATACTATTAGTATATATTAATTACTAATTCTCGACGGCTATAAGAGCTATAACTTATTTAAATTTAGGCAGCTCTATAAGAAAAAGAATATTATTACTCTCTATATACCTCTACATTTATCGCACCTATTATAGCTACTAGATATAGGTTGTTTCTCTTCTTTAAAGACTGTGTATAGGTATTAAGTTAAGCAGCTAATATATAGTTATATTAACTATATTACAAAAATTAAGTTTTTACTCTACTTTAAAGTAGCTTTTAACGTAGTAATTATAAAGAGTAATATTCTAAATAGCTTTTAAAATACTAGTCTAGTTTTATTCGACCTAGATATAGTATTATTAAAGTTTAAAGTTTAACTATATATACTAATACCTTTTATAATTAAAAATACCCTTTAAAAGTTAAAAATATTAAATAATTCTATTAAATTTAGATCTTAATCTATATACGTTTAATTAAGAGTTTAAAAGTATCTAGATAGTTTACCTATTTTAATAGTAGAAGCGTTTAAATAGTTTATAAAGGGTACTATATATATAATATATAAAAACGTACTATTATATACTTAGATTACTAAGCTTTAAGTAGTTAATAAGGCTATTATATAATATTAATTATATAAAAGAAAGTATATATAGAAGAAAGGTAATCTAATAATTAAAAAAGGTGTTTAATTAACTACTCTAAAAGAGTTTAGCACTTATACTAATAGAAAGAAGAGTAGAAAGAAGGCGCGTATTAATAGAGGCTAGCCGACTTAAAAGTACTATAGATAGTACAGTAAGACTAGACATAACTTATAGACGTATAAAAATAATACTATAGATATTGAAGAATAGGCTACTATACTATATAGTATAATAGAATATAAGAAAGTATAATATTTTATAAAAAGTAGTTGCGATTTTAGTATAGTCTTAGTATTATAATCAACTTACTTAGGTAATTAGCTTATTTATACTATACGTTATAAATTCTTGTAAATCTAAGTTAAATATATATATAATAATAGCTTCTTCTTTTAATTTAGTAAACTTCTTTAAATTTAGCTTATAATTATATTATATATATTATAGATACTCTTATACTAGAATCTATTAAAGTATAAGATTCTATATAGATAAGTAATATTATAGTAATACTATATCACCTCTAATATAGTTTATAAGCGAGCTATTAGTATAAGTAAGCTATTATTCTATTAAGATTCGAACGATTTAATTATAATAATTATTAACTATATATATATATATTATAGAAAGTAATAGTCTATTAGATTATTTAATACCTATACTATTAATTTAATACGTTTAAGTATTATAGCTAGACTATTTATAACACCTATAGCTCTATTAAAGCTAGCTACTCTCTTATAGCTAAGTACTCTAATTACGAATTTTCTTATTAATCTACCCCTTAATATTATTTTGATTAATTATATTCTTACCTACAACTTTTATTAGAATCCTCTACTTCTATAATCGCTTTCTTTTCTATTATTTTTACTTTATTACTACCTTATTTACTTGCTTAAGACTTTTAATTTAATTAGCTATCAGCGCGATTAAATATATTATTATTATAACGCTCTTTTAAAATTAATTAAAGGCTATAATAATTAATATAGGTAACGTATAGTATAAGCGAGCTAATTACCTAAGCGAGCTAATTATAATACTAAAACTCTACTAAAATCGCGATAATTATACTTTATAGTATTATACTATAACTAATAACTGTAGAATTAATTTAGAAAGAAGCTAGAATATAGCTTATACTCTAAGCTCTTTAATAAGATATAATACTAACTATACGTTACGTTACATTAATCTATAATATCTCCTAAAGTATACTTAATATACGAAGGTAAGGAATAGCTCTATAATATAATTACCGGTCTAATTTAATAAAGCTTCGTAAAATTAAGAAGTAGGTAATTATTTAGCATATACTAGATCTAGATATAAGAGGATTTCTACTACAGCTTACTACTATTTAATATTACAGCTAAGCTATTTATAGTTAGCCTCTTAGCAGGTCTAGAGATATATATATAGTATATCTCGCATTTCTAGTTAATAGACGTAGTTTTTCCAACCCTTATTAGAGCTAGCCAGCTCTAACAGTTATAAGCCTAAAAGCCTTTTAACTACTACTACGTTCTATATAGATAGACTAGAGCTGATTAATATAGACTTAGTTAATTATATCTCGTTTATTAAGACTCTAGTTACCTCGATATTACTAGGCTAGCTAAGAAGCTAGAGAGCTTAGAACTAGTTATAGTAGAGACCTTAATAGATTAACGCGATATAGTATATTAAAAAGATAATAGAATTAGACCTACTTATTACTAAGACTACGGTTATTCTTAATAAGCTAGAGTACTAGATATAGTAGCTGTTTCTGTAGAAGGACAGTACGGACCGGAACCAGCTCTAGAAATATATAAACCTAGACTTTAATAAGAAGCTAGTCCTTCGACTAGACGCTAAAAAGCCGATTAAGAAGCAGTTCGGAGATTTCTACAGGACAGACAGTAATACTAAGGCAGCAGATGCTAAAGTAGATATTATAGATCTAACTAATTAAGAATTAGCAAGATATAAAGCCTAGTATAGAACGTACAGCTGCAGTAAGGCGTAGTAGCTGCAGAAAGAGAAGGCTCTTAGGAAATTCACGTAGAAGATATCGAGGATGATAGCAGCTCGACATATCTATCTAATTACAGACTATAAGACTATATACAATCGACTGCAGACCCTTAAAAAGTATCTCTACCTAAGTAAAGCTGAGCGTAGTATATAGCTGCAGGCTCGATACTAGACGCTTAAGATATAACTAAGAAAGGGGAACCTAGATACCTAGTTTAAGGATTAGCTTAAAATAACGCGCGTTATAAACTTAGCGAGTATACTAGAAGTATAGGGGAATTAAGCTTAGTAGAACTTTATTTTCGCAGTTAAGAGCTTAGACGATAGCTAGGTAGTAAATAAGTTATTACTACTTATCAATTCTGAAGTAGACGATAAGCTATATATAAGTATCTCAGACCTGGTAGCCTAGTATATGTTATACTATCGTCGTACTAGACCGGTTATATTAGGACTAAGAACGTTTATAACGCTTAGTATTATACTATAGTAACTACAGTAGTTGTAGTAGACTAATAGCAGCTAGAAACCTTAGTAATTAAGATAGATAGTCTACTTTTATAGAGATAGTTATAAATTTAAATAGTATCTATATATTAATTTAGCGCTATACTTATTAGGCTAGTAGCTGGATTAAGATATTAAGTAGAGATTCTAGAAGTTTAGGATATTAAGATCTTCTAGATTAAAGGTGCTCTATAATACTAAGAAGCGACTAGTAGTATTAGTAGGCTCTATAGACTTTATAATAGTCTTAGTACTAATACTAAATATAATAAAAAGATAGGACAATAGGCGTTAACTATTAAGACTAGCTGCGACGGCAGTTCTAAACCTAAGTTGATTAGTAAGATCTATAGTAGCTTTAGCTCTATAGCTTAAAGCTATATAGGCTAAGTAGTATTAGTATTAGCTATTACTACTTAATAGATAGATTATAAACCCTAGCTTAAATACCTATATTACTAATAGCAAGTCTTATAGCTGGAAAATAATATAGCAGCCTGGACCAGACAACTACGTATATATAGAGGGATAGCTACTACTAATTTAAAAATAGGGAGAAGTCTAGCTATAAGTATAGACGTCTACTAGAATTGAGACTATCCTACTCTTATACATCGTATATATCCTAGAGATGTTTACAAGCGTAGTTAGTCTCTTATACTATAGTATAGTAGAGATCTATTTTAACTTAGGACGAGACTATCTATATTAGATAGATCTATCGAATATTATATACTATCTCAGGCGCACGTTTAAGTATTAGCTGATAGATATAGAGGATAGTATACGACTATCTCTATTAGTATATATAGTATAGTATAAACTAAGGTCTTCCTATGCAGCTCGTAAGTAGCTAAAACTTACACCTATATAAGCTTACAGGGTATTCGGCTATACTAGCTAGAAGATAGTTATTTATCTATCTACTTATATTAACGGGCTTAAGTTAATTAAGTAATAGTAGGGGGTAAAGTAGCAGTAGTAGTAGGGGGTGTAGTAGTAGCAGCAGCAGAAAAATTAAGCTCTAAAGTAGATAGAATATACCGTCTATATCTAGTCTAAGCTCTATAAGATAGTAAATAGGAGAGCTCCTTAGGAACTAGCCTAGGGACTATTTAAGAGACTAGGGATAGATTTAGTCTAGATACGCGATTAGTTAGAATACTACTATAATAGAGACCTCTAGATGTTCTATATAGTCTGCTAGTATAGTAGGTAGTATAAGACCTACTACCTACTAAATAAGAATACGATAATACTATAATATATAATATAGAGATTACTAGTTAAATTTAAAGCTTAGTTTAATATATAGGTTAAAGCTATTAGGCTTAATAGCAAGCGCGGATATTTTAAGATATTTAACATCTTTAAGGACCTAGGAATCTCAGTAGAACTATAAATAGAGTATACTAAGGAGCAGAATAGTCTAATAGAGAGAGTAGAGCAGTTACTAGTTATACGGGGAAGAGCTATAAGAATAGACGTAGAGCTACTAATAGAAGTATTAAATAAGTGCCTATTCTTAGTAATCTATCTCCTTAATCGCACGCCGACCGAAGCTCTAGACTAGTATACCCTATATAAGGTAGTACGCGGAACTAAACCGTTAGTAGTTTATTTTAGCGTGCTAGGAGCTAAGGTATATATCCTAAATTATTACTTATACTAGAAAGAGAAGCTATAATCTTACGCGCTAATTAGACGCCTTATAGGATATAACTCTATAAATATCTATCGCATCTAGATGCTAGAGCTAGATAGAGTTATAAGGACTAGAGATATTATCCTACTATCTGTAGAATCGCATAAAGATCTTATCTTTCTAGATAAGTAGACGCTACGTCTAGCAGCTGTAGTATTTAATATTAAGGAGAGCTGTAAGCTGAATAATATAGAGCTTAAATAGATGCTAGATTAATTAACAGTTTAATCGCGTAAGAAAACGCTAGATAATAAGCTTAAGTAGTAGATTAAAAAGTAGCTTAAGCAGGAGCTAGGTTAGTAACAATTAAGTAAGCTAGCTAGAGTAGAGTATCTAGCAGATAGCAGTATTATAATGCTAGAAGATACCCTAGAACCGCGTAGTTAAGACGATCGCGACGAGTATCTAGAGGTAATAACTAGCCTCCCTAAGGGCTAGTATTAAATTAAGCTAGAAGTAGAGGCTTTAGACTAATAATTAAATAATGCGAATAGACGCGATAAAATCAGTAGTTAGCTTAATACTAGAAATATTATAGAGACTAGAACTCGTAAAATACCCCGTATATACTATACAGCGTTTATAGAAGCGTTACAGTAGAAGACGAATAGTAATATACTAGCTGATTAGCCTAGGATTAGTCTATATAGAGATTAGCTACCACCTCTACTAAAGCGATAGAAGCAGCTTAAGAGGTATCTATTTAGAATCGAATTTAAGAAAGTAATAGTAGTAGAGCTTTAGAGCTGCTATAGTAAGGGCTATCTAGTTTATATAATAGAGACTAGAGCTAGTATACAGCTAGAGATTAAGCTTCTACTACTAATATAGATATTTACATATAAATTCGATAAGGATAGATATCTATATAAATTTAAAGCTAGGCTAGTTATTAGAGGAAACTTACAGTAGAACTGGGGAGATATATATATAGCTACTCTAGCAGTATAAGTATTCCGATTTCTAGTTACTTTAGTAGCAGCTTTTAGACTACGCGCCTATTAATACGATATTACCAACGCTTTCTTAAATATACTACTAGATAGACTAATATACGCTTATATACTAGAAGGATTTATGTAAGAGCTAGATGAGCTGCTAGAGATAAGGAAAGCTCTCTATAGCCTGAGAGATACTTCTCTACTCTAGTATAAGCACCTTAAGAGCTCGCTACTTAAACTAGAACTACAGCTAATCTAGGAGGTCCTATATCTATTTAGAAGCAAGAGCCTAATAGTATTCTTCTACGTTAATGATATAGTCGTCCTAATCTACCTAGACCACCTTATTATATATCAGCAATTTAAAGTAGGCTTAAAATCGCAGTACGAGCTACGCTTACTTAGATAGCTTAGATAGTTTCTAGAAATTAGAATAGTTTAAGACTAGGATACAGGCAGAATCTAGCTTAGTTAAGACTCGTTTATTAATAAGGTCGCAGCTAAGTATAGACTATAGAAGCAGGGGTAGAGAAGCTATCCTACAGTACCTCTAGTCGATAACTACCTAGCATTAAGTATAGAGGAGCTAAACTATTAGAGAACTAGATATTATCAGCAGCTAGTTAGATCCCTAAAATATCTAGCAGTTTATATACGCCCAGATATCTTAAAAGCTTACTTAACTCTAGTAATCTATCTTAAGAATCTAGAATAGAGTTATATTTAAGTAGTAGAGCATATCTAGAGATATATAATTAGTACGAGAGGGCTAGGCTTATAAGCATCTAGACTAGATTAAGAAAATATAATCTACTTTAGTAATAAGCGTAAGCTACTATTCTATAGAGTATTAGATACAGTATTCGCGGATAATTAGAAGACGTATTACAGCTCGCAGGGCTACCTATTTAAGTTCTATAGCCTACCTATTAACTAGAAAGCGATAATACAGCGCTCGGTTACTAAGTTAACAACTAAAGCTGAGCTGCTAGCTCTATCTATAGTAGGTAGCAAGCTGTAATAATAGACTAGGATCTTTAATCACGTAGGATTTAGTATAAAGATAGTCTCTACGCTATTTTATAATAATTAGTAGATAGTAGATATTACTACTAAAGTAGTAGATAGACTATAAACTAGGTTATATTATATAGATACTTATCAGATATAGATTTAACAAGAAGTTAAAGCAGGAAGATTACAGGTTAGCTGAAAGCCGACGAACTAGATACTAGCAGACGGTCTTATAAAAGCACTGCCTAAGCAGAAGTATCTTACCTTTTTAAAACAGCTTAGTCTTATAGAGGTATTTAGACTAGTTAACTAGAAGGTAGCTTTACTATTTACTACAGCTGGAGGGGTGTATTACAGCTATATAAAAGTATCTAGACTAGTTAACTAGAAGGCAGCTTTGCTATTTACTATAGCTAGGGGGGTATATTATAGCTAAGCTATTTATAGTTAGCCTCTTAGCAGGTTTAGGGATATATATATAGTATATCTCGCATTTCTAGTTAATAGACGTAGTTTTTCCAACCCTTATTAGAGTTAGCTAGCTCTAATATTTAAGATATAGCTAATTTACTGCTAGCTGCGTACTCTACTAGCTAGGTTAAAAAGAACTAGGTAGAGAACTTTATTAAACGTACGCCTAAGTTTAAGGTTAAATTTAATCGAAAGTACGACTATTTAAAAGCTAAATATAAGGATTCTAAAGTTATAGGAGGCTAGTTCTACCTTATATAGAATATAAAGGCTAAGTATAGTATTATTAACGAAAATATATATAACTTTAATAAATTAAGCTTTATAATAGATATAATATTAATAGAAGTAGTAGTTACTAGCTCTAAGAAACGGAATTAACTAAAGTAGCTTTAGCTAGGTAATTACGAGTAGACTATAGTTATCTAGGGTATTAACGTGATAGGATAGGTAATACTACCTTTTATTATCTTTACAGGTATCTACCACCTCTCTATATAGTATAAAGAAGACGATATTCTATTAACCTAGGCTATATAGGTTACTAATAACAGCTAGACGATAAATAATATTAGTATTAAGTAGTTAAAGCACTTTAATACGTATATAAAGGATTGTACTATTAGTATATATCGATTGTTAATTCTCGATAGCTATAAAAGTTATAACTTACTTAAATTTAGGCAGCTCTACGAGGAAAAGAATATTATTACTCTCTATATACCTCTACATTTATTATACCTACTACAACTACTAGATATAGGTTATTTCTCGCCTTTAAAGACTACGTATAGGTGCTAAGTTGAGTAGCTAATATATAGTTATATTAACTATATTATAAAAATCGAGTTTTTACCCTACTTTAAAGCAGCTTTTAACGTAGCAATTATAAAAAGTAATATTCTAAGTAGTTTTCGAGGCGCTAATCTAGTTCTATTTAACCTAGATATAGTACTATTAAAGCTTAAAGTTCGACTATATACGTTAATATCTTCTATAGTTAAAGATACCCCTTAGAAGTTAAAAATACTAAGTAATCCTATTAAATTTAGGTCTTAATCTATATACGTTTAATTAAGAGTTTAAAAGTACCTAGATAGCTTATCTACTTTAATAATAGAAGCGTTTAAATAGTTTATAAAGGGTACTATATATATAATATATAAAAATATACTATTATACGCTTAGGTCGCTAAGCTTTAAGTAGCTAATAAGGCTGCTATACAACGTCGATTATATAAAAGAAAGTATATATAGAAGGAAGGCAACCTAACAATTAAAAAAGGCGCTCGATTAACTACTCTAAAAGAGTTTAGTACTCATACTAATAGGAAGAAGGGTAGAAAGAAGGCGCGCGTTAATAGAGGCTAGCCGACTTAAAGGCGCTGTAGGTAGTATAGTAAGGCTAAGTATAACTCGCGGACGTGTAAAAATAATACTATAGATATAGAAGAATAGGCTACTATACTATATAGTATAATAGAATATAAGAAAGTATAATATTTTGCGAAAAGTAGTTACGATTTTAGTATAGTTTTAGTATTATAATCAGCTCGCTTAGATAATCAGCTTGCTTATATTATACGTTAATAAGTTTTAATATTACTAAATCCTACTATAAATTATTATTAATTAAGCCTTTAGTTTATATATATTACTAGGTATTTTAGTCTTTTAGAGGGTAGTCTCTAGTATAGGTAGTATCGGCGTATATAGCTTAATATTAAGCTTTAATAGTACCGCTTCTAGATTATATAGTACTATTCTAGCGCCTTAAAAACTTATATAAATATTAGCTTCTATAATTAATTAATTATAGGCTATTTTAAAGGCTAGAAGAAAGGTAGTCTTATTAATATAGTTAATATAATCGTGTACTAAAGCTAAGATTTCAGTACTATACGCGCGCTTTAATAGCGAGAAGTAGCTTATATTAAGTAGCTATAGTAGATATAATAAATATAGCGGTATATAGAGATAGAAAATCTTTTCCTTCTTATAGATCTCTTAAAATTCAAGTAAAACGTAGCTATTATAGCTGTTAATAACTAGTAATCGATAGGTATCTATTATATAGCTCTTTATATACTAATTAAAGTACTTAAGCTAGGTAATACTAATCTTATTATTTGTCTAGCTATTATTACTAGTTATAATCGCCTAATCGCCTAGTATATTATTACTCTTATACTAATAAGATAGGTGGTAGACGCTCTTAAAAATAATAAGTATTAGAATTATCTAGCCGATCGTATTAATTACTAAGATTATTATAGTTTATTTATAATCGCCCGGCTAAATAGCTTTTGTATAATAATTCTCTAACCTTATAACAACTAGCTAAGCTAATATTTAGCCTATAATAAAGCCTATCTTATTAAAATTATAGATATCCTTATCTTAAATTCTATACTTCCCCTTTATACCCTATAGAAGCTAGAACTACGTGTCTATAATTATTAGATCTTCGTATAGAGCTTACTACTAATTATAAGAACGGTTTAATTAGATTCTAAAATGCTCGGTATACTATATAAAGTTTTAAGGCTAGTAGATACTAACCTAACTAGTACTACGCTTAGCTAATAGTCTATTTACTATAGCTCGTACACCGTCGATTATAGGCGGAAATCCTCGTAAATCCTAATTAAAGATATAACTAATAAGTACCTCCTCTTTAGTCTTTATAAACTTCTTTAAATTCGGCTTACTATCGCGTTATATAACTATTCTAGTACGTTAAAGGTAGAGAGTACTTTAAGAGCAGTAAAAAGTTGTTATAGTACTATTCTCGGTTAAAACTTAACCTTAATTAATAGCTAAAATTATAAGAATAATTTGTAATTCTTTATAGGTTAATTATATATTACTATATTAAGCTATTAGGCGTTAATTTAGGTAGGCTATTAAAAGTTTAGTAAGGTAATAGCTCGCTTATACTAACAGCTCGCTTATAAACTATGTTATACCTATACTACCCTTACTATACTACCCGAACCAGCTACTAGTAATAGTTATTAGCTATTAGCTAGAATATAACCGACTTATTATAAATATAAAAGAGGAAGGTTTTATTAACCCAGCTAGTTTATATAGTAGTATAGACCTAGCTTCTATAAAAATCTATATAATATAGATACTTCTATTCTTTATATAATATTTTAATATTTATATATAGTATATAGTAATAGAGTTAACTACCTAAAGTACAATTAATTAACTATATATAAACGTCTATAATATTACGTTATATTATCTACTATTATATATTATAAATAAGAATACACTTATTAATATATTTAAAAAGATCTAAAGTAAACTAGATTCTTTATAATAGAAGAATAAGATACTAGTAGAGGCTTTAGTAACCTAGGAGAACTATTATAAGTTAGACCTTAAAGCGATATAAAGAGAATTTAATAGCCGTTAAATAGCTACTTCTCTACTAGCTACTAGTATATTAATAGTAATAGAACTATTACCTGTCCTTAGCTTAACTTAGTTTATAACTCTAACTTCTAAATAGATATCTATATTAACCTTTAATCTACTTAAAACTATATATAACCTATATTTCTATTCTAACTACTTATTTAACCTTCTAATATTTTCTAGTAAATATTTAGAGCTTTTATACTTTATTAGAAAACTCTACTATAAACTAGAAGAAAATACTAAATAATACCTAACTAAACGTACCTATCTTCTATATATCTATTCCCGCCTAGAATAAGACCTAGTAATATTAGTTAACCTATTAATAGATAAGAGTATTAACTCTATAGACAGCTTAGTCGCCTTTTTAAAATCTATCTATAACAACTAGAATAAGAAGACTATAGTATAGAGTAAGTTAGAAACTTTAAAATAAGGTTAAAACAGGTTCCCTATTTACTTTACTAAATTCTAATACCTAATTATAGATACTAAACTAAATAAGACTAGATAAATTATATATCTCTAATATTTTCTCTCTAATAAACTCTACTGTATTATAATAGGTATTATAATACCTAGCATCTAAAACAACTATACTAACCTAATTTTCCTATATAATATTAACCTATATTATCTATCTAGTAACTATTATAAATAACTAAAGTATTATACTACTTATTAAAAGAACTTAAATATTATAGAACTTAATACTTTTAACTATATATTTATAAGTTCTAATAAATAAGAAAGATACTACTGTAAAAAATGCTATTATAAGTATAATAGTAAGAGATATATTTTACTAGAATATAATACCCCTCTACTATTAATCTATTAAGAGTTTTAGAGCTCTACTATACCTTATAGATTCTACTCTTAATCTTCTAACTAATCCTCTAACTAATTTTTAATACGCTTATTATCTTATAAATAAAGCTATTATTCTTACTCTTTAATATAGCTAGCTTTACTAACTAGAATATTGCTAAAAGGTTTATTTTAGAAGTAAATTACTTTTTAAAACTACGCTTATACTAAATCTCTATATATTTATAAAAATAGCTTCTATAGAAATAGTTATAAAACTATTAGATCCTAGCTTCTTTTTTAATCTATTAAGATCTAGTCTAGTAAGATATTAATATTCTTATTAATACTTAGGCTACTAGTTATAGCTATATCTATAAAAACCTTATATATATTCTAAAACTCTAAAAGATATAACTCTTATATAACTTATATCTAACCGGCTTTAATAGAGAAGTCTTCTATAAAAAGACTATTTTCTACTTAATTATCTTAATTTTCTAATACTTAAATTAGGCTAGTAAATAGAGTATATAATACCTTACCTAGGTTAAGGTTGGGTTTAAAGTTCTTAATATTAGAGTTAGAATTAAGGTAGGGTTTTTAGTACTAGAGTATAGGTTAGATAAGGGTTCTTAGTATTAAGGTTAAAGTTATGGTAGGGTTCTTAGTATTAGAGTATAAGATTAAAGTAGGGGTACTTTATAGGGTTCCTCTATAATTATAGGAAATAATTATATATTATATATTTATTATATATTATATATTAAATATTTATTACTATAAATTATTATAGTAGAAAACTAGTTTTATTTAAAATAGCCTTTTCTAAGCCTAAAACTATCTAGAGATTATAATTCTAATCTAATAGAAGACTAAACTTCTTATAGTATCACTTTACTAAATATATATTCTTATTTTAAATAGTAACCTACTTTACATAAATTACGTTTATATTATAATCTAATATAGTTAGTATTATATAGTATAAATTATATAAAAAAATATATACCTTTAAAAAACCTAATAAGAAAAATCTTAATAAACTTTTAAAGAGCCTTAATTATATTCTATTACTAACGTATCTTACTATTATAGGTATTCTCCTAAACTACGGTAGTAATTTTATAGATTAGCCGCGAAAAAGAGAGCTTTTAAAGGAAGAGTTTAATACTCTTCTAATATTATTTAATCTATTAAAGTGCGACAGCTATATTTTATTAGTATATAACTGTAATAAAAACCTATAATAACTTACTCCTAGAGTAATAGCAACGCTTTACTAGCGTAGGTTTTACTAGTATAAGTACTTTATAAGCTAATTTAGTAGCGAGCTATTTTTAAAGAGATTTACTACTTATTAGAACGATTTTAGATTGTACTATTTCTTAAGTATAAGATATTACGTATTAATAGTAGTAGAGTAGAGTAGTTAACGTTAATAATTAAGGTTGGTAGTATAAAGCTAAGTTAAGGTTCGTTAATAGATACTTAAAATATAAATATAGATGCTAAGATATATATATATTAAAAGCTAGTACTAAATTAAGATTATAAAGTAAAGCTAATAAGGTGTTTAGATGTATATTATAAGAATACTATAATAAAAAACTATAATAACTTACTATTTTATAAAACTAGTAGTACGCTTTTTAGTAATAGTTTTTTATACTAAACTAACTAATATTTTATATTTATTTAGATGTATATATATTTTATTATTACTTCTATCTAATTTACGCTAGTAGATAGTATATATACTTATCGCGTTAAGCCTGATACTCTATTATAACTCTTCTTTCTATTATACTCTTATTAGTATAACTCTAAATCTTTAATTTATTATATACTTTTTTTATAGTTTCTATAAAATATTAACTATTAAAGTAGAGTCTATTAACAACAATTTTCTCGATAGTCTAGATAGCTTACTACTACTAAAGCTACTAGAGCTACTAGTTAGCTTCGACTAAGATAAGTAGGCGAAGTTAATATAGGTAAAGAATTATACTAGTCTTTTATTATAGTTTACTAATAAATATAGGGCTGGTAGTTAGAAGATTATAAAATTAAATACGTTCTTTTACTACGCGATTAAACTGGTTCTTAAAAAGGCCGTTTAACTAACCTTATAGTACCCTTTAAGGGTACACTTAGTAATACTAAGCGCGCTATCTAATAGAGAGATAAGGCTATATTACTTACTACTAAGAAAAAGGCTATTAAGAGTACCTATACTACTAATCGCTCTACTAAAAGTACTAAGAAGAGGCAGTTATAGAAAAGTGCTAAATATATAGTATTAGAGGAAGAAGAAAAAAAAAAGATGTTAGATAAAGCTATTAAAGCTATAGCAGAGAAGCGTTTTAACGATTATAAGTCTAGTAAGTTATTATAGTTATTTATTATATATATATATATTTATAAGTAAATAGGTAATTAATTAAAAGTAAAGCTAAAGGCTATCTACTTAAAATAGAAGTATATCGACTAAGAGATTAGCCTTAGACGTTACTAAGCAGTTCTATTAAAGGCTACTAGTTAAAAGAAAGATATATCTACTATATAAGAATCAGCTCGTAGTCTATTACGGGTATATAGCTCTAGAAGGGCTGTATAGAAGGTTATATATAAGATATACTAAGATAGCCTTCTTAAACTATAAAATAATAGCTTTAAAAGTAAGAATACTTAAAATAAATAGTAAGAGTTTATTAAGGAACTATCTAAGGAAGAGTTAGCTATAGTCTTAGAATTAGAGTAGAAGTAAGTTTATTATATTTTTTATTATATCTATTTATTATAGATATATACTAATTACTACTCTAAATATTAAGAGCTTCTATTAGTATATAATTAATTCGATAATAATCTTCTTCTCGATTCGAACTTACCCTATATTAAAGGTATTAAAA
>ML986627.1:55185-87365 GCA_010094045.1 Lojkania enalia
CCTAGGTATATAATAAAAAACTAGAAATTAACTAAGAGATTAACTAGGAGAATATTAATTCTAGTACTACTACTAATAAAGAGCTGCTATAAAAGTATATTTATTAAGAAATTTATAAACCTCTATAATTTATATAATAAATTACTATTATAAATATATTATTATATTAGATTAAGCTATATAAGATTAATAGTTAAAGAGTATACTATTATAGTCTATAATATACTACAGTATACTACCCTAGAATTTAATAAAGTAAGATTAGCCTAATCTATAATAAATAGCTATAATAAAGCCCTAGAATATTATACTATATATACTCTTACTAAGCTACTTTCTAAAGTATACTAATTAGTTAGATTTTAAGAAAACCTAGTCTATACGACTCTACCTTAACCTATACCCTATTACTAAGTAGCTATCTTAACTCTACCTATATTCTAAGCTAATTAGTAAAACTCTAACTTTAATCCTACCCTACTTATATAAGACTCTAACTTTAACCTAATCTATACCTATCTACCAACCTATATAGGGGGCCCTATAATAGGCGGACCCCTCTCTATAGAGCTAGTAGTAAAGAACCTATTTAATTTAAAGGAAAATTAGAGTAAACTAACCCTTAAAGAATAAATTACAATTTTATAAGAGGAGATTATATACTTAATATAATAGAGAACTATTAGTCCTAATTAACTTCTATAAACTACTAAATTAGTACTAATAATATATTAAGAAACTTTTATAACTCCCTTAGTAAGAAACTTCTTAGCTACTTTTAAACCCCTTTAAACCTATTTTACTAAATATATATCTAAGATTAAAAGCCTTATAAATAATAATAAACCTATATTTAAATAATAGTAAGTTTTAATCTTAAACTAACTTACGATTAATATAGATTACTATTAGATAGAATATATAATATATTCTACTATTAAAGCAGCTAAACTATTAAAGCAGCTACTTTTTCTTAATACAATAAATACTATATATAAAAAGTTAATTTACTTAATACTAATAAGAAATTCTATATATAATATACTTTTATCTAATTTAGAATTTTCTCTACTATTCTTTTAGCACGTATAAGTATTATATCTAGTTTTACTATAGTTACTATAGTAGCGTTAAACTGGTTAAGCCCTTTCTTAAGTATTAGTACTATAAGTCTTCTTAAAGGGCTAAAAGTTTATAGATACTTTAGTAGTTATATATAAAAATCCCTTATTATATAATACTATACTACTATACTAAATATACTTTCTTTTATATATTTTATACTTAGTTACTTCTTCTAATTACTTTTTAAGCTTAGAGTTATAAGCTTAAAGAAGTATATTCTAATATAGGATTAATTTAACACCTTTTATAAGCTATAAAAATCCTTCTTATACCTCTTTTAGTAATTATATAAAGAACTTTTATATAAGTATTAATTATAACCTAAATTTATATATATTACTTAGAGTTTTAAACTATTAGAAGTCTTCTTATAAAAGTAGTTCTAGTAACGTAGATTATAGGCTAACGGGATACACGTGCGAGCGGGATAGTTTTTACTACTATACGTTTTTAAATTACAATATCTATCTATAATAATAATATTTACAGAAAAGAAGTAAACAATTTTAATTTTTATGCCTTAGACAAGTCCTTATATTATATTTAAATAACTCGTATAAACTATATTTAGATACAGCTCGTTTTTTTTATATAAGAGCCTCTAGCTCTATATAATTAACTTAAGCTTTAACTTAAGCCTATTACTGCAACTATAAGTTTTTAAGCATTTAAAGCCCTTTACTAATTATTAGAATACTATCCTTTATAATAGCCTTACGTTTTCTTATTTACTATCGCGTTTTTCTTGCGTTTGCCGCTTAAAGCGCAGTATTCTTAGCTTTTAAAATTGCAGCGTTCTGCATCGCTATCTTACAACCCTTAATTAATCTTTTAAACGCGCTATCTAATAAGCTAACTATCGTATAATAACAGCGCCTTATCTTAATTATCTTAACTTATTACTTAAGGTCGGCGGTTATATATAGAGTCTTTAAAACTAAGGTTAGAGGGCTTCGTATAACAGCTGGTAGTATTAGCGTATACTAAGGCAGCTTTATAAGTATACGCTCTAGATTATATAGTATAAGACTAGCTGCTATAAAGCTAACTTTAATATTCTTTTTAGTTATTACTTATATATATATTATATAATATAGTAATAAAAAGTTGTTCTTTATAATATAATTAATACTAAGCTACGCCTAGCCTTTAACTTATATACTATATACGCGCTTTAATAGGCTAAAATAGACTATATTAAGTAGTTGTAGTAGATAAGACAAGTACGCTAGTATATAGAGTATAATAATCCTATTCTATTTGTAAAAGTCTTTAAACCGTACTATATAATAGCTGTTATAGCCGTCTATAATTAAGAGGCGATATTAACCCTTTATATAAGCTATAGTCGTACTATTAAAATATTGAATCTATTTAAAGCTAATCTTATTATCTATTTAGCTCTTTTCGCTCGTACGAATAGCCCAGGTTTATAGTATACTAATATCTACAGTAATTTTATATTAAGACTTTTAATACTACTTTACTTTAAATATTATAAATACTAGTAAAGCCTAGCTAGTCGTGCTAATACTATTAATAACTGTTACCTACTTGCGATTATCTAGCTATACGACCTTTATACAACCTTACTATCTTTTTTTAATCTTTATAACAACTTTTACTATTAAAATTATATTTATTTAGAAGCCTATTTCGTTAAAATTATAGATATTATTTTTAAAGATACTATACTTTGCGATCGTATTTTATATAAGGTTAAACTAGTTCTAGATAAAGCCTTAATCTTTGTATTACTTTTACTAATAGTTATATTTGCGTATATATACTATACGAAGCTTTAGGCAGCGTTTAACGAAGGTTAAAGGCTAATTAACGCTGACGGTAGGAGCTGGGTCGATCCTACGGCTTATAAGCAGAAGATTAGCTATTTCGCGTACGATAGATAGCTAGGCTAGAAAGCCTTACGCTTTAAGATTAAGAATACGTTAAATAAGAATAGTTTCTTCTATATAAGTAAGTTTTAAAGTTATTAGTCGTATAATACGTCGTAAACAGATATTATATATATATTAATATAGACGAGACTTAGAGATATCGTACGTAACTACTACCTTATAAAGACTTCGAAATTGCTTTAAATTTAAAGCTTTAAGAGCTAAAGAAGTTCTATTTTTAAGTTCTTCCTAACTAGTAGTTAGCATCGTTAATAGATACTCTAAAATAACAGACGGTAACGCGTATAGTAAAACTGTCCCGCTTATATATATATCCTATTAGCCTATAATCTACGTTAGAGTATATAGTTATATATTAAGATAATCTAATATAACTTATATATTTAGAAGAATAATTTCTATTACTTTAAAGCCTTTTTAATAGTTCTTATACGTAAATATATTAAAAAATACGTTCTTAAAGACTAGAAGAAAGCTTTCTTTATTAATATAATAGATATATTAGTATACTAAGTCTTATATATACTATAAGTACTTTAGCTTTAATAGTAAGAAGTAAACTATATTAAGAGGCTAAAATATATATAATAAATAAGAAGGTATATAAAGTATTAGAATTTTTCGTATAAGGTAGTAATCTTTAAATTTCTAGTTAAAGTAGCTTTTATAGCTATCTAAAATAAGTAGCCTATATAATTCTACCTAATATATCTTTATATACTTATTAAAGTACTTTAGCTACTTAAAACTAAGTATATTATTTATCCAGCCGTTCTTAGAGACTAAAATTTTCCAATCATATAGTATACCTACTTTTTTATACTATATAGAGATATTATTATAAGAGGTTATAAGCAGGGATAATAAGGCTTATCTAACGCTTAGTATAGTATACTACGTACAGATCTTAGGTGTTGTATAAGAGGATAGCTAAAGAGTAAGCTAAACACGAGGTAAGTAGGAAGATAAAAGAGAAGAAGAAGATATATATGCTAAAGCGAGCGTGCTATATATAAATATTAGGGGGAACGCGAGGATACTATAATAGTACCCTCCTCTTTAGAAAGTAGCCGCAATTAACGACTGTAACTATAATATAGGGATCTAGTGTAACTAGTTATCTATTTTATATAGGGTAGAACTATTTCTAGCTGGCTAGCGTCTAGTATAATAAGTAATATACTAAATAAGCTTAATATAGTTATCGTATTACTAATAGAACGGGGAACTAGTATCTAATATAATAGAACGGGGAGTTATTTAACTTTTTAAAGAGCTAGTAGAATAGGAACTAGTATTTAGTATAACGAGTAATATACTAAACAAACTTAATATAGTTATTATATTACTAATAGAACGGGGAACTAGTATCTAGTATAATAGAACGGGAAGTTGTTTAACTCTTTAAAGAGCTGGTAGAACGGGAACTAGCGTCTAGTACGATAAGTAATATACTAAATAAGCTTAATATAGTTGTTATATTACTAATAGAACGGGGAACTAGTATCTAGTATAATAAGTAATATACTAAATAAGCTTAATATAGTTGTTGTATTACTAATAGAATAGGAAACTAGCGTCTAATATAATAGAACGGGGAGTTGTTTAACTCTTTAAGGAGCTGGCGGAATAGGAACTAGCGTCTAGTATAATAAGTAATATACTAAACAAGCTTAATATAGTTATTATATTACTAATAGAATAGGGAACTAGTATAAAGAGAAGCTGGTAGAATAAGAAGCAAAGACTATAGTAGAGAGAGAATAATAGCGCGTTAAGGGAGGACGATAGCTAGTTCTAGAGCTCCTACTACTACTACTATACGAGTAGTAGAATAGCTATTAGGCTAGTAATCTAGCTAGATATCGTTAGAAAGGAAGAAAAAATCCGGATAAAAAATAACGAAGATTTCTGTCTGGAGATCTATAGTAGCTATCTAACTGCTGTTACTATATAACTAGACGAGCTATCCTAATATTATAAGAGGCTATAAGTAGAGATAATAAGGCTTATCTAACGCTTAGTATAGTATACTATATACAGATCTCAGGTGTTGTATAAAAGGATAGCTAAAGAGTAAACTGAACGCGAGATAAGTAGAAAGATAAAAGAGAAGAAGAAGATATATATGCTAAAGCGAGCGCGCTATATATAAGTATTAGAGGGAATATAAGAATACTATAATAGATATAAACGCGTTTTTTATAGATAATAAATAGTAGGGTTATATATATAGTAGTATAGATACTTTAGATAATTATAACCTACTTATAATTATCTAGCTATATAAGAGTAGGCTTTATATAATATTTTAAACCTATAATAACCTTTATAGTATTAATAATACTTATTTAAAAACCTGTCTTATTAAAGTTGTAGATATTATTATTATATATACTATATTTTATAATTATATCCTATATAAGCTTAAACTATATATTAATAACTTCTAGATTCTCTTATTTTATTTTTTAACAATCTTTTACTTAATTAAAGGCTGTTTTAAGCTTATTTATATACGTTATAATATAGATTATAGGCTAACGAGATATATATATAAGCGGGACAGTTTTACTATATATATTACCGTCTATTATTTTAGAGTATCTATTAACGATACTAACTACTAGTTAGGAAGAACTTAAAAATAGAACTTTTTTAACTTTTAAAGCTTTAAATTTAAAGCAATTTTAAAGTCTTTATAAGGTAGTAGTTACGTATAATATTTCTAAATCTTATCTATATTAACGCGTATATAATATCTATTTATAATGTATTATATAACTAATAACTTTAAAACTTACTTATATAGAAGAAACTGTTCTTATTTAATATATTTTCGACCTTAAAGCGTAAGGCTTCCTAGCCCAGCTATTTATTATACGCGAAACGGCTAATCTTTTACTTATAAACTATAGAATCGACCTAGCTCCTACTATTAGTATTAATTAGCCTTCGACCTTTATTAAATACTATTTAAAGCTTTATACGGTATATATATATAAATATAACTATTAGTAAAAGTAATATAAAGATTAAGGCTTTATCTAGGGCTAGTTTAACCTTATATAAAATACGATTACAAAGTATAATATCCTTAAAAATAATATCTATAACTTTAATAAGATAGGCTTCTAAATAAATATAATTTTAATAGTAAAAGTTGTTATAGAAATTAAAAAACGATAGTAAGGTTATATAAAAGTTATATAGCTAGATAATTATAAGTAGGTAATAGTTATTAATAGTATTAGCGCGACTAGCTAGGTTTTACTAGTACTTATAATATTTAAAGTAAAGTAGTATTAAAAGTTTTAATATAAAATTGCTGTAGATATTAGTATACTATAAATCTAGGCTATTTATACAAGTGAAAAGAGTTAGATAGACGATAAAATTAGCTTTAAATAGATTTAATACTTTAATAGCACGACTAACGTAGTTTATAAGCGAGCTGTTAATATAAGCGAGCTGTTACCTTACTAAACTTTTAACGGCCTACCTAGATTAACGCGTAATAGCTTAATATAGTAATACGTAATTAACCTATAAAGAATTACAAATTATTCTTACAATCTTAGCTATTAATCGAGGTTAAGTTTCAACCGAGAATAGTACTGTAATAACTTTTCACTGCCCTTAAAGTACTCTCTACCTTTAATATGTTGGAATAACTATATAACGCGATTGTAAGCCGAATTTAAAGAGGCTTATAAAGACTAAAGAGGAGGTACTTATTAGTTATATCCTTAATTAGGATTTACGAGGATTTCGGCCTATAATTAACGGCGTACGAGTTATAGTAAATAGACTATTAGCTAAGCGCAGCGCTAGCTAGGTTAGTATCTACTAGCCTTAAAACTTTATATAGCGCACCGAGCGCTTTAAAACCCGATTAAACCGTTCTTATAATTAGTAGTAAGCTCTATACGAAGATTTAATAATTATAAGTGCGTAGTTCCAGCTTCTATAGGGTATAAAGGGGAAGTACGGAATTTAAGATAAGGATACCTATAATTTTAATAAGACAGGCTTTATTATAGGCCAAATATTAGTTTAGCTAGTTGTTATAGGGTTAGAGAATTATTATATAAAAGCTATTTAGCTGAGCGATTATAAATAGACTATAATAATCTTAGTAATTAATATAATTAGCTGGGCGATTCTACTACTTATTATTTTTAAGAGTATCTACTACCTATCTTATTAGTATAAAAGTAATAATATACCGGGCGATTAGGCGATTATAACTAGTAATAACAGCTAGACAAATAATAAGATTAGTATTACCTAGCTTAAGTATTTTAATCAGCATATAAAGAGCCGTATAATAGGCACCTATCGATTACTAGTTATTAACAGCTATAATAGCTACGTTTCGCTTAAGTTTTAAAAGATCTGTAAGAAGGAGAAGATTATCTATCTCTATATACTGCTACATTTATCGTACCTACTACAGCTACTTAATATAAGCTACTTCTCGCTATTAAAGCGCGCGTATAGTACTAAAATCTTAGCTTTAGTATACAATTATATTAACTATATTAATAAAACTACCTTCCTTCTAACCTTTAAAGCAGCCTATAATTAATTAATTACAGAAGCTAATATCCGCGTAAACTTTTAAGGCGCTAGAATAGTACTATATAATTTAGAAGCGGTACTATTAAAGCTTAATATTAAGCTATATACGCCGATACTACCTATATTAGAGACTACCCCCTAGGAGGCTAAAATATCTAGTAATACGCGTAAACTAGAAGCTTAATTAATAATAATTTGTAGCAGGATTTAGTAATATTAAAATTTATTACCTATATTAATTATTACAGCCTTTAATTAGATTTAAAAAGGTGTTATAATAATAATATATTCGATTATACTGATAGCTAATTAAATTAAGAACCTTAAGTAAATAAATAAGGTAGTAATAAAGTAAAAATAACGGAAAAGAAAGCGATTATAGAAGTAGGGGATTCTAATAAAGGCTGTAGGTAAGGATATAATTAATTAAAATAACGTTAAGGGGTAGATTAATAAGAAAATTTATAATTAGAGTACTTAGCTATAAAAGAATAGCTAGCCTTAATAGAGCTGCAGGCGCTGTAAACAGCCTAGCTATAATACTCGAACATGCTAAATTAATAGCGCAGGTGTTAAATAATCTAATAGACTATTATTTCTTATAGTATATATATATATAGTTAATAATTATCGCGATTAAGTCGTTCGAATCTTAGTAGGGTAACAGCTCGCTTGTACTAACAGCTCGCTTATAAATTACGTTATAGCTTATATAAAAGGTTAATATTACCTTTTAATTATAGACAGTTATAGTAGTTATTATATAGTATAGTTTAAAGACTTTTATAAATAGAATAGGATTATTATACTCTATATACTAGCACACTCGTCTTATCTACTATAGCTGTTTAATATAGTCTTTTTTAGCCTATTAAAGCGCGTATATAGTATATAAGTTAAAAGCTAGGTACAGCTTAGTATTAATTATATTATAAAGAACGACTTTTTATTACTATATTATACAGCGTATATATAAATAATAATTAAAAAGAATATTAAAGTTAGCTTTATAGTAGCTAGCTTTATACTATATAATCTAGAGCGTATACTTATAAAACTACCTTAATATATACTAATACTACTAGCTGTTATATAAAGCCCTCTAACCTTAGTTTTAAAGACTCTATATATAACCGCTAACCTTAAACAATAAGTTAAAATAATTAAAATAAGGCGCTATTATTATATAATAGTTAACTTATTAGATAGCGCGTTTAAAAGATTAATTAAGGGCTATAAGATAGTAATATAAAACGCTACAATTTTAAAAATTAAGAATACTACGCTTTAGGCGGCGAACGCAAGAAAAACGCGATAGTAAATAAGAAAATATAAAACTATTATAAAGAATAGTATTCTAATAATTAGTAAAAAGCTTTAAATACTTAAAAATTTATAGTTATAGTAATAGGTTTAGATTAAAGTTTAAGTTAATTATATAGAGCTAGAGGTTCCTATATAAAAAAAACGAGCTGTACCTAAATATAGCTTATACGAGTTACTTAAATATAATATAAGAACTTATCTAAGGCGTAAAAATTGAGATTATTTACTTCTTTTCTATAAATATTATTGTTGTAGATAGATATTATAATTTAAAGACGTATAGTAGTAAAAACTATCCCGCTCGCACGTATATCCTGTTAGCCTATAATCTACGTTAAATTGTTTAGGCTAATTCTTTCTTATAAGTATTCTACTATATACGCCTAATAGTTTATCTATTATATCTACTATTTTATATAGCTAGAGTATAAATCCTCGTAAATTAAGGTTAAGAATATATTATATAATTGTTTATTCTTTAGTTATTATAAACTTCTAGTAATTTAGTTATATATAAGGGTAAAATACAATTCTATAAAGTTAAGTAGAAAGTTGTTAATATTATATATTAAAAGTTATAGTAGCGCGTCGTACGCTCTTAAACTAGCCTAATTTATACGTTTATAAGGTAAGCTTAATTCTACCTTTTTATTAAATTAATAGAAGATCTTATTATAGATTTATTATAGTTTATATATAGTATTTATAATACTAAGAAAAAGTAGCCGCTTTAATAGTTTAGCTACTTTAATAGTAGAATATATTATATATAGTATTAGTATAAAGATATACCTCTAGTATTATAAAAGGGTATTTAGAGCTAAAATATCTAGCTAAATTAGACTAGTATTAGTTTAAAAATACTAAAGAAATAATTTTACTTCTATAATTATATTTTATTATAGATAATAGAGAAATAGAGGTATAATAGGCGTTTTAGGTCTTAAGAATAAATAAGGGAGAAATGTTTCTAACTTTTAAAGCTCGCTTTATTAGTATTATTACAGTAATACCGCGACACCTCTACACCTATACTACCTTTACTATAATACCCGAACCGGCTGCTAGCGATAACTATTAGCTGCTAGCTAGAATATAACCGACTTATCTTAACTATAATAGAGGAAGGTTTCGCCGACCCGGCTAGCCTATATAGTAGTATAGACCTAGCTCTTATAAAAACCTATATAATATAGATATCTCTATTTTTTATATAACGTTTTAATATTTATATATAGTATATAGTAATAGAGTTAACTACTTAAAGTACGATTAACTAACTATATATAAGCGTCCGTAATATTATATTATATTATCTACTATTATATACTATAGATAAGAACGCGCTTATTAGTATATTTAAAGAGATCTAGGGTAAGTTAGACTTTTTATAGTAGAAGAATAAGATACTAGTAGAGGCTTTAGTAACCTAGGAGAACTATTATAAGTTAGACCTTAAAGTAATATAAAGGGAATTTAGTAGCTGCTAAACAGCTACCCTTCTACTAGCTACTAATATATTAATAGTAATAGAACTATTACCCGCCTTTAGCCCGACTTAGTCTATAACCCTAGCTTCTAAATAGATATCTGTATTAACCTCTAATCCGCTTAAAACTATATATAACCCGCATTTCTATTCTAACTATTTATCTAACCTTCTAATATTTTCTAGTAAATGCTTAGAGCTTTTATACTTTATTAAAAAGCTCTGCTATAAACTAGAAAGAAATACTAACTAATACCTAACTAAATATACCCGCCTTCTATATATCTATTCCCGCCTAGAATAAAACCTAGTAATATTAGTTAACCTATTAATAGATAAGGGTATCAACTCTATAGATAGCTTAGTCGCCTTCTTAGAATCCACCTATAGCGACTAGAATAAGGAGACTATAGTATAGAGTAAGCTAGAGACCTTAAAATAAGGCTGAAGCAGGTTCCCTGCTTACTTTACTAAATTCCGACGCCTGATTGTAGATACTAAACTAAATAAGACTAGATAAATTGTATATTTCTAACGTTCTCTCTTTAATAAACTCCGCCGTACTATAATTAGTATTATAATACCTAGTACTCTAAACGACTACGCTAACCTAATTTCCCTATATAATACTAACCTATATTATCTACCTAGTAACTATCGCAAATAACCGAAGTATTATACTATTTACTAGAAGGACCTAAATACTATAAAACTCGATACTTCTAGCTATACGCCTATAGACTCTAATAAACGAGAAAGGCGCCGCCGCGAAGGATACTGTTATAAGTATAATAGTAAGGGACATATTTTACTAGAATATAACACCCCTCTACTATTAATCCGTTAAGGGTCTTAGAGCCCTACTATACCTTGTAGATTCTACTCTTAATCCTCTAACCGATCTTCTAATTAATTTTTAATACGCTCGTTATCTTATAAATAAGGCTATTACTCTTACTCCTAAACGTAGCTAGTCTTACCAATTAGAATATTGCTAAAAGGTCTATTCTAGAAGTAAATTATCTCTTAGAACTACGCTTATACTAAATCTCTATATACTTATAAAACTAGCTTCTATAGAAATAGTTATAGGACTACTAGATTCTAGCTCCTTTCTTAATCTGTTAAAACCTAATCTAGTAAGATATTAATATTCTTATTAATACTAGGGCTACTAGTTATAGTTATATTTATAGAGACCTCGTATATACCCTAAAACTCTAAAAGATATAACTCCTATATAACTTATATTTAACTAGCTTTAATAGAGAAGTCTTTTATAGAAGGACTATTTTCTATTTAGTTATCTTAACCCTCTAATACCTAAACTATTTAGAGATAGTATATCTCTATATAATTATACTAGAAAAATACTAGTTAATTCTAAGATAACTATAGATATATAAATATTATATAAACCTAGACTATAAGAATAAATAGCTAGTCTTTACTACTAACTAATACCTAACTTAATACTTATAACCTACTAATACTACCGTTTACTAATAAGCTATTTAAATAGTTATTAAAGACTATAAACTACCCGAACTTAATATAAAAAGAGATCTTAAAGCAACTAATTTACAACCCCTATATAGCCTAAAGTCTAGATAGTACTACTTAAAGTTCTATCTATTAAGCTATATCTAATATAATTACTAGCTACTTAAAATACTATATTAGTTTAAAGAATTTAAAATTAAAACCGATCTAACCTTAGATAAAAATTATAGTTAAGAGGATCTATCTAAGCCTAAATACTTAAAGTCTATATTATAGTTAGATATATATTATATAAGCGTTATACTACTAGTCTAACTCTTTTAATAACTTAACTATAAAGTCTTTACTATATTAATAGCTAATATTAATAAGGCTCTAGCTTTAAAAGTATATACTAACCCTATTATTAAAGTACTTAAAGAATACTATAACCTATTATCTATCTTCTTATATAAGAATATAAATAAGCTGCTTAGATAATAACCGTACGATTATAAGATTAAACTAGAGAATAGTAAGTAAGTTAACTTCGGTCTACTTTATAGAATATTCTAGAATAAGCTAAAGGTACTAAAGAAGTATCTTAATAAGAACTTATCTAAGGGATTTATTAGAGTAAGTTTATTACTAGTAGCTGTATCTATAATCTTTATAAAGAAACTTAAAGGTAGTTTCTAATTCTATATAGACTATAGAGCCCTAAATACTATTACTATTAAAAACTAATACCTAATTCTACTAATCTAAGAAATATTAACCTGATTTAGTAAAGCTAAATACTATATAAAACTTAATATTATTACTATATTTAATAAGCTAAAAATTACTAAAGGAGATAAATAGAAGACTACCTTTTATATACGCTATAGGCTGTTTAAATACCTAGTAATACCCTTTAGCCTAGCTAATACTTTAAGTATATTCTAGTATTTTATAAATAATGTACTAAGACTATATTTTAATATATTCTATACTACCTATATTAATAATATTCTAATATTTAGTAAGAATCTAAAGGATTATAAGTAGTATATCTAGCTAGTTTTTAAAGCTTTAAAAGCGAATAGTCTATAGCTTAATATAGATAAGTATAAGTTCTACTAGTTAGAAGTAATCTATCTAGAGTATATAATTACTATAGAAGAGATCCGTATAGACTTAAAGAAGGTAGAAACTATTATTAACTAGGAATACTCTAAGAATATAAAAGATATTTAAGCCTTTATAGACTTTATAAACTTCTACTAACGATTTATTAGCAACTTTTTACGGAAAGTCTCCCCTTTAGTAGCCCTAACTAAGAAGAATACTCGATTTAACTAGAATAATAGCTATTAATATTCCTTTAACTACCTAAAGGATGCTTTTATCTTTATACTAATTCTCTAATACTTTAATCCTAAACTGCTAATAGTAGTAGAAGCTAATACGTCCGATTTTATAACAGCTAATATACTATCTTAGAGAGGTGCTAACGGTAAACTAAGACCTATTACCTATTTCTCTAAGCGTATAAACCCTACTAAAAGTAACTATAAAATATATAATAAGGAACTGCTCGCGATTATCTAATATTTTAAGTAATAGAGGCCCGAATTAGAAGGTATAGTATTTCTTATAGAAGTACTAAGCAATTATAAGAACCTATAGTATTTCGTAATAATAAAGTAGCTAAGCTACCGATAGGCCTATTAGTTAGAATATCTATTAAAGTTTAACTTTAGTATTATATACTAATCTAGAAAACTTAGAGAGAAACCTAATACCTTAATTTAAAGGTTATAAGATAAGCCTATATAAAAAGAGGCTTATAGAGGTTATTAACAGATATTACTTCGTTCTAAACTATTCTAATAGATAGAAATAGGCCAACCGATTATAGAGATTATCGACGAAAAATACTCGAATAATAATCTAATCTAAGATACCCTAAAGCTACTAAAAAAAGGAGCCTATTAATCTAAGCTTCTAATTCTAGCTAACTATAAAGAGTGTAACAACTAACTATACTACTAAAATTAACTTATAGTACTAGACTATAATAAGCTAAAGCTTAAGCTGCTATAAGCTATCTATAACTCGCTATCTAGCAGATACCCTAGTTAAGAAAAGACTTTAGAATTACTCTAGTACGAGTATTATTAGTTAAAAATATTCAACTTAGTATAATAATATATAGGCTGTTATTATATATAATAAAGAAGTAAAGTTTCTAGAAAGAAGTACTATAGATTATTAAAACTATTGCCTATACCTAAACGAAGGTTTTAAGATATCTCTATAAACTTTATAACTAATCTACTAGAATTAGAAGGTTGTATAAATATTATAGTAGTAGTTAATAGGCTTAATAAGTATAGACACCTAATACTATACGCAAGAATCGAAGCTCCTAATATTATTCAACTATTCTGTTACTATATATAGGTTTACTATAGACTGCTACGTACTATTATATCCGACTATAAGATATAGTTTATTTCTACCTTCTACTAAGAGCTCTATAGACAGCTATAAATTAATACGTATATATTAACTAGCTTCTACCTAAAGATTAATAGTTAGATAGAGAATATTAATATAGTAATAGAATAAGTTCTCTAAGCCTATACTAGCTATAAATAAGATAACTAGGTTAAATAGCTACTAATAGTATAGTTTAAAGCGAATAATACAGTGTTTAAATTAATAAAAGTCTCCCCGTTTCTAGCCTACTTTAGCTAGTACTTTTAAATAGGCTTTAAACTGTTTATAAGAATTTATTAACTGCTAAAATAGTCCCTAATAGTTTAGAAAGCTAATAGACTAGTTAATAAGATAAAGGATATTATAGAGTATATTAGAAAAGAACTTACCTAGGTATAAGTATTCTAATAAGAGTATACTAACTATAAGCGCGTACTAGCCCCTAACTACTAGGTTAGTAATCTAGTCTAACTAGATACTAGAAATATATATATATAAAGACTGTCGAAAAAGTTTAACTAAAAGAATATAGGCCTTTATAAGGTTATTATAAAGGTGTCCTTATATATTTATAGACTAAAGCTACCTAAATTAGCTAAAATACATCCTATATTCTATATATTACTATTATAGCTAGTACCTAAGTTATCTAACTACTTGTCTAGTTAATAAGTATATAATCCTAAACCTATTAAAATTAATAAAGAACTAGAATACCTTGTCGAGCGAATAGAAGACCTCTACTACAACTAATAGAGACGCCGGCACGAATACCTAGTTAAGTAGACTAGCTATTATAACCTAGAATAGTACCCGGCTAGTAACTTTACTAAGATAACTGCTGTAAAAGATTACTATACTAGAAACCTAAATAAATAAGACTTAAATATAATATTATATCTAGATTCTTAATTAGGTGTTAAAGTCTAATCTAAGTATATTTCTAGACGCCTGTAATAATACTATACTAATATAATACTAGTAATAATACTACTACCAATCCCTAGTATAGTACTACTATAAGAACCGAACCGATCTAATCTCTAGTATAGTACTACTATACGATAATAACCGGTTATGTTAATACGCCTGCAACCTTAACTAATACTAGTATTAATAACTACTACTTAATTATAAATAACCTAAATATAATATAAAGACTTAACTTGTAGGAGCTTATAACTAAGAAGGGGGTACTATTATAGTAATACCGCGATACCTCTACACCTATACTACTCTTACTATAATACCCGAACCGGCTGCTAGTAATAACTATCAGCTACTAGCTAGAATATAACCGACTTATCTTAACCACGATGGAGGAAGGTTTTACCGACCTAGCTAGCCCGTATAGTAGTATAGATCTAGCCCCTATAAAAACCTATATAATATAGATATCTCTATTCTTTACGTAACGTTTTAATATTTATATATAGTACGTAGTAATAGAGTTAACTACTTAAAGTATAATTAACCAACTGCGTATAAACGTCTATAATAAGTATAGTTATTAGAGAATCTATATTCTAATTTAAGTAGTTCTTCTACCTATAAAATAAGATTCTCTCTAGTTTAAGAATACTAAACTTTAGCTTTAAGCTTATATAGAAAAGCTCCTTTAATACTATAGTTATCTACTTAATAACCTATAATATAGAAAGAAGAAGCGATTTTAACCTCTTAGAATAAACTGTTAGTTTATAAGTTATAGCTAAAATAAATTTAGATTAGTACTAGAAGACTTCTAAGAGTTTATCTAAAGTAACCTATAATCTAATACTACTCTAATCTACTCTAATATTAATATTTTATTCTACTATAATTGCTTTCTAACAGCCTAATAAGACTTTTATACCTAAAAGGTATACGACTCTAGATAATTACTATTATTATAGTAAACTAGAATACTTTATAAATAAATATACAATCCTTAAAGTATAAGAGATAGAAGTTAAATAAGAGAAGATTAAAGAAGAAGAGTTTTTAGACGTAAATAAGTACTATCTAGATAATTCTTAAGTAGGAAATAGAAACGTTTAAGAAAACTTTCTATTTTAAACTTAAATAGATATAACTTATTAAATATTAATTTATTATATTTATTTAGAGGAAAATACTTCTAAATTCCTATTATTTTATATTTAAAAGGCGTTAGTATATAACTAAACGCTCTTATTAATACTAGTATTTAAGGTTTTCTATTCCTTAATTCTATAGTAGCTAGATTACTCTCCTAAGCTCTATATATATTAATACAGCGCTTACCCTTTAAAATTACTATTAAAGGTTTTTAGGACTAAATTTAAACTCTAGTTAATAAGTATATCTATTTATACCTGTAAATTAATAGAAGAACTATCTAAAACTATTTATTTATTATTATAAACCTAGATATTTAGGATTATATTAATAGTATTAAATAGTTATATTACTTTTAACTCTAGCTAGATATAGATAAGAATTAGATTATATAATCTTTTAAGTATCCTACTACTTATAATCTATTATCTCCTCTTCTTATATAATTAACTTAGCTAGTATATAATAAGAAGGTAGAGCTAGATATCTAGCAATATAACGCTCTATAAGAAAAGAACTAGTATTAATAGTTCCGTAGTCTAACTATCTATTATATTAAAAGTCTACTAAGACTACTAAAACTATATTAATCTTCTATAGTTTATAATCTAAATAAGCTTAAAACTCCTATATACTTATATATAATAAAGTTTAAATCTAATCCGAAGAAAATCCGTTCTTCTATTATTACTCTTATTATAGCTAATACTTTCTACTTTAATATAAAAAGGAAAGAAAATAAGTTTTTCTCTACATCTCTATATAAAATTAAGCGGCTAATTAAAGATAAGTAAGTCTTAGAGCTGGAAGATAAAGCTAAAAATAAAGTACTAGTAAATCTCTAATTACTATCTAAATACTATAAGTATTAAAATATATTTAGTAAAATTATAGCTTATTAATTACTAGAATACTATTCTTATAATTATAAGATTGTTTATATAAAACCCCTCTCTAATAGTTATAGCCTGTTATATAAGTAGAATATTAAGGAGCTAAAGGTAATTAAAAAGTATATTATAGATAATCTACGGAATAGGTATATTAAGTAGAGTCTAAGCTCTTTTATATTTCTAATCCTTTATATTTATAAACCTAATAGTAACTTATATATTTATATAGATTATTATAAACTTAATATTCTTACTTATAAAAATATATATCTAATATTATATATAGATAAACTTCTATTTAGGCCTACTAAAGTAGTAATTTTTACTAAATTTAATATTCGCGCGGCCTTTAATAAGATTAGAATAGACTCTAGTTTTAAAGAATATATTACCTTTTAGATTTAATATAGAACCTATAAATATAAAGTTCTATTATTTAAATTATATAATAGCCTAGTAACTTATTAGTATTATATAAATAACGTACTTATAATAATATAAAGAAATTATTCTACGAAAAGCTTTATCTTTTTACTTATCTTATTCTACCCCTAGTTCTACCCCTTTTCCTATCTATATATAGTTATATACTCCCTTATAAATAGTTTAGTAGTTTTTCTATATCTTTTCGTATAAGGCCTATAAGTATTAATAGAATTTCTAGGTCTCTAATCTCCTATATACTCTTATATACTTCTAAGTAGATTTATACTGTATTTAGACCTATTATCTTACCTATACTATTATATTATATAGAAAAACTTAATACTACTAGTAATAGCTTCTTTAATAATATTATATTAATTGTTTATTTAAATACGTTTAAGTCTAAAATATATTTAATTTAGTTTAGATTATAATACTTATATACTATTATATTAAATTATTTAGTTACTTAAATAGGATCTTAAAAATCTTCTATTAACTAAAGCCTTTAGGTTTAAAACTTCCTATCTCCTATAATTAGAATTACCTTCGGAAAAGCTGCGTAAAGTATATCTAGGTAGAAACTTAGAGACTACTAATAACCTATTAGAATTAAAGGTAACCGCTAATATCTAACTATAATTTACCTTCTAATTCTTATACTAGAATTAATATACGCGTAAATTATAGTAAGAATAAGCTTTTATCTACGCGTATAGAATAACCGTTACCTTTTATAAGGGACCCTATAATAGATAGACCTCTCTCTATAGGGCTAGTAGTAAAAAACCTATCTAATTTAGAGGGAAATTAGAGTAAATTAACCCTTAAGAAATAAATTATAATTTTATAAGAGGAGATTATACGCTTAATATAATAAAGAACTACTAGTCCTAATTAACTTCTATAAACTACTAAATCAGTACTAATAATATACTAAGAAATTTTTACAATTCTCTTAGTAAGAAACTTTTTAGCTACCTCTAAGCCCCCTTAAACCTACCTTATTAAACGTATATTTAAGATTAAAAGTTTTATAGATAGTAACAAATCTATATTTAAATAATAGTAAGTCTTAATCTTAGACTAACTTAAGATTAATATAGATTACTATTAGATAGAGCGTATATATATAGTATTAGTATAAGGATATACTTCTAGTACTGCGAAAGGGTATCTAGAGCTAAAATTCCTAGCTAAATTAGACTAATATTAGTTTAAGAATATTAAAGAAATAATTTCGCTTCTATAATTATATTTTATTATAGGTAATAAAGAAATAGAAGCACGATAGGCGTTTTAAGTCCTAAGAATAAATAAGAGAGAAGTATTTCCAACTTTTAAAGCTCGCTTTATTAATACAGCTATTAGGGGATTCGTATCTTAATCTAAGTAGTTCTTCTACCTATAGGATAAGATTCTCTCTAGCTTAAGGATACTAAACTTTAACTTTAAATTTATATAGAAAGGCTTCTTTAATATTATAGTCGCCTACTTAACAGCTTATAATATAGAAAGGAGGAGCGTTTCTAACCTTCTAGAATAAACTATTAGCCTATAAGTTATAGCTAAAATAAATTTAGATTAGTATTAGAAGGCTTTTAAAAGTTTATCTAAAGTAACCTACAATTTAATACTATCCTAATCTACCCTAGTATTAATACCTTATTCTACTATAATCGCTCTCTAATAACCTAATAAGACTTCTATATCTAAAAGATATATAACTATAGGTAATTACTATAATTATAGTAAACTAGAATAATATAGTTTATAAGCGAGCTATTAGTATAAGCGAGCTGTTACTTTACTAAGATTCGAACGACTTAATCGCGATAATTATTAACTATATATATATATACTATAAGAAACGATAGTCTATTAAATTATTTAATACCTGCGCTATTAATTTAGCACGTTCGAGTATTATAGCTAAGCTGTTTATAACGCCTGCAGCTCTATTAAGGCTAGCTACTCTCTTATAGCTAAGTACTCTAATTATAAATTTTCTTATTAATCTACCCCTCAACGTTATTTTGATTAATTATATCCTCACCTACAGCCTTTATTAGAATCCCCTACTTCTATAATCGCTTTCTTTTCTGTTGTTTTTACTTTATTACTGCCTTGTTCGCTTACTTAAGGCTCTTAATTTAATTAGCTATTAGCGCGATCGAATATATTATTATTATAATACCTTTTTAAAGTTAATTAAAGGCTATAATAATTAATATAGGTAATAAGTTTTAATATTACTAAATCCTACTACAAATTATTATTAATTAAGCCTCTAGTTCACGCGTATTACTAGGTATTTTAACCTCTTAGAGGGTAGTTTCTAGTATAGGTAGTATTAGCGTATATAGCTTAATATTAAGCTTTAATAGTACCGCCTTAAAAGCTTGCGCGGATATTAGCTTCTATAATTAATTAATTATAGGCTGCTTTAAAGGCTGGAAGGAAGGTAGTCTTATTAATATAGTTGATATAATCGCGTTTTAAGGCTAAGATTTTAGTACTATACTTAGCTAATAGTCTATTCGCTATAGCTCGTACGCTGTTAATTATAGACGGAAATCCTCGTAAATCCTAATTAAGGATATAGCTAATAAATACCTCCTTTTCAGTCTTTATAAGCTTCTTTAAATTCGGCTTATAATCGCGTTACGCAGCTATTCCAGCGCGTTGAAGGTAGAGAGTACTTTAAAAGTAGTAAAAAGTTGTTGCAGCGCCATTCTCGGTTAAAACTTAACCTCGATTAATAGCTAAGATTGTAAGGATAATTTGTAATTCTTTATAGGTTAATTGCGTATTACTACGTTAAGCTATTATACGTTAATCTAGGTAGGCTGTTAAAAGTTTAGTAAGGTAATAGCTTACTTATACTAATAGCTTACTTGTAAACTACGTTATTTCGCGAATAAATATATAGTTCTTAAAGTATAAGAGATAGAAGTTAAATAAGAGAAGATTGAGAAAGAAGAGTTTCTAGACGTAAATAAGTACTACCTAGATAGTTCTTAGGTAGGAAATAGAAATATCTAAGAAAACTTTCTATTCTAGATTTAAGTAGATATAATTTATTAAATATTAATTTGTTATATTTATTTAGAGGAAAATACTTTTAAATTCCTACTATTCTATATTTAAAAGGCGTTAGTATATAACTAAACGCTCTTATTAATACTAGTATTTAAAGCTTTCTATTTTTTAATTTTATAGTAGCTAAATTACTCTTCTAAGTCCTATATATATTAATATAGCGCTTACCCTTTAAAATTACCGTTAAAGGTTTTTAGGACTAAATTTAAACTCTAGTTAATTAGTATATCCGCTTATACTTATAAATTAATAGAAGAACTATCTAAAATTACTTATTTATTATTATAGATCTAGATACTTAGGATTGTATTATTAGTATTAAATAGTTATATTACTTTTAACTCTAGCTAGATATAGATAAGAATTAGATTATATAGCTCTTTAAGTATCCTACTACTTATAATCTATTACCTCCTCTTCTTATATAATTAACTTAGCTAGTATATAATAAGGAGGTAGAGCTAAATATCCGGTGATGTAATACTTTATAGGAAAAGGACTAATATTAGTAGTCCCGTAGTCTGACTATCTATTATATTAAAGGTCTATTAAGACTATTAAAACTATATTAATCTTTTATAACCTATAGTCTAAATAAGCTTAGAGCTTCTATACGCCCGTATATAATAAAGTTTAAATCTAATCTAAAGAAAATCTATTCTCCTATTATCGCTCTTATTATAGCTAATACTTTCTACTTTAATATAAAGAGGAAAGAGAACGAGTTTTTCTCTACGTCTTTATACGAAATCGAGCAGCTAATTAAAGATAAGTAAGCCCTAGAGCTAGAAGACGAGGCTAAAAATAAAGTACTAGTAAATCTCCGATTACTATTTAAATACTATAAATATCAGAATATATTTAGTAAAACTACAACTTATTAATTACCAGAATACCACCCTTACAATTATAAAATTATCCTTATAGAACCCCTCTCTAATAGTTATAGCCTGTTATATAAATAGAATATTAAGGAATTAGAGGTAACTAAAAAGTATATTATAGATAATCTATAGAATAGGTATATTAAGTAGAGTCTAAACTCTTTTATATTTCTAATCCTTTATATCTATAAACCTAATAGTAACTTATATATCTATATAAATTATTATAAACTTAATACTCTTATCTATAAAAATATATATCTAATACTATATATAGATAAACTTCTATCTAAACCTATTAAGGTAGTAATTTTTACTAAGTTTAATATTTACGCAGCTTTTAATAAGATTAGAATAGATTCTAGTTTTAAAGAATATACTACTTTTTAGACTTAATATAGAACCTATAAGTATAAAGTTCTACTTTTTAAATTATATAATAGCTTAGTAACTTACTAGTATTATATAAATAATATACTAATTAACTACCTAGATAACTTCTATATTACTTACCTAGATAATATCTTTATCTACTCTAAAGATAAGGCGATATATACTATTTATATTAAGGAAGTTCTTAAGAGATTATATTAAATAGAGTTATAAATTAATATTAAGAAGAGTAAATTCTATATTACCCGAACTAAATATTTTAGCTATATCCTCTTAAATAAAGGTTTTAAGGTTAATTTAGAAAAGGTAGAAGTACTACGCAACTAGCAGCTATCTACTATTATAATAGGTGTAAAATCCTTCTTAAGTTTTACTAGATTCTATTAATAGTTTATACTAGAATTCTTATATATTATAAAGCTAATTATTATATTATAAAGCTTTATAACCTCTTTTATATAGACTTTAGAATGTAATATTACTTTTAAGAAATTAAAGTCAGCCCTATTAAGTATATCTACTTTCTACTACTTTAACCCTATATTAGAAATAAAAATGGAAACTAATACCTCTAATAGAGTAGTTATAGGAGTACTATTATAGAAATATTCTAATAGAAAATAGTACCTTATAGTATTCTATAGTAAGGTTCTATCTAGTTTAGAACTGAACTAGGAGATTTATAATAAGGAACTATTCGCAATCGTTACTACGTTTAAGTAATAGAGGATAGAACTTACTTTAATAGCTATTAGAACTCTAGTATATACTAATTATCGCTTACTTAAATATTTTATAACTATAAAAGTACTTAATACTTATTAAGTTTATTAGACTAAGAAATTAGCTTAGTATTAGTTTTAAATTAAGTATACCTTAGGTAAAAATAATACTAGAGTAGATATCTTTAGTTATTATAAATAAGATATAGAAAATTTAAAAGTAGCTTAGATTAATA
The DNA here is from genome assembly GCA_010094045.1 of Lojkania enalia. Taxonomy (NCBI): domain Eukaryota; kingdom Fungi; phylum Ascomycota; class Dothideomycetes; order Pleosporales; genus Lojkania; species Lojkania enalia. The sequence goes on from ML986627.1 coordinate 78,333, forward strand.
ACTAATTAAAAGTCTTATTTAAACTATATTAACTTTACCCCTAAATTAATACTAAATTAGCCTAGTTCTATATTATTTAAATAATAACTTAAGCGGTTATACTAAACGTTATTAAAGGTTAAGAGTAGGTTATATTATTAAACTTTCTAGAGTTAATCGACGTATTATTATAAGAAAACTAAGCCTCTTTTATATAGGAATATATACTTCTACCCTATAAGTATTAGATAGAGAATAGACTACTTCTCTACGATAATTACTTATATATTCTATTAGATTCAGGCTTTTATATATAACTTATATAAGAGGCTTATAACTAAGTATCCTCTATATATCTAAGTACTACTAAAACCTATTAGTTACTATTTTAGAAGTACTACTAGAAGGATATAGAAGCTACTTATAAATAATATATATAGAATTATATCCTATACTATAAAGTTTATCTAATATAAACCTAAACCTTAGGTTTTATCTACCTACTTCCTATATTAAATTAACTAATATAGTACCTATATATTAACTTTAAGGATTTTTCTATAGATAAGTCTAGATATAATTAGATTATAGTAGTAATCGATCGCCTATCTAAATAAACTATATCTATTCCCTACTATCATATAATTAATATATAGGGAATAGCTAAATTATTTATTTAATAGATATACTGCTTTAGCTATATACCCGAAACTATTATTTTAAACTAAGAACTTTAGTTTATATCTAGTTTCTAGTCCGAATTCTATTATATTTTAGGCGTAAAGATTAAACTATCTACTATTTATTATAAAGAAACTAACGGATAGATAGAGATTATAAACAAATATATTAATTAGAGACTACGTCCTTTTATATCCTTCTATTAGGATAATTAGAGTTCTCTATTACCTATAATCGACTAAGTATAAGCGACTCTACTTTATATAACTATTAGAATATTCCTATATTAGATCTTATACGGATTTAAGCCCCGTTAAAGTTAGGATTAGAAATATTCTATTAATTCTATTACTACGATAGATAAATTAAATTATAAGAACGTTTTAGCTCTAGTAACTTATATATATATAGCCTAGGAAACCGTAAAGACTAATATTAAGAAGGCTTAAGATTGTATATAATCTATTATTAACTATTACTAGTAACTAATTAATTAGTAGATTAGTAATATAGTCTATTTAAATACTAAGAACTTTATAGTTTAGAAATTAAGCCGAAAGCTATCTAATTAATAGAAGGGCCCCTTTAAAGTACTAGAGTAGGTTAGAAACTTATACTATTTATAGCTACTTCTAGAATTGAATATATATAATATCTTTGTACTAAACCTACTATATAAGAACCCCTAGGATCCTCTATTTAGATAAGAAGCTCTAAAACTACCTACTATCGCTATTAATAGAGTAGAAGAGTAGGAGGTTAAGGAAATACTAGCTAGTAAGTTATATTATAAGACCTTTAAATACCGTGTAAAATGGGTAGAATATAATTCTAACCTAATCTAGTATAAAGCTTTAAACTTTATAGGTTCGCTTTATAAGCTAAAAACTTTTTATAATAAGTATCTAAATTGCCTAGAACCTCTAAGAGTTTTAACTAAATAGATTAAAATATATAAGGATAGTATAGAGAATATAAATTACCTAGTAGATAATAGTATATAAAAGTTAAGTAGTAGATTTTAAAAACTAAAGTATAGGCCCGAAATTACTCCTCTATAAAATCTAAAGGGTCTAATAGTAGGCTGTTAGATACTTATCTAGTCCTCTTCTCTTTTACTCTCCTTCCTCTTTCTTTCCTCTAAACTCCCCTTAAACCTCTTCTACCTCGTTTTTAGCCGCCTGAGAACGTTGTAATATTAGCTTAAAGGTTAGATACTAGAGTCTTTAAAGCTAAAACCCGATAGAGTAACTTAATACCCTAGTAGAATAAAGCTACCTAGATATTAACTATAAGAAAACTATCTTCCTAACTCTTTATAACCTAGGCTATAAGCGCTAGACTATAAGTAGACTCTAAAATAGCCTTAAAAACTACTTTTTTATTCTTTTTATTTTCTATATATTAAGCTACTACTTATAGTTTAAGATAGCCCTAGAGGACTAAAAACTCCTCCTTATAGTAGAAGAGGATCTATAAGTACGTTAGTAGTAAGTATCTTACTAGTATTAGATATAATTTATATAGGGTTGTACTTTTTATTTTATAAGGTATAATACTCGTATTTTTTTAATTTTAGAGACTAAAAGAAAAATATTATATACTACCTATAGGTAAATACGCGTATAGCTTAAAGGTAAATAATTTAGAAGGCCTCTAAAAAGGCTTTATAAGGCGGGTAGAGTAGTATATTAATTAATTTTTTCTATAAAGCGTTAGTAATACTTTAATAATTAATAGTTCTAGAAACGCGTAATAATATATATAGAATAGAAGTTATTATTTAGTTAAGGAAGCTTAATTAACAATAACCTAATAATATACTAAGGCTAGTAAACGCTTGTTATTATACGCGACAAAATTGTAATATTAATAAACTATTATAATAGTAGTTACTAGCTAATATATAGGTTAATTATACTTACCGTAAAAAACCTTACTTAATATTATGTTAATAAATATATCTCTATAAGTAACCGTATATATTAGTTCTTACTAGTAAATACCTTCTTAAAGAAATTTCTTTATACTAGAATCTATCTATAATAGCCCCGATTCCCTCCTAAACTAGTATAGATAGGGACTATTAGCCTATAAGGAGGGGGGTAGTATAATAATATAAAGAAATTATTCTATAAAAAGCTTTATCTTTTTACTTATCTTATCCTACCCCTAGTTTTACCCCTTTTCCTATCTATATATAGTTATATACTCCCTTATAAGTAGCTTAGTAGTTTTTCTATATCCTTTTATATAAGGCCTATAAGTGTTAATAGAATTTCTAGATCTCTAATTCTTTATATACTCTTATATACCTCTAAGTAGATTTGTACTATATTTAGACCTATTATCTTACCTACGCTGTTATAGTACTAATTAACTACTTAGATAACTTCTATATTACTTATTTAGATAATATTCTTATCTACTTTAAAAATAAGGTAATATATACTATCTATATTAAGAAAGTTCTTAAGAGATTATATTAAGTAGAGTTATAAGTTAATATTAAGAAGAGTAAATTCTATATTACCCGAACTAAATATCTTAGCTATATCCTCTTAAATAAAAGTTTTAAGGTTAATCTAGAAAAGGTAGAAGTACTATATAACTAATAGTTACCTACTACTATAATAGGTATAAAATCCTTCTTAGGTTTTACTAGATTCTATTAATAGTTTATACTAGAATTCTTATATATTATAAAGCTAATTATCGTATTATAGAGCTCTACAACTCTTTTTATATAGATTTTAGAATATAATATTACTTTTAAGAAATTGAAGTTAGCTCTATTAAGTATATCTATACTCTACTACTTTAACCCTATATTAGAAATAAAAATAGAAACTAATATTTCTAATAGAATAGTTATAAGAGTACTATTATAGAAATATTCTAATAGAAAATAGTATCTTATAGTATTCTATAATAAGGTTCTATCTGGTTTAAAACTAAACTAGAAGATTTATAATAAGAAACTATTCGCAATTATTACTACGTTTAAATAATAGAGAATAGAATTTATTTTAATAGCTACTAGAACTTTAATATATACTAATTATTACTTACTTAAATATTTTATAACTATAAAGATACTTAATACTTGTTAAATTTATTAGACTAAAGAATTAGCTTAATATTAGTTCTAAATTAAGTATACCTTAGATAAGAATAATACTAGAGTAGATATCTTTAACGTAATCTACTACTAAGTTATATATACTACCAAGTTATATACGCCCTACTAATTTCTCTATTACCCTATTATTTTTCGTAATATCTCTACAACTACGCTTTATTATACGCTTATCTGAAGCCAATATTAATATAGTAATAGAAGCTATCGATTTGGGCTAATTTGGGTTAAATTAGTCTACTATAGACTCGTATAACGTTAACGTAAAAACCCTCTTCAACCGTCGTAATAGAATCTCCTACTAGGCTGATTACACCCCTAATTATAAGAACCTTACCAATCTAGAGGAGAAGGCTATTATTAAACATATACTTAACGTAGATACGCGTAGATTTCAACTTAATCTCGATATATTGCGAGATATAGCTAATAAACTGCTTCTTAACCGCGGTTAGCAACGTGTTAGTAAAAATTGGCCTAACCGCTTCGTCTTATATATTCTAGAGCTTAAGTTATACGTTAATTAATAATACGACTACTAAAGAGCTCTAAATAAAGATTCTAAGGTTATTTAGGGCTGGTTCCGCCTTATATATAATACTAAGGCTAAGTATAGCATCCTTAATAAAGATATATACAATTTTGATAAGACTAGCTTCTAAATAGGTAAAATTAGCCTAAGAATAGTTATTACTAGTACTAAGAAGTAACAAGCACCTAAATCTATTTAGCTAGGTAATACTAAGTAGGTAATAGTAATTATAGTAGCAAATACGCGTAGCTAGCTAATTCTACTATTTATTATCCTTAAGGGAGCGTAATAATATAATACCTAGTACTAGTTAATTGTAGATAGGCCTTAGTAGGTTCTATCTATTAGTAAGAAGAGCTGGACGTCTATTAAATACGGGTTTAAATAGCTTAAGTACTTTAATAAGTATACTAAAGCTAGTACTACTAGCGTCTACTGATTACTTATTATAGATGGTTATAATAGCTATAATTCTATTAAATTTTATAATTATTATAAAGAACGTAATATTATTATACTTTATATACCTCTATACTTATCGCACCTTTTACAGCTATTTAATATAGGCTGTTTTAGTCTATTAAAATATATATATAGTAAGGAGATTAAAAGCTTAATTTAGTACCGTATTAACTATATAACTAAAGAAAACTTCCTACCTATATTTAAAGCGGCCTTTAACAACGCTATTATAGATAAAAATATAGCTAGAGGCTTTAGAGGGACTAGATTAATCCTATTTAGTCTAGATTATGTTATTTTAAAGCTTAATATCTAAGCCTTATAAACTCCAATACTACCGCTCTTAGAACCTACTATATAGCAGTTATAAATACTATATAATCGCTTAGAGGTAGAGTACTAGATGTAATACGTATAATAGCGCGTAGAACGATATTAAGGTAGCTTACCAACATTAATACTTAAAGGTCTTATAAGCCTTATAAAGGGTATTACATCTATAGCGCATAGATACTTAATTTTGGAAATCGAGAATAGAGAACTCCGGGCAGCAAATACAATATTTATAAAGCGTAAAGAATATAAACGTAAGATAATTAAGGGCGTAAGTACTATCTCTATATTAGATAGACTATAATTAGTAATATAACAACAAGAAGGCCGTTAAAAGGGCCAAAATAGCCTAAATAGCTACGGCTAACTATACTAACTAAAACGCTACAGGCGCTATTAAGAGCTAGGCTACTATATTAAGACGTATAAAATAGCTTTAGTCGAAATACTAAGTAATTAGAATTATATATATCTTTCTACGTAATTAATAGCTTTAATAGTTATTAAAATATCCTGCTTTAAAATTGGTCTATAATAGAGCGCATGTAACTCGGTAGTATATATAACTCGGTAGTAGATTACGTTAGTTATTACGAATAAGATATAGAAAACTTAAAAGTAGCTTAAACTAACAACTAGTTAAGAGTCCTATTTAGACTATATTAACTTTACCCCCGAATTAATACTAAATTAGTCTAGTTCTATATTATTTAAATAATAACTTAAGTAGCTATATTAAATATTATTAAAGGTTAAGAGTAGGTTATATTACTAGACTCTCTAGAGTTAATTAATATATTACTATAGGAAAATCGAGCCTCCTTTATATAAGAACGTATACTTTTACCCTATAAGTATTAGATAGAGAATAGACTATTCTTCTATAATAATTACTTATCTAGTCTATTAGATTTAGGCCTTTATATATAATTTATATAAGAAGCTTATAACTAAGTATTCTCTACACACCTAAATACTACTAAAACCTATTAGTTACTATCTTAAAAGTACTACTAGAAGAGTATAGAAGCTACTTATAAACGATATATACGGAATTATATTCTATACTATAAAGCTTATCTAATATAAACTTAAACCTTAGGTTTTATCTACTTATTTCCTATACTAAATTAACTAATATAGTACCTATATATTAACTTTAAGAATTTTCCTATAGATAAGTCTAAATATAATTAGATTATAGTAGTAATTAATTACCTATTTAAATAAACTATATCTATTTCTTACTATTATATAATTAACATATAGAAAATAGCCGAATTATTTATTTAATAGATATACTACTTTAGTTATATACCTAAAACTATTATTTTAGATTAAAGATCTTAGTTTATATTTAGTTTCTAGTTTAAATTCTACTATATCTTAAATATAAAGATTAAACTATCTACTACTTATTATAAAAAAACTTATAGATAAATAGAGATTATAAATAAGTATATTAATTAGAAACTGCGTTCTTTTATATCCTTCTACTAGAATAACTAGAGTTCTCTATTACTTATAATCGACTAAATATAAGCAACTCTTCTTTATATAACTATTAGAATATCTCTGTATTAGATCTTATATAAATTTAAGCCCTATTAAAGTTAGAATTAGAAATATTCTATTAATTCTATTACTATAATAGATAAATTAAATTATAAAAATACTTTAACTTTAGGAACTTATATATATATAGTCTAGGAAATTATAAAAGCTAATATTAAGAAGGCTTAGGATTATATATAATCTATTATTAACTATTATTAGTAACTAATTAATTAGTAGATTAGTAATATAGTCTATTTAAATACTAAGAATCTTATAGTCTAGAGATTAAGCTAAAAGCTATCCGATTAATAGAAAAGCTCTTTTAAAGTACTAGAGTAGATTAGAAACTTATACTACTTATAGCTACCTCTAGAATTAAGTATATATAATATTTTCGCACTAAACCTATTATATAAAAACCTCTAAAATCTTCTATCTAGATAAGAAGCTCTAAAACCACCTACTATTACTATTAATAGGGTAGAAGAGTAGAAGGTTAAAGAAATACTAGCTAGTAAATTATATTATAAGACTCTTAAATACTATATAAAATAAGTAGAATATAATTCTAACCTAATCTAGTATAAAGTTTTAAACTTTATAGGTTTACTTTATAAGCTAAGAGTTTTTTATAATAAGTATCTAAATTATTTAGAACCTTTAAAAGCTCTAACTAAATAGATTAAAATATATAAGAATAGTATAGAAAATATAGATTATCTAGTAGACGATAATATATAAAAGTTAAGTAGTAGATTTTAAAAACTAAAGTATAGGCCCGAAATTACTCTTCTATAAAATCTAGAGGGTCTAATAGTAGGCTATTAGATACCTTTCTAGTCTTCTCCTTTTCTATTCTTCTTCTTCTTTCTTCCCTCTAGACTTCTCTTAAACCTCTTCTATTTTATCTTTAGCCGCCTGAGAGTACTATAATATTAGCTTAAAGGCTAGATACTAAAGTTTCTAAAGTTAAAACCTAATAAAATAATTTAGTACTCTAGTAGAATAAAGCTACCTAGATACTAATTAGAAGAAGGCTATCTTTCTAACTTTTTACAATCTAGGCTATAAATACTAGACTATAAATAGATTCTAAAATAGCCTTAAAACCTATCTTTTTATTCTTCTTATCTCTTATATATTAGACTACTACTTATAGTTTAAAATAGCCTTAGAGAACTAGAAACTCCTCCTTATAGTATAAGGGGATCTATAAGTATATTAGTAGTAAGTATTTTACTAGTATTAGATATAATTTATATAGAGTTATACTTTTTATTTTATAAGATATAATACTTATATTTTTTTAATCTTAAGAACTAAAAGGTAAATATTATATACTACCTATAGGTAAACACGCGTATAATCTAAAGGTAGATAATTTAAAAAGCTTCTAAAAAAGTTTTAAAAGACGGGTAGAGTAGTATATTAATTAATTTTATTTTATAAGGTATTAATAATACTTTAATAATTAATAGTTCTAGAAACGTATAATAATATATATAGAGCAGAAGTTATTATTTAGTTAAGAAAGTTTAGTTAATAGTAACCTAGTAATATACTAAGACTAGTAAACGCTTATTACTATACGCGACGAAATTATAATATTAATAAACTATTATAATAGTAGTTACTAGCTAATATATAGGTTAATTATACTTACTATAAAAACCTTACTTAATATTATATTAATAAATATATCTTTATAGATAATTATACGTATTAATTTTTACTAGTAAATATCTTTTTAAAGAAATTTCTTTATACTAGAATCTATTTATAATAGCTCTAATTCCCTCCCAAACTAGTGTAGATAGGGACTATTAGCTTAAGAGGAGGGGGGTAGTATAATAATACAAAGAAATTGTTCTACGAAAAGCTTTATATATAACCTTATCCTAAAGCTTTTCGCTTATCTTATTCTACCCCCGGTTCCACCCCTTTTCCTATCCGTATATAGTTATATACTCCCTTATAAGTAGCTTAGTAGTTTTTCTATATCCTTTCGTACAAGGCCTATAGGTGTTAATAGAATTCCTAGGTCCCTAATCCCCCACGCACTCTTATATGCCTCTAAGTAGATTCGTACTGTATTCGGACCTATTATCTTGCCTGCGCTGTTACAGTAATAATAGTATTATATAAAATAATAGCTCTACTTATAGTTAGTATTATATAACTAGAGGATTAGGGGTAGAGAACTAGCTAAGCTAATAGTAAAGTATTTAAGACTATAAGCTTATTATATAAAAACTTACTACTACTACTACTACTACTACTACTACTACTACTACTACTACTACTACTACTACTACTACTACTACTACTACTACTACTACTACTACTACTA
>ML986627.1:87375-302712 GCA_010094045.1 Lojkania enalia
CTACTACTACTACTACTACTACTACTACTACTACTACTACTACTACTACTACTACTACTACTACTACTACTACTACTACTACTACTACTACTACTGTGTCACGGACGCTCACGTGCAGTTGGTCAATCGCACTTCAGGCAGTCAACTCTATTGCTACGTACTACGTGTGAATATCAAGATGTTGCGTGAAGAACAGAGATATCTACATTGTGTAGGTTTTTATAGGGGCTAGGTCTGTGCTGCTGCACGGGCTAGCCGGGTCGGCGAAACCTACCTCCATCGTAGTCATGACAAGTTGGTTACGTTCCAGCTAGCAGCTGGTTCGGGTATTGTGGTAGGGGTAGTATAGGTGCAGAGGTGTCGCGGCGTTAGCGTGACATACTGCTACTGCTAGAGGAGAGAGGGAGAAGAGCCGGCGGCGTAGTTTACTATCGTTATTATACAAACGATAGTTGCGACTAAATTACGTAAAATATATATTCACACTTAAAGCTTTATATTTTATCGTTTAAATGTATTATAATTTGATTTAGCATGTAAAATTACATAATATTCATTGATCTAATGCTCGGTAAAGGCCGGGGTTTAGTTTTGTCCCTCCATCGGCTAATCGTCCCCCGTAGGCTAGTAGTCCCGTTCCGACAAGCTCTTAAGCTCGAGCTCTTCTTTCAGCTCCTTATCTCAGTGTAGCTGAAATAGAGCCGACCTATCCTATCAACTGCATCCCGACATGTGAAACCCGAGCTCGTCCTCACACCAGCTAAGAATGAGCTAGATTGAGTCGATTTCTAATTCTAGATTCTAGCGAGTTAATTTCCGGCTGGTCAGGATTCATTGGTCAACCTGTCTCAAGTAATTTCGCGGATTCCTTTGGTTTGTGTTTTGATCCATGCATGGAGGGAAATTAGGCTGCCGCTCTATTGCGTATTCTGGTCCCTAAAATAATACGCTTCACATGCAGAGACGGACAAGAAGAAAATTTTTTTTGAAAAAATTATTTTAAGACCGCACGCCACAATTCGCACCACTTAGTGAAATTGGTTTATTTAAATGTTTCGACGATTCGTGGAGAATTATAGGATGCTGAGTAGCGTCGTCCCCGACCCCAAATACCTCAAATCTGCTCATGCCCTGAAAAACTATAGTCAAAGGAGGCATTCGCAATCGCACTCAACACTTCAAACTCTTTAATCTGAATAATCTAGTTTCGTGGGCCATTGAATCTTTATTAGCATATTATTAGTATTCCAATTCTCGATCGTGATCGCACCAACCTATACCGAGGGTGCTAATACAAATTACTACCATGCCAATACCTTCCCACCCGATGAGCATATCGTCGCCAACAACCCCGTTATATGAATATGTTGCCACTTCGATGAGTTCGGCGCCCAACATGGTCTCTACGTTTTCGATAAACACGCGTGTTACACTTTTCTTTGCCGAATGGAAAACGACGACTCCAGCAACCTATACACTAGCAATTGTCTTCTTATTCGGTCTAGGACTGTTTAATCGCTTCCTTGGAGCTGTGAAAAGTCAACTTGATAGAAGATGGAGTGAAAGAACCCATAATGTGGAAAGTGGCACAATAGACAGCTTGAATAGATCCAATTCTATGATTCGAAGGATTGGAGGATGGCTGCCATCTATACGGGGACAAACGGGTCTACGATATGATGAGGAGCAGGAGAAGGATCCACTAACTCCAGTTCCTGCGGCAAATGACCTCGTTAGTAGGGAGCTTCCGCAGAATAGGAAACGTGGTTTCTGTGTTCCGAACGCGCCATGGAGTCTGAAGAGAGATGGAGGAAGGGGAGTGCTGGAATTCGTGAGGGTTTTGATTGGGTACATACTGTATATTCTCTTGATTGAAGGGATCAAGGTATAATGAGTGCTGACGTTTAGTAGAATGTTGGCGGTTATGACTTACAATGTGGGCTTCTTATTTGCAGTAACTGGAAGCGTTTTGTTGGGAGAGATGGTGTTTGGGAGATATACGCAACATTAGAATAAATAACAAGAAAGTGGATGCCATGAGTAAGGTGCTTATGGTAGGCGTTTGTCTATTGCATAGAGTTCATGACATAGCCGTAACTGCCAAATACTGATCTCTATCGATCAGTAGTCTCATCCTCCTAGACACAACAGCTAACTAAATTTGTTGCCGAAACTCGGTAAATTTATGGGTTTTGTAGCATCTACATCTGTTTTAAAGGTACTCAATATTATACAGTTAGTTCTATGTAATATTTAGGGCAGGAAGCTCTGAAAGGAGCCGCGTTTACACTTCATAGACCTTCGTAGCATTCCTATGCTAGCTGTAGAGTATAAGGCGACTCAGTATAAAGACTAATATATGCTTCTAGATTCTAGAGATTCTACGCCGATATCAAGTGGCGTAATTATAGGAGAGTTGAGGAGCACCTAATCTCCCTTAATTTAGATGTTGAATAAATAGGTGACTACCAATTCTATTTGGACTTAGTATCTAGAAGACGATATCCTAGTTTGACGATAATGCCTTTAGAAAAATAACACCAGAGACAGTTCAAGCTTAATATATCCCCTTTGCGGCCATTTTCACTTGTCTTCTTATGGCCCTAGAGAAGCCGAAATGAGGTAGTCCATCAGTTGAACAACTTTGGGTCTCGAAGCGTGCAATTGGCGAGTCAAATGCTTGATATGCATTGGGAAAGGGTTGACAACTTCCCTTTAAAGTTTCATTAGGTAACGTACAGACTGGATATAATTTTCATTCAATCTTTGCACGTCGGATGAAAAATATGCCAGATCAATTGTCCTCAATCTGCCAAGCTTTTGGTGGCGTCAAAATGGGGCACTGCACCACTGTTTTACAAGTGTGCGTACCCTAACGTACTATCAGCATCTTGTATTATAAATGCCTTACACATCTCCGAATATGTGATTTCGGCCATTTTTTAGAACAGCTTCTGACGATAGGCTGAACTCCAGCGAAAGTGGAAGATGATATCGGATGCAAGGGATTATGTAACTGTTGTCGCTTGAAAAAGTGATCCTATTCAACTAAATAAGACCGCGAAGAACGCTGAGGAAATGTGGTATAGAAGTACCTGCCCCAGATGATGAGCAATTCCTTGTATGATTCGTTGAAAAGCTTGATGATTTGAAATGTCATGGGGATTTTTGGCTAGTATGCCGAGCTGTATCAGATATCGACGTACGATATCACGGTCGATATCACGCCGGATCTCACGCTGGATATCAGCTGATATACCCTTTTTCATGTACATAAATATGGCCCGCTGGCCATCTTCAATCAACCAGTTCAGCTCCTCATCTCCCTCCCTGAGACAAGATTCGCCTCTCACCACATGAAACAGTGAGGTGTTTCACTCCTAGCTCTTTGCCACCAGCCGTCATGAAGAGGCTTAGGCATCACTGCGCTAAGTGTAGCCTTATGGGAAGCGCCATCCAAGAGACTCATGTGTGAGAATAGCTCGTCGAAGCAGCTATGAGCTGCTATTGTCTCCATTTGCCAAGATCGAGGGAGATCTTATCTTCGCCTTGTTTAGTGCGTAGCTTTTTGAATTCGAGAATGTGCGCTGTTTTTGCGTACTTCATGATATCAACTATTCAATGAGGGATTGACAAAGGACCTTCCCTTGTATTCCATTCCCGCAAGGTCTCTATTTCCTTACTAGAACAAACATGGGAAGAACACAGTTCGGCTGACGAGAACGTTGAGCAGGGATCAATTCAATAGCCGAGTTTCCGACGCTTAGGGCTGCTGTTGATTGCGAACCACTTCTCTTGTAAAATGGTGAAGCTCGGAAATAACTTGATCATGCAACCGGCGTTTCGTACTCGAAGGCTCCTATGCCCCCTCAAATACATCTTGGTATTACACCGAATGAAAGCATTTTGGTCACTATTTTACGCTATAGGTTATAATCTCTAAGGAATTCTGTTAAGAGAGCTAGATGAGACGTAATAGAGTGAAAATACTCAAACTGCCAAGCTTTCACTTGCGTGGATACCCGCCCTCCTGTTCTGAGAAAAGTGTTTCCGGCCTAGGGAGGAGCAAACCTGCGCTGGGTCTTCTCAATGGAGTAGGAGAGCTGATGATTCCATGCCAAGACGCCAGCGATCGTATCGATACTGGACCTCGGCGATCGAATTGACCATCGGTTCATATCTCACTTCCTCCCCGAAATACCTTGGTAAGGACCGTAGATCCTGCATTCTGTCACGATGACCGTCGAAATTTACAAGCTATGGATTGGTGGCATAGAACGGGATGGGAGAGCCCAACAGTCAGTCAGAATGTCCACTAATTCTACGTTTAACGCCTGCTGAAATTTAACGCCCGCATGTCAAGATTACCGATCGAGGACCCGGCAACAGGAGAGATTATTGCGCACTGCCATGCTGCATCTGCTGAAGATGTGGATGAAGTAGTTCAGCAGGCTCACAAGGCCTTCAAATCTGGGGTCTGGTCAAAGGCACCACGCCATGCGCGCGCCGACGTGCTCGACAAGATCGCCGAAATCCTGATAGCAAATCTCCCCCGCCTAATTGAGCTCGAAGTCCAACAAACTGGGCGAGCTATCCGTGAGATGAACGCGCAGGTGCCGACCTTGGTGAAATGGTTTAAATACTATGCCGCGCTTATCCGGACCGAGGAGCGTGCTGTTCTTCCGACAACCGGGAAGCTTCATAACTGGATCGATAGGAAAGCATTAGGTGTTGTTGTGCAAATAACGCCCTTTAACCATCCGCTTCTAATCGCTGTGAAGAAAATTGCTCCTGCCCTTGCTGCAGGGAACTCAATCGTCCTGAAACCCTCTGAACTGACGCCTTTAACCTCTATACAGCTGGGCAAGCTACTGAAAGAAGCCGGGCTTCCGGATGGTGTATTTTCTGTCATTCCTGGTGATGGTGCTATAACTGGAAAGGCTTTGGTTGAGCATCCCCTCGTTGTAAAGGTCGATATAACAGGCGGCACGCCTGCTGGTAGAAACATCGGCGCAATTGCGGGAAGAAATCTGGCACATTTTACTGCTGAGTTGGGTGGGAAAGCACCACTAATTGTCTTCGAACAAGCCCATATCGACCTAGCCGTCAATGGAATCGCATTTGGTTCATTCATAGCCTCCGGTCAGACATGTGTTGCGGCTACCCGCATCATTGTCCAGAACAGCATTCTGGACCAAGTTGTAAAGAAGTTGAAAAATGTGGCTAAATCAATCGAACGTAGGATGGGCTCGCCCAAGAATGTCGCATCTATGATGGGCCCTCTCATCTCGGCAAAACAGCTTCTGAACGTCCGAATGCTGGTAGACGATGCAGTAGCTTCTGGCATCAAAGTGGTCTATGGTGGCGAAAAGATGAACGGAAAGTCAGATTTGGACGGAACCGACTTCTCTCAGGGTTATTTCTATCCTCCCACAGTCCTGGTGGATGGGCCAACGAGAAGAATCATTGATACTAGAATATGGAAGGAAGAGGCATTTGGTCCTGTCATTGTGGTTGTTGGGTTCGACCTAGAAGAAGAGGCTCTACAGCTCGCAAATGATAGCGACTTTGGCCTTGGTTCTGCTGTCTGGACGCAAGACTTGTCTCAAGCATTTAGAGTTTCGGAAGGGATCGAATCCGGCATCTGTTGGGGTAAGCTCAGCGCATTCATATATGGAATATTTTATTTGATACGAACGTGAGATTTGTAGTAAACACGCATCATCGCAATGACCCAAGCAGTCCGTGGGGTGGCGTTAAGAGCTCCGGTGTAGGAAGCGAAAACGGGGTCGGTATGTATCGCTCAATCCCTCTGGGAATGTCACTCACACTCGTGATAGATGCGTATCATGCATATACTACGACGAAGAGTACCATCATAAATTATGCGCCGGCCGAGGAAAGTCTAGCTAGTGATAACTGGTTTAGGGAGGGCACAGGCGAAGTGAGATATGGTTAGACTTCATTTTTTTCTCGCACCTTCTCAAAAGTAGGAGGTCAATTTTTAACAGGATAAAAGAATCAGTGCTATACTCACGGTTATCTGAACTAGGTCTTTTATTTATATGTGATGATTAAATCGCTATTCGTGGGATTTCTTAGATAAGAACTACAAGTGTATTAACGACCGCGTGTTCCGCGAATAGTATAAATATCTCATTACATGAAGCGGTGGCTAGTTATAATAAGCCTTAAGCACAGAACTAATTTTCACACAGCTGAATTTACAATAAAAGTCCTGTTAATACTAAAATTCTCCTTCAGTTCTATAATTTTTTTTCTATAAACCACTTACAGAGAGAAACAACATTGGTAAAAAAATGTCCACCGGATCTTCGGGGCGTGTAGATTATCTGCTTTTATATAGCCTTATATTCTATAAACCTTCCTTTAACGGGGACAGCAAATAGTTTCAGCTTATTATTTGGTCAGCGGGGGAAGGGGCCATTACTTCTCAAGACACGCTGCTGGCTTACCCGAGAGTAATTTGCAAGGGTTGTCAAAGTCTGGGGTGCCATAAGTACAATCTTGGCCTCCTCTAGATTCACAAGACCGTGATCTAGTCAGAGAAATATCCTGACTATTGAGATCCTACTCTTTGTCATTGACGCATTTGAGTTGAAGAGGAGGTGCGGTTAATGCTGGCGTTTTGGTGGGCATTTCTGTGCGTGTGTCGCTTGCTACTAGCGCAGCTACTAGAAACTTTTAGAAGATGAATGTAAGGCCTCTATTTGCCTTGGTGCAAGAAACTGGACTGGTTCTGGGCGTAGAAGAGGGCAATCACAGGTTGGCAGGGTGGATCGAGGGGGAGATCAGCGTACATTCACGAGGACGAAGTACTTATGTGCCCCTGAGGACAGAATGTAGAAATCTGTCATGTATCAGTACCCATATAAATCCGTTTCATCAGGGTTTCTTGTCTAATGTGAAAGGCTTGTGGTCTATTTCAATTTTGTGCGCTGCCAATAAGGAGGTCGCAAACTCATTTGATTGGTCAGATCAGGCAGTTATCGGAACATTACAAGAACATTATGCATCAATTATATCCTGCATTAACCATTTGTTCTATTGCAGCTCGTCCCGATTATTGGCAACGCCGTCGCTGTGTACCAAGGTCCAAAAACCCATCACAATCTAGTTAGGATCGTCAATACCAATTGACCTACGATTCGAGGAATTAGAAGTTAGAAATATCTTAGTCCTAGGGCTAAGATATCCTAAATCCTAACTATTAAGGCTTGATACAACTCCCTACAAACCAAACGCCGTTCTCACCTATGAGATGACTTTGGTAAGTATTTCTACCGAGTTCTATCATAGAAAAGCTCTTGAAGAACAACTTTGCCTCGCATTATACGCCCTCTGATAGAACCCACCCGGTACCCGTCGACAATTCTATATCCGCGCTAATAGAGGGTAAGACTTCATAGTACAAAAGCATGGCCGTGGCCGAAGTGCAAAGCGAGACACTAGCAAAAAGTGGAGAATGCTAACAAATCGATCAGGGAAAATTTCAGAATAAATCGACGAAGAACAGTCGTCAAACCTCCCCAGCAACTTACCTGGTGTGAACGGTATTGCGAAATCTTTGCCCTCGTTAGGTTGGCGGAACCATATAGGCTTTGTCCCCAAAAGACATTCTATCCTACACACAATGGTTCTTGGAAATGCATGTACATATAGCCTATAACGAGAGCGTTCTGTTCATTATTGATAAAATCTTTATGATGGTGTAATGAACACATTTTAGTTATCTAGCCAATTGAATTCGGAAACAATAAGAGCTAAAACGCGGGATTGAATAGACAATTGAATCGGAAATAATCGACACCTACAAGAAGATTAGCCAATTAGCTATCCAATCGATACCCCGGCTAGTTGTTAAATATCGGGCTAAACTGTTTTGGGACATCTCATGGAATACCAATGAAGGATGGAGTGAAAGTAGTATACAATCAGCACGAAAATATAGAGTTGTGGAAGGTTATCTGTTGAGCTCGCGTTTCAGAATTTCTTGAACAATACCGTAGCTACACTAAGCGCATTGAGCCACAGGCGCATCTCAGTAGGGGATTAAATTGGGCTAGTGCTACAAGAGACTCCCTTTCGTCACTAACCATTACTTACACAATCATATAGTTCTAGGGGTAATAGATTAACTCTAGCTTCGGAGCTAGACATTACCTTAAATAGCTAGGGATTCGGACCCGCTATCGGATATTATGTAGACGTATCTTCACGGTGGCATTTTGAACGAGCGCATATGTGTCACCGTTAATACAGGGCCTCAACGAGGGACCATTGCCAGTGAAATATCAAAATTCCAGTCCTTCACTCTTTTACTTGCTCTTGGCCAAAGGAGTCAATATTTTACAAGGATAACGAATAGCCAAAAATAAGCTCTCCTTCTTAGCCTTAATATACAATGAGTTATTCTGACAATAACACATTCTCATTGTGTTCATTCGATGGACGTAAATTGCCCCTCTTACTAAAACTCACAGGCTAGACCCAGCCCTTAATAGCCCTTTTCCACTATTATGCATAATGATTCCTTCATTACCTCTATTAGAATCTCCAGCTACCACTTCTATCACTTAATCGAGAACCCCCCCCCCCCCCCTCACTTCTTTTATATGCCTCGTCCCTCTAAGTAAAATAGCGAGATATGAGCTAGGCAGAGATTTATTTCCTCGAACAAATCCTCCATAACCTGAATTTCATAAAAGATAACTTCAAGAGCACGCTTAGCCTTCCTCAGCCTTGCAGCCGCGCTAGACTCCCAGAGACAAAGGAGGAAATGACACAGCGCGGCAAAAGCCGTCGTAGTCGACGAATTTAAGGACTAAAAAACTAGAGTTCTCTTCTCTGTCATGCATATAGACTACACGCTGTCCCCCGCTTTACTCGAAATAGTGCTTTATATCTGCGAAACGGACCATCCGCACGCAGACTAGGGACGAAGAGCAGGTGTCTCCTTCAGAAATTGTCATAATCCTGATTGGACTGATTGCTAGCATGAGGGAGAAAGAGAGTATGTCCTTGAAACCGGCAACTGGTGCGCCTGAAGGCTTGTTTGTCAATGCACTGGGACTGAGATTTCTACAGATGAAGGAGTTGGGGCAAGAATGGCTACAATCTCAAAAGGACAACGTCTGCAAAACGGCCCTGGCAGGCCGTGCTTTTCAACAGAAGTTTAAGGCGTCGATGAGGGACGAGCTGGTGTGAGCGCAGGCTCTGTTGGAGAGCGATTCTAGAATTACGGAGCTCGAAGTGTAGGTTGCAGAAAAAGATAAGAAGACTGCCAAAAAGGATGAGAGGATCTAAGTGGGGTGTATGCATACCACCACGATACGCAACTTTAGTAAGTGGTTTTTACAACATAGGGATGTATTGCAGAAGGAGGTTGACAACTTAAGGCCACAAGAACTGAAGCAGAGGTCGTGGGTGGAGAGGGAGAGTAATTGATGGTGGTAGTCGAAGTATATCTCTTCGCTGCACTTAGTTGCAAAGGAAGGCTAGCTATGCTTTTACGTTTGGCATGACTCGGTTTAGTGCAAACAGAATACATCTCAACATTTCCTACCCGCAAAATAGCAACATCGACGAGACTTACAATTGATAGGTATACTATAGAACGTTTTTAGAAAAGGGGGATATATGGGGATCTGTGATACTCAGAGAACATATCTACAAAAAAAAAAAAGCAAGAAGGACCAGCCTAGTTCAATCGACACGAGTTCTTCGACGATTTACTATCCTTTACACCATGACAACATCAACATAGTTCTTGTAAGTCTATTGCGCACTTGTCCCAAACCAAAACCATTGTATGACGCATTCACTGGCAGCCTGACATTTCCCCGCAAGACTGCTCTGCATAGTCATGCTAAAGGCCAAGTTGTTGGGCGGGAGCGCGACCAAATTGTCGTAGGCATAGCTGTTGAATTCGATCCAGGGGGTTCCAATAGCCGCGTTTGTCGCTGTATCGATGATAAACACGTTAGCACGGGAGGTGCGGGAATGGACCTGGGACTGTTTGGGAACGGAGGAGGGCCGCTCGTGACGATCCGGTGATCTACCGGGTGGAACCAGAAGGTTGTTTCCTAAATTGAGGGCCAAGGGAATAATTACTTACATACAGGCTTACCCTGATCGAGAGCAAGCCTGTCAGGATTCTCGCGAGATCGCGTGTAGCTTAGGCTGTTCTAAGGCTGTTTCCTAGGGAGGTAAATTGAGGGCTAAGGGAATAGGGAATTACTCCGCTTGGACGTGGCTGCCCTCGCAGGTGAAGGTTAGTTATGGATTGCGTATCGTGGACCGCGCCTGCCTCAGTCGATCGAGGATCGAGTTCGGTAGGAGTCAGGCTACCCGTGGGGTTCGGCCAATGATGGAGCGTGTATGCCCACGCCCACGCATCGCATTATGCCACCGGCCACGAGCCTTAGGTAAGTACATATGGCCCGCCACAGCCAATGGAATGACGTAGTGCTCGCGTCTTGGCCGCCGCGGTGCCAGCTCACATCCTTGACCGTAACTCCCCACCCAGACACACACAACACCCACCGCGCCCACAACACATCGCCCACTACTACTCTGCTCTTATACTACCTACAGCACCTCAATTGCTCTTCTAAGTACCTCTCAACTACCCGCTGCGAGCTACCAGACACCACCATGGGCAAAGTATGCGGACCGTCCTATAGCCCGCCCTATCGCGGCTGCCCACCTGCCCACCCGCCCACCCCCCCCGCCGCTAACCATGGCCTAGGTCAAGTACATCCTCCTCGACTGCGACAACACTCTCGTGCAGTCAGAGCACCTCGCCTTCGAGGCCTGCGCCGACCTCACCAACGAGTTGCTCGAGAAGAAGGGCTTCGACGTCCGCTACACGGCCGAGTCGCTGCTCGACGACTTTGTCGGCCACAACTTCCGCGGCATGCTCAAGGGCCTCAAGGCCAAGCACGGCTTCGACTTGAGCGACAGCGAGATGGAGGACTACGTGCAGCGTGAGCTCGGCGCCGTCACCAAGAAGCTCAGCGAGAAGGCCATCGAGTGCCCCGACGTCACCGAGGTGCTCGAGCATCTCCACGCCCAGGGCTACCCCATGTCCGTCGTTAGCACCTCGGCCAAGAGTCGTGTCGTCGCCTCCATCGAGAAGGTCAAAATTGACAGGTTTTTCCCCATCGATCACGTCTACTCGGCCGCCACTTCGCTCGACCCCCCAAGCTCCAAGCCTGATCCCGCCATCTACCTCCACGCCCTTGAGCAGCTAGGTGTCAAGGCCGAGGAGGCTGTCACCGTCGAGGACAGCAAGAGCGGTGCCACTGCTGCCATGCGCGCCGGTATTCCGTGCGTGGCCTATGTGGGCATCTACGGTATTGAGGACGGCGAGGAGAAGATGGAGCAAATGGCCAAGCTGCTCACCGAGGAGACTAAGTGCGTCGCCGTCATGCGCCAGTGGAAGGAATTCCCGGAGATCCTCAAGAATATTGAGAGCAAGTTGTAGCCTGATTGCGGCAACACATCTTCATGCACGGATAGACGATGGGCATCTTGATTTAGCGGCGGATTGATGACGCCACGCGACGTGGAACACCATGAGCAGCGTGCTGTGGTCAAAATAGACATAAGAGAATATCTCATTGCCTGGGAGTAGCCCAGAAATCAAACATCTGATTGGTCTGAGAACATTTCTTCACTCGTCTACCTTTTGCTATTTTGCATTGAATTGAGTTTCGAGTCTAGCCTCCTCATTTGGGCCAAATTTTGTCAGCCCCTGTGGCCAATTGGTACGTTCATCCGTCCCCGAATTGCTACAAAACTGAAGACAACACGCCGGCCAAACATTTTTCTGCTAGACCCCAAGGCCGTCTCGAACAACGTGCTTCATGCAAGCCACACCTCGGCGGAGGATGCTGTAAACCGTCAAGCCAACGTCGAGGCTTCAGCCTCGTCGACGTCGCCTGCGCTAGAAATTCTGGTTAGCGTGTAGGCGATCCGGCTGCAGACTGTCATGTAGATAATTCCGCTCTATTCAACCTTATCTTCTTGTCGACACATTCTCTCAAATCACATAAATTCACTAGTTAAGACTAAGGACGTCATATCTTTTGGTCGATTGACGACCGCTCTTTTAGCGGCAACGAACGAAGTCATAGTCGCTACGGCCAACATCAACTTCGACTTGAGTCCCATGAAATGTGAGGCACCAAAGAGAACCAGCCGCTTGGAGATATGCTCTCCGTGCCATGAACGACGAATGTAGAGCATAGGCCTAGCCATGTAGCGGCTTGATGTCTCAGAGCTCTGTTTGAGGGAGCATGCCCGTCAACGCCGAACCTATTGAGGGCTCATAGCACATAAATTTCTAAGACATCTGAGCTGCAAAGGATGTGGGGTCTCCCGAATATTCCCATTCAACCTTTTCCGCCTATACCGCTATTGATGGGACAAGTATTTTAGGCCGCTGCAGCCTTCTCAGACTCTGCCTTGCACGCACACCCCCTCGCATGCATGATTGCTCGGATCTTTGATGCCCCTGAGGCAATTGCCATCTGGGTGGAATTAGACAAGGAGAGAAGACATGACATAATATTAAGACTGTAAAACGGCGGGGATATGCAATTTTCGCTTGCAACAGCCGCCGTGTAGAATTCCGTCTCTAGGAACCAGCTTGTGGGATGGGATGGCAGTGCCCGAGCCTGGCTCAGGGCGGGCGACGAAAGAAGAGAGATAGAGCAGTCTCAGCTGAATGCCTTGCTTCGAGATTTTTGCCTCGATGTCAATGACTCATCAGGCGTGATTCGGGGTGGTTATGGAAGTGTGAATGCCTGTCCTCAAAACGTTGGAGAACCTTATATCTGGTCGTCCCCAGACTGGAAGGGCTGACTCCTCATGGCACCTCTTTCCGAACATGTATGTCATTGGATCCCGTCAAAATTTTAAAAGTAATCATGGCCAATAGTCTCATGAATGTAGGAGGTGTTATCACTCTTGGACTGTCTTCCTCCTAGCACGCTGGAGATGCTAGGGTATTCTAGTGCTTGTTGCTGTCTCATCTGCGGCATTACAATAAGCCTGTTAAGGTCAAACGTAATTTACAAGAAAGCTCTACGATATGTACATTCTCATAGTTTCTTTTTGCTACAGTCGGTGCTATAACAAATACATGGAAAATGCCCTCGAGTGATTTGGTCCTTGCTATGCATTTATTTTCCGCTATATGTCGTCGGGATAAAGGTTTGACTTTAAAATGGGCTTCCATGATAGCTCGTTATGCTGATACCTATCTATCGCTGGAAAAACCTAAACTAGAGGTCCCCGATAGATTCATACAATTTGGTCGCCGCCGCGCAGAGAGCTTCATCGGACCAACATCATAATGGCATGATACAGATGGCTCGAGGATGTTTAATCACATACCTCTCAGACAAAAAAAAATTGCCAATAAACAACTTCGCCGGACACGAGATCCCTCATGGTTCAAGTTAATTAGGTTGCGGGAGCTATTACGGTGTTAGAGTAACATCGAACATCCGATCGCTCTGTTGCTTCGCGTCATAACTCATGTAGTGTGAGAAATAGATTACGGAGTCGGAGGTTACATAATAAGATATCTGCTACCTTCCAATAACGTCCATAGTTCTGGAGGCAGCGATCGGGATATTCAAAACCGGACGCCACAGGTCGACGGCTTCAGCCCAAAAGCTGCCAGTGAAAATGGCGGAAGGTTGTCCACAAGTTCCAGATACCTCTTCAGATTTGGACACTGAAAATGAAGATTCGCACAAGGTAATACACTCCCTACCGGACTCCTGTTCTTATGTTAGAGCTGTTTTTGAGTCTTCCAGGCTACAAGCAGAGATACTCCCCATATGTGCCATTTGGACTTTCAGATTCAAAGGGTATGGTGAAATGGTGTGAATTTTAAATCCCGAAGCCGGAAGATATCCTTAATGCTAGTGGGAGTTGTCCGATTTCGATGTCAACAAAGTGCATCCAAGCCATTTCTCTAGCACCAAGCATAATATTCCTTGCATCTTACAATTTTCCTGACTGCATACACGAATCTAGTCCCTGCAGAGCTTATGCTATTTGAATGCCAAATAACAGGATCGCAATAGAAGGCCTAGTTCGGCTACGCTACAGTGCACAATTCGAGTATATCACTACGGAGAGCAATCAGAGTGATTTCGAAGAGGGATACACGTTAAAACAGCACCTTTGGTTCCCAGGGGATATATCTGATCCGCCTCTGAGCCAGAACCAATATACACATGACCTTCGATTTTCGAATATAGAAACTCTCTCAATATTAAATATGTCGTTAGGACCTTTTCTTATGATACCCGAAAGAGGAGGAAGACAAAAACAATATAGATAATGTCTGGGCAACTTGGCCGGTGCATTGGTGTTCTGCAGGATTACTTATTCCTGACTCTTGAGGAAGCGTCAATCAATGATTTACTCTGGTATTGCGAGTCTGGACTTTTTGACGATACCAAAGTTATATAACATATCGCTCACTTCTCGTCGCCAGCCATTACTATTCTGGAAGTACTAACCTCTACAGCTTCCATCTACAAATATCTCCCAATGCTACTCTCGCTGTCCAATCCTTCTCAAAACCTGTGGTGAGAGGCGAATCTTGCCTCAGGGAGGGATATGAGGAACTGAACTGGTTGATTGAAGATGGCCAGCGGGCCATATTTACGTACATGGAAAAGGGGTATATCAGCTGATATCCAGCGTGATATTCAGCGTGATATCGTACGATGATATCTGATACAGCTCGGTAGACTTGCCAAAATCCCCATGACAAACCTATTCTTGGGTCGAAGTGGAATATGGCACGCACTTGTCTATAAATGGAGTTCTCTAAAGAGGCAAAACGACGCCTAAAGCATAACCTTGTCCTAGCTGTGGTCGCACTGACACAGGATCTTGCGATCTAGGCTCCTTGGTCTTGATTAATTCCATGGTAATATCATCAAGAGATTTAATATATGTACCACGGTAGGCAAGGCTACATATGCCTTGATCTTGTCGTTTTGCTGACACGATTTCAAGAACTCGTTTGTGATTCCCTTGAGCACCCAACCTTGCTTAATTGAAAGAATATTGGGCAATCTTGGAAAACCTAGGCTATTTTCTTCATTCGTCCTCAAGAACTAATGATGATACAAATCAACTATCACAAAATCATGATGATCTCGACAGCCGAATTCGACGATACAGGAATCGGTAGTTTTGGCTGAATATCACTACATTTTCCTTTCACCGAATACTGCGTTCTATTATATGGCACGAACGTGAAAATGGGCCCAGACTCGCAGATCTCGATACTTGTATCCGCCATCTTGATTCAAGACTCCGGGGTTTGGGTAGCAGACGTCAACTTGACACGATTAACAGTGCCTGCATTATGCGCCTTCAACTTTCACAGCCATGAATTCATTCGCATGGAAGCAACCCTCGACTGGGGTTATGTTCGGTGGAGACGGGATGGTGTCCTGGATTGCCCAGTCGATAAATTCGTCGTAAGAGCCCATGGCAACTGGCTTGTTCACCTCGATTAAACTTCGGTCCTCGCGAAGACGATGAAGGCTAAAGAAAATGATATCTGCCTGTCTGTGACTTGCTGGCATTGCTTGTGGAAGGCCAAGGGAATGGACCGTTGGGTCACCATTTCAATTTTAATTTTAACGTTAATTTTAATTTTAATAATTTATTTATTTATTAATTTATTTTTTGTTTTAGTGCCAGGCGATATCTATTCATAAGGGTGTTAACTCTTTAGATCAAATTACTATTGATTTTACCATGGCGGACGGAGGATATACATGTAGGCGCTGACTGTTGCGTGCTATACAAACAATCCCTCCCTCTTTAATTTTTTGGTTAGGATGAGGGGCATATGGAGATATCTGCTGTGATTTTTATGAGACTTATATCTCATGCGTGAATAAGGAAATATGCGTAGAGAAATACTTCGGCAACTGAGCTTTGAATGTTCTAGTCGAGCCGCTCAAGGAAATAGCTCGCTCACGAAGCGAATAGCAAGCCAAAATCTCGCCATTAAAGGTTTAGGTGGTCCCGCATTCACGCCACTAGAGCTCAGCTTCCTGTACTATAATCATATAAAAGTTTTGACTGCACGACAATGGCTCAAAATAGGGCACGAGGATCTTGAGCGGCCCGCCATGTCTTTCGCTGAGGCCCAAGCGCTGCCACCTCACAATCCGCCAGTCCCTCCTAATCCATTCTCCCTAAGCGCAGCGATCCGTGCCATAGTGACTACTCTTGTATGGAAATTGACCTAGGCTCCACACCCTCATCCGTCATGCCCTTGGAGCTTCCGCGGGCATGACTGACTGCGTTATCGCGCGGATTAATATCCAGGCACCCAGCAGAGAGGCCCCCCCGATAAGGTGTCTCCCCGGCAAATCCGACCTTCTAGCAAAGGGTGGTGCCCCGCAAATGCACTTCCCTCTCCTCACGTGCTACCGTGCTTTGGTGAGCGGTCCTAGTAATCGAATGGGCAGGTTGTTCGAACAGCCAAATTGCGCCGGCAAGCATTTCGAGTCTCAACCGTTTCAACACCAAATGAGGGCGACAAGTTCACTTTATCAGATCGCAAATAACGGCTCTCGTGTGTACACTTAAGAGATCTGCAGGCTTAGGCGTCCTCGGCAGCCACCCTTCGCGCCACCCCGAAGCTGGGCGATCCCTCCCGCCAAGCATCCCAAATTGTACCTCCTTCCGCTTCTGTTGTCCGTCCCATGGAGTCAGCTTTGTTTAATTTATGCATACCAATGTCGCACTCTAGATACCCATCAATACTCATCAATGTCTTGCTCACTTGCCAATCATCACCTTGCACCGCTTCGGGAGAACGTGGGCGGTGCCAGCGGGATTTGGAAGGCGAAGTCTCTACCTGCCGACTTAGCCAGACAGAGCGTTGTCTGAGAAGACGCAGCATCCATGGCTTCCATGTCAACTGATTGGGATATAAACCTGTCTTCGGTCGTCCTGTGAGGCCTCTCGCCCCCTCCACTCTAGCCTTCGTCAAGGATCCATTTTCATCATGATTCTTCCTGTAGTCACTCTGTCATTATCCGCCATTGCAGCGGCGAGGGAAATGGCTAAAGATGAAGTCAAAGCCGCGCAGCTGTACGACTCCGGCATTCGGCATGCAAACAATATCGCCTTAAAGCACGTACGGGCTGCGATGTTGCCTCTTCTGACCTTGGCACTGATGTAAATGACAGGAATCTTGGGCCAAGCACGAGCAGGCGGGCGCATATGAGTCCTCGAAATACGCTGAAATCGCAGATTTTGTCGAATGTGTTAACGGCACAGCTATCACTGCGTCTGATACTTTCAAGTGCAAGAATGTAAGCTTCCCGTTCCGTACCACAGACTAGACGCGTCCTTATTTTCTCCTAGATTGACCTATATCACTTCCTATCCCACTCCGAGCTTGGAAGTACTAGGGGCTTTGGGTCTTCTTCATGGGGTTGGACATCAGAAGATGGTCGCGAATATATCGCCATTGGTCAGTCGGACGGCACTGCGTTTGCTGAGATCTCAAAGGAAGGCAAGCTGGTTTACCTTGGACGCTTGCCACAGTATTCCGTCCCTAGCAGTTGGCGCGAGATTCGAGCTCACAATGATTATATGATTATTGGCAGCGAAGCTTCAGGTCATGGTATCCAGATCTTTGATATGAAGAAGGTTAGTCGACGTCGCAGTCACACTTTGCTCGCACATATTCTAATATTAAGTATAGCTACTTGATATAGATCCCGCCAACCCAGTCACTTTTAGCAATTCTAGGGACCTCGTGGGTCACTACGATAAGCTCCCTAGTGGACGTACCCACAACGTCGTCACTAATCCCGAAGGCAATTTCATATACTCAGTCGGTGCGCAACCTAGGACTGATGCTTGCAAATCTGGCATCATCTTCATCGATATTACCGATCCCTCCAAGCCAACTAACGCTGGGTGTGCTTCCGCCGACGGCTATGTTCACGATGCTCAGTGCCTCTTCTACAAAGGCCCTGACGCCCGCTACACCGGCCGTGAGATCTGCTATGGCTACAACGAGGATACCCTTACTATCTATGATATCACAGATAAGAAGAACCCTGAGATCCTCTCTATCACTTCCTATGAGGGTGCTGCATACACCCACCAAGGCTGGGTCCTTGACCCCAACAACCAGAAGTACTTGCTTCTGGATGATGAGTACGATGAATACGATGCTACCGGCCCTGGTGCTAATGGCCACCCTACTACGTTCATCTGGGACGTGTCCGACTTGAAGAAGCCCAAGCAAACTGGCTACTACCAATCAGCTGCCAAGGGAATCGACCACAACCAGTACATTGCAAATGGTAGGGCATACCAGTCCAACTACGGCACCGGCTTCCGCATTCTCGACATCTCGTCCATTCCTCAGGATCCTACGGGTAAGGGCGTTGAGGAGCTTGGATTCTTTGACATATACCCCGAAGATGACGACCAGCCAGGTGGTGGTATCATTGATTTCGTTGGAACCTGGAGTAGTTATGCGCTCTACAAGAGCGGATTCATTTTTGTCAACACGATGGAGAGAGGCGGCTTCGTTTTGAAACTAAAGGAGGGTGCGACCGCATAAGTTAGATAGGATATGTAGAGCATTGATGGCACGATGGCTGGTTAGACTTGCGGACGCTTACGACGATAATATATAATCTATTTATCACAAACGTCCCTCGTTTTCAGTATTTCACATGTTCGGAGCCCGATGGCTTGAAAATAGCGTAACTGTCCATCTGTTATACCTTTCATTGATGAATATTTTCGCCGCGTTTTCAGCGATTTACAAATGGAAAGCATGTTTCTTTACGAGGTCCATTGACGAGTGAGGGCCAAGACTTGAAAGACAGCATGCGTGGATTGGCACCAATGATGATCCTGTCATGGCGTCCCTGACAGATCCTGTGCATCTGAGATGCATGCCCGACGACCTTCCGCAACCGCTTCCGTGGCCACCAATGCCACCGGATCCCTCGAGTCTTGGTAGCGGTCGCGAAAGATAATAGTGGTAGTGGGAGACGGACACTTGCTATGGGTGCTTTGATTGTGGCGCTCCGCCCAGCCAGATCCCCGTGCCCTCATCCTTGGCGCAATTTTTCCGACCCAATCAACCTCGTATTTGGGTAACTCCGCCGAACGCCCAGATAGCCAGTTCTTTGACGCACTTTCGCCTCCTTCCAAAATTCGCAGGGCTCATTTGCAGCCAAGATGGCAGCTTCCTATCTGCAGGCCACTGGTCCGCTTTGCCCAGTGCCTGAATACTGCCTCACGTCCATATACCGAGCTTCCTAATCGGGTTAGAGGTACCTTAGATATGAATGTAGTTTTAGTAGTGCTATTACGGGCACAGCATATATGAACCCCCGTGTTTCCATGATGTCCCGTTTTCTCGTCTATTACCTTCTCTTAATTCTTTTCCCGCCATCATGAAGACCGCTTCGATTGTCGCTGCTGCCGGGTTTGTAACGTGCGCACTATGCTACAAGCCTCTCGTTAGCTCGAAGAAGCTTCAGAATCTGGTAACTCTCGAGGATCTCCTTGCTGGCTCTCAGGATTTACAGGATATTGCTGACGCGAACGGCGGTAACCGCGCGTTCGGTGGTGGCGGCCATAATGCAACTGTTGACTATCTAGTCAAGACTCTGGAGGAGCTCGACTACTACGATGTTTCCACACAACAGTTTGTCGAGCTCTTCTCGGCAGCTACTGTGGATTTCACAGCTGCCGGAACTGAGTATTCGGCAGGCTATATGACATATAGTCCTTCTGGTCAAGCAAGTGGTTCCTTAATCCAAGTCAACAATCTCGGCTGCATAGTTGCAGACTTTCCAGCTGCGGTTTCCGGCAACATTGCCTTCATCTCGCGAGGAGAATGCACATTCGCCCAGAAGGCTCTTGCAGCGAAATCAGCAGGGGCCCTAGCTGCCATTGTCTACAACAACGTACCTGGCACACTCTCCGGCACACTTGGGGGCGTTGGCGATTATCCACCGACCGTAGGTGTGTCAAAGGAGATTGGCGATACCTTGCTTGCGGCTATTGCAGCAGGAACAGTTGCTGCTACCCTAGACGTGAATGCAATCCAAGAGAACCGTACAACTTGGAATGTCATTGCCGAAACAAAGGGCGGCGACCATAGCAACGTCCTTGCACTTGGAGGACATACTGACTCTGTCTTTGCCGGGCCGGGTATTAATGACGATGGATCAGGCACAATCGGCATCTTAACTATTGCTAAAGCTCTCACCAAATTTAAGGTCAAGAACGCTGTCCGTTTCCTATTTTGGAGCGCCGAAGAATTCGGCAAACTGGGCTCTTTCCATTATCTACGAACCCTCAACGGCACTATTAGCGGTAATGCCTCTGAGGTCGCCAAGATCCGTGCCTACCTCAATTTCGATATGATTGCTTCTCCCAACTACGTCCTTGGTATCTATGACGGAGACGGCAGTGCTTTCAATTTCTCCGGCCCACCAGGGTCTGGAACCATTGAGAAAGATTTCGAACTCTTCTATGAGAGCAAAGGATTCCCGCACGTCCCAGCTCTATTCACAATGCGTTCCGACTATGCTGCTTTCCTTGAGAATGGAATCCCCTCCGGCGGTCTGTTCACTGGTGCAGAAGTCCTCAAGACCGAAGAGGAGGCGGAGCTTTTCGGCGGCGAGGCAGGGGTTGCTCTGGATGAGAACTACCATCAGCCTGGCGATACCGTTGATAATTTGAACCACGAAGCTTTCTTGCTTAATACACAGAGTATCGCGAACTCGGTGGCTAAATATGCGTTGAGCTTCGAAGGGATACCCGCCGTCAATTCAACGTTGAGGAAGAGGCATGCGCATGTTCAGAGACATTTTGGACATTTGAGTGCGAGGGGTGATTATGGGCATTCCCATGTGCATCATGGGCCTTGCGGTGAGAGTGCAGTTGTCGCGTGAGGAGTTGTGTATTTGTGATGAGTGATGAGTGATGAGGCTTGACGAATGAAAAGCACAATTGGTTGTTGTGTCATTATACATATTTTTTTGATAATGAGGAAAAAACTTCTTTTTCCCTTAGCTTGGCTTGTTCTACCTATGCATTAGCGCCTCTCAGCACACATAAAATTGCGTATAACTAAAGTCTAATTCTTTGAGACACCCCGACTGAAGCGTTTCATACCTTACATGCTCGATCCGATTTTTTCTATTTCCATGCTAATTTATCTTGAACACCCCATTTATTTTGATTGGTAGTGGCATCTTGATGTGCGTTGTAGGTAGTTGATGGCTACTCGGCTAGCAGGATCTTGGTGTTCTTGGATGCTACTCGATTTCCTCAGCGCTTCTCAAGCCACCGAAGGATCGTGAAGGAAAAGTTGACGTGGCCGGCGGTCTTTGTCCTCACCCGCCAAAGGGGATTCATAACCTGTCTACCCGCTCTCGCATTAGGGAGAAATTGAGGCCCTACCGTTCGCAATGACATGCGTGCAGAGCAACTTTTCTATAACTGTTGAAGTAGCGGAAATTATCAACGTCCAAACAAGCATGCTGCGCAGACTGCATTGCAGAAATACTGGCTGGGGGTTTCTAAGAGGAAGGTGTGCGTCCGTTCCTTGCCAGCACAGCGGGGAACAGGGGTGGATATGAGCAGGAGCCGTATCCTCGGTTGACGATAGTTTATTCGGGAGTCCTATTCGTCGGAGCTAAAGAAGCCATATAAAGAACAAAGGCGGAGGCTGGAATAGGCTGGGCGAGCCATCTGTGTTTGCGTAGACATTCCCTTCGCGGACTTGTGAAGAGAATAATATTTTTTGCTTCCGGGGTGGTTTATGGATGAGTAAAAGTATATCTGAAAAGCAATCCCGGCTTGCAGTAGACAGTGTGATTTCTTCCAACGAGGTATAGCGTAATGTGTATGGGAACCTAGTTGAGTTTAAACTACTAAGAGCAATATTTGGTGGTATTTAAGTACTGATGATACTGCTACCATCAAATTAAAGGTACTGATTTATATCGTACTGCACGTATTGCCTGGTGAATCCGCCTAGTCTAAGCCTCCAATGTAGGCATCGAGGGAGGGAATCTTCGCGACCCACTGTCTTGCCGGCCAGGTCTACTCTATTTGATTCCATCATGGATCATTTAAATCTACATAAAAGCTTTAAAGAAACTTTTAATTATGGAGCCAAAGTGGACTTATAATTACAACAAGTCTAAGCTGCTGTCGTCTGATGCCGCTGTCTGCTAGAATAGCGATGAGTACCACTATCTTAGCATTGGCTCATACTTAGAGATACCCAGACGCGACATTAAAAAGGCCCTTGTGCTATTCTTGTTTTACATACTATTTCTGTCGCTCTTTGGGCTGGCACTATCAGGGCGTTTGTTCCATTATCTCTATGGATGCTGAACGAAAGGAAGTAAGAAGAGCATAAGGTAAGGAAATAATTTTGACTGCGTATGCCATTATTTTGCTAGCTTGATGTGAGATAGAGAGAGATAGGTAGGCACGAGTAAGATATGATGTAAATGAAGGATTACTTGTGCTATGGCATAAAACAAGGATAGTAAGGTGGAATGCATTCCGTTCATTGAAGCTGCCTAACATATACGCTTCTTATCACCACTTCATTCATACTCCTCCAATTATAGGTGACTCCTAGCCGCTGTGTTCTCCGGCCGCCACATTTCATTCAAAAGCCTAGATGCATTTACCATCTCCGGTCTAGCTTGGTTGAGCGAGGTGATTCCTAGTAATCTCATTGCAGTTGTCAGCTCCTCATAAAGCACTACAAAGGTTAGCTCTCTTCTTTTCATTGGGGAAGCATCTCACCATGTGTGCATCGTTCAACGCCCTGAGAACCGTATGCTGCGAGCGCGTATAGGTATGGTCTTCCAACACCAACCGCCGTCGCACCAAGACAGAGGGCTTTTAGCACATCTGATCCATCTCGGAGTCCACCATCAACGAAAATCTCAAGCTTGCCGAAGACTTCTGGACAGTAGGTCCGTATCTCGAGTAGTGTCATGAGGGAGCTTGGCGCAGTATGGAGCTGTCTCCCTCCATGATTACTCAACAGTATACCCTGACATCCATGCTCCAAAGCCAACTTTGCATCTTCTGTGCACTGTATTCCTTTCAAGACAATTGGGCCATCCCACTCTCTCCTTATCCATTTGAGATCCCCCCAGGTAGTATGGGGACTAAGCTGGCCTGAAACTACGCGTCCACCCATTGCAGG
Organism: Lojkania enalia; assembly: GCA_010094045.1. NCBI lineage: Eukaryota > Fungi > Ascomycota > Dothideomycetes > Pleosporales > Lojkania > Lojkania enalia. The sequence goes on from ML986627.1 coordinate 110,684, forward strand.
CGCAAACGCATTTTCTCCTCCTACCTCCCATTCAGAAGTCGACTGTTTCTCTAAGCCTACGGATAGTGCTTCTTCCGCCTGCAGTACTCGATCTGATTCTCGCTTGCCAAGCACAGGCGTATCCACAGTTATCCAAAGACCCTTATATCCAGCCTTCTTCACCATATGCATTAGTTCAACTGCTCTCTCTCTATTGACTGGCATATAAAATTGGAAGAACAATCGCGTCGGGCTAGCGTAATTCATCCTCTTCTGCTCTTCTACCATACTCCGCATAATTTGTTCGGTGGTCTTTGTGGACGCTGTGCTAACAACCATATGAATACCCTTTCTAACGGCGCCTTTTACCATTTCTGGCTCCGCTCCCGGATGTATTGCCCCTAGGGTCCCCATCGGAGAGATATAGAACGGGTATGGTGAGTTATGTCCAAATATCGATCGTTGCGTGTTCACATCTCCAACATTGCGCATTACACGTGGTCGGAAATTTATGCGTTCCCAATCTTCTATATTTCCTTTCAGTGAAGCTCCTGTATTTGCGGACGTGGATGCATAGATGTACGATTTCCTTGGCATTACGGCTTTGGCAGCCTTCTCAAAGTCTAGACATGATACGCAGAGGCTGATGTGGGGAATCTTTTGCCCAGTGTTCGCCTCTGATGAAGGCCTATCTTCTAAGTCTTTGCGCCGTGTTAAGCTTCCAAAGGTATTGGGATCAATGGCGCCAAGACAACTTCGGGGAGGGAGATCATTGACATAATCCAGCGGATGGTACTTCTTGAATTCTGTCGTCGCATCCTGACCAAGCCTTAGCCAACTTCGCCCATATCAGCCTCGGTAACTCACTGAACCAGATTGCTTCAACAATATTGCTGCACCGCCTGGGTGTTTCGATAAGAACGAGGTTATGTCATAGACCCGATCTTGCAGGACTATCCAGCAAGACTTCTTGTTGTTGTGTTTGGCAACTTCTGCGCCATCAATTAATGCCATTGTTATAGTCAAACAAAGATTTAGCTTATGGAAGCTGAGAAGTCTGCGATATAGCGTAGTGGGTGTATAGTGAAGTAGGTATTTGAAGGATGGAGGCCGTTCGCGGGACTAGACGTTAGCTCGGAAACATCGCAATAGCCGATAGCCGAATATCTTAGTAGGCATAGACTAGAGGGCTAAGACGCCTTATAAGCTTGCTAAATAGAGCTTAAAAGGGTATAATAACTATCTACTAAGCTTTATAATAGAAAAAGAATATCTCTCTACTATTAGATATTATTAATTATTATAGACTAAGTTATTGTAATAGGCTAGTATAATAGATCACAGCGTAGCAACCATAGATAGAGTAGCAGGGCTAAAATGTTCGTATATTCAGTTCTCTTAGAAAAGAGATGGCTGATGAAAGAGAGACGAATCGCTGCCATCCCTGCAGGGTGCGATTCGGCTATTTCAACCCTAGATCAGGTGACTCTATATCATCAACCCGTGACTCAAAGCTATGAGATATTACAGTTGTCTACTATATATACTATATATATATATATATAGTTAGCGTTATATAATTTATTATTAAGAGTCTACTCTAGGAAGATAGTTTCCCTATTCTACCTTAAACACCTATTTAGATCTTAATATTTTACCTATATCGCGCTTTTTAGAAAGTTCTCTTTAATCTTCTATATAATCTAATTATAAATCTAGAAGAGTATTTCACTCTTTAATATTAGGACTTATTTAAATCTAGTATACTTTTAGTATAAAATTATAATTTAGACTTAGCTTCTATATAAAGGTTGTCAGCCGGAAATATCACCTATATAAGCCTTCATGCTTTAGCAGCAAGAAGGTCGGCCTTTTTGTTCATGACAAAGGTTTTCTTAATATATCCATTTAAAATTAATTATTCATTGTGATGAAGTAGTAATTCTTGTGCAAATTGGCGAATGCGTTGAGCCTGTTGTCAAGCCGGCGGTTGTTGTACTGGTTGAAGATTTGTAGCCAGACGAACATATTGAAGACTGTGGAGCGCATTTCGTCTCAGGATATGGTAGGAATTTGGGTCTAGCGAAGTGGAGGACAAAGGTTGCGATCACTTGATAGATGGTTTGGCCGATGATCATTTTCCACATGGCGATCGAAATGATGGATGCAGAGCGAGGAGTAGGCGAGCAGTCGAGAATCTCATCCGTAGGAGCATCGGTGGAGAGGGAGAGCGCAGCGAGAGAATCCATAAAAAGATTAATCCAAAGGAGCTGCATCGCCGTCAAAACAGAACGCATCTTTGGGTCTTCCACTGCGGTTATAAATGCAACGACCTAGAGAGGAAATACATGTTAGTTTATATTGTTTTTAGCCTCTAGTGTAAATATATAGGTGTTTTATGCTCGCGCAACAAAGGTTCTTTGAGCATTGACATTCTCCTATAGCGGGGAAAACAAAATCCGCACATACCATAGCGGTGATGTTGAAGGTTGTCTGAAACTGAAGGAATTTCTGCATTGCGTCATTCACAGCGCGTCCCCATATTAGAGCCGTCAAGATGGATGCGAAGTTGCCATCCATGAGAACGATGGCAGAGGCCTCCATAACTACCTCAGTACCAGCAATTCCCATGGAAAAACTGACGTCGGCCGCCTTCAGTGCAGGGCCGTCGTTAGTTCCATCACCAGTAACTGCAACAATGCCCCCGAGTGCCTTTAGTTGAGTCACCAAAATCCTCTTGTCTTCAGGCGAAGACCTGACAAGGGCCTGTAATCGAGGTAGGACACCATTCATATCTTCATCGCTCAACCAACGAAAATCGGGACCGTCCATCACAATCTCATCGGTATATACGCCGCAATAGGTAGCTATTGCCTTTGCTGTTACAACGTTATCACCGGTCACTGTTCGGGTCACTATCCCGGCATGTTTGCATTTTGCGATAGCTTCTGGGACACCTGGGCGGATAGGGTCTTGAATGCCTACAACACCGAGAAAAATCATACCGTTCAAGGGAGCGCTAAGATCTACAACCGCAACAAGATCATCTGGGTTCTCTGTGCCGTGTGGGGGCCACTGCGGGAAGTTTTTGTATATTAATCCAGTAGTACGCAGGGATTGCAATGCGCAAGACTCGGTGAAGGGGGTGATGCGCTTCGTTTGTAGACCATCTATGGGGGCTTGGCCCGTTGGGAGTGCAACGGTCGATGAGTAGCTAAGCAATATCTCGGACGCGCCTTTTACGAGCAGCCGGTAGGCGCCGTTGGGTAGTTTTTGAACAGCACCCATGCATTTGCGGCTGGAGTCGAAAGGAAGCATCTGAACAACGTGTGCGCTGGAACGTTCTTGTGAGAGAGAATCCATCCCGAGAACATTCCTCGTGAATCCCAGTAGAGCAGTTTCAGTCTTCGAATCAATGAAGTCAAACTCGCCGCCCTCTCCCTCGAAAGCCGTGGTGTTGATAGCAATAGATTGAATGAGCAGACTCTTTTGCTCCTGAGTTGTACGTTGCGCAAAGTGTGATGATCGATTCTTTGCTGCCTCCGGGTTCTTGTCATCGAAAGAATCCTTGTTGAATGTACCAGTGACCACAATAGTCTTGTTTTGAGTAGGAGTACCGGTCTTATCCGAACATATGGTACTGGCATTTCACATTGTTTCGCAGGATTTGAGAACGCGCACCAGATTATTCATTTTCACCGTCTGCGTAGTAATGAAGGCGAGCGACAAGGTGATAGCAAGAAGCAGACCTTCTAGGACAGCAACCACAATAATTGTGACAGAGACAATGAGAAAATCTATAGCCTTGGAAGCCTTCTCTGTTACGCTAAGCGGGGCTGCTGGGGAATGTTGCAACTAGCCGAAACAAGAGAACCAATAGCAGGAAGAAAGAGGCTGCAGTAGCGAGTTTCGCAATAGTTCTTGCTAGGCCGTCGAGTTTCATTTGTAGAGGCGTTGGTTTCGGGTCATGGCGCATGGCCATGAGTATCCTGCCATAGCTGGAATAAATGCCAATAGAGATAACCAGATAGGCACTGTGACAATATTAGTGATAATTTTTTTTTTTTTTTTTTTTTTTAAAAAAAAAAATTAACAGAGACAATTCCATATCGGACTTCGCAGACGAGCATTTAATGGAATGCACTAAATTGCAGCAAGATTACCAGTAATAAACCGGCCTACCCCTAGCATGACGAAAATGAACTTACCCAATGCCCTTGAGGACTTTGCTGCCAGAGATTATGAATGGGTCGAGATCTTTGCCATTGCTGTGCCCACTCTCGAGAAGCCGGAGAACCTACTCAGCCGGATTCGCCCGTAGCGGATGATTCGGCACATTTGACATTGTGGCCTGAGTTGAAAATGCCGTCCGCAGGTACTAGGTCTCTAGGTTCTAGGTGTAACACATCGCCCACAAGGATGTCATAGACGGAGATGATAAACAACTTCCCTGAGAGAATGGCCTTAACATCCAGTGCTTCTTTCTTCGCGTTGAGCCTAATGAAGGCACGATCCTTTTGCCAGTAATTGATTGCCCCAACTAGTACCACTACTACAATTGAAACACATATAGCACAGACCTCAATCCAATCAATTGAGGGTGGTGCATCAGGTCTATGGTCAACACCAAACGTCTCATAAAGTCCAAGCGCAAGGGAAATAACAGCAGCAACAGTGAGGAGGATCAAGACAGACTCCTTGTAATAGGCTTACCACATAAGCATGAGAAAAGATAGTAGTTTCTTTGTAGGCAGAACATTGGGGCTGAATATTCGCTTCCGATCGTAAAAGGCTTCTCTTGAATGTGAACCGGACCTGGATGGACTAGAATCCGTGATATCGACGTGGCGCACTTCGACTGGGCGCGATAAGCTAGCGTCAGCGCCGTGGAACGTTCTACACTGCCTTGTGACTTCCCTAAAAGCGATAGAACTCGGTAATTCAGTCTGTTCCAAGCTCAAGCTGGCATCAACATCCGTTCGTAACCCTGTTTCAATACCTGGAAGGCCACCAAGTGCGATAAAGGCCGGAAGTGATTTCGGGCTCAGCAATTTATTTAGTTGACCTGGAGAGAAGGCAAACCTATTAATCCCGATTGCAAAATCACTTTCTGACCCGGAATCTGGCTTGAGAGCATCACCCTGGAGCTGCGATTCGAGCGTATAAGTAGTTTTCCCACTGATGCCACTGTAAATCGACACGCCAGCTGATGTCGTCGAAGGCACAGGTGTTGCTTCACTAGGAGCACGACCTCGGCCCGTGAATGGGTTCCGGGTTGATGTTGAGCTGAAGCCTTCTGCAAATCGATCGCGAGAATGTGTTGATTTGAAGGGCTTGTCGGCGACGAGAATTGCAGGCAAAACGTTTTCTGTCAATGTCGAGAGTGTATCATTTGTATTTATGTGCGCAGGTGTTCGAAGTATTTCGATACTAATTTCAGGGAGTGGAGGCAGACCTGTGCTCGCTTCGGAGGTAGCCGCGGTGCTGAATAACGAGGATGCCACGCTCAACAAGCAAATAACAAGGGCACAAACTAAGGATTATGAAATGGACGCATAAGATGGGTTAATGAGTGCAGAGCAACGACAAAATACTGCGATATCTCTTTAAAAAAATTGTGAGGTATAGCGAATGATAGTAGCAGCCATATTCATGTGCCAGTCCCACACTTTTTGTGATATTGCTCAAACTGGGAATAGCGTCTGACACGGTCCGTCCTATAGCAACGGTCTTGGTTCGCTGCTTGGCCACACTGCCCAGAAGGACTACTAAGAAACCAAACCTTCATCACGCTCGAATTGAGAAGCTGAGAAGGACAAAGCCTGTCAAGATGTTGCTCAGGTTCTTGGAATTAGGGCTTGAGATGACTCCCTTGGGACGGAGGGCATCCGCGTGCTCAGCCGTCTACCTCAAGTGTCACCGAGGAGCCATGTGGCAAAGAAAACGACCTTTGAAACTAGAGCGAAACTACAAAAGAGCGCAGAGGCAAAAATGAATAATAATGAATAAGGATAATAATAATGGAGAAAGAAGGCTGAGCGACAGTTCTGGATGGAGGCTCTAAGGCCAACGCTCTTGCATTTGGAAAAAATTATCTAGTCGTCTTTGCAATGGCACTGTCAACTTGAAGAGCCATTTTGACGATCAACAGAGGCAAAGCGACAATAATATACCTATCGACAATAAAGGAACTCATCAGTTATGTGGGGGGAGAGATGATGCCGACACATAGACGTCGTTCAGGCGTGGATCTCCTGCGGGTCTAATCGTCGAAGTGCTGTGATGTGGACGGCTAGACGTGCGCACATCCGATCGATAATACTATACTTCGGAAATGCAGGGCCTGTTTAGGGCGCCGCGCCGACAATGCACACGAGGGGCAGATGCCCGCTGTGGCCCGCTGTGACCCGCGAAATCTTGATCGATTCGATGCGCACAGCAGCATGTAGTTGGGATTCTCGCCAGGACTTGCATGGCCGGTATGCAGGCGCGGAGAAGCACGGCACAGCTCCGCGTTGCACGGCCATCGTTGAGAAATGCCGGCCCCATAGATGGGCTAGCGGAGGCGAGGCGCATGAAACAGTCGGGCAATCAGAGAAGAGGCACAACAAGGTATCGAATCTGCGGTGTCGCGGGCTGCGTGGTGAGGATCCAAGTGTCGGAGGTGTGTATCGTGCCTCATACGGCGGCTCTGGTCGACTACCCCTGTCCTTCACATCTGCCATGCGTAAAACAAACACAAATCTCATCCTCCGCTCCGCACTTGTTCACTATCGTCCTCTCGAGCGGCGCAGATTGGCATTCGCCCAGACTTTGACTCTTCGGATCATAGAGCTCCCGGAGCGGAATCCTAGACACCAAATGTGCCCCTACAGTATGGTGAATGCCCTTTCGACCTAAACACGCAGCTGACGACAACAGCTCCCTTGCCGGCGAGCGATGGTCCATCTAGATTCTCGCCGTCCTCGGTCAGAGACTGGCAGCCGAGGAGAAAGTCGGTGTCCAACGCCTGCGAGCGGTGTCGGCGGAGAAAAATCCGTTGTGATGGCGATACTCCGTGCGCGACTTGTAAAAGATTTTCTTTGCAGTGTGTGCGGATTCAGAAGCCGCGAGAAGCCATAGCGTCGTCAGTAGAATTGAGAAATCGCCAAGCGATGTGGTTATCACGTGATTGTTCGTTCACTAACAGATCCCAAAGCGAACACCAAGCAGCGTTGGAAAACCGAATCCATCAGCTAGAGGCTCAATTAGCCGCTCATGTGGGCGCGCCGACGCATGGAATGGAATCCATCGGCCAATCTTTGATGGCAGGAACTTCGAACTTTGATTGGCAAAGCCCACCACCACAGTTGGCGCTTGAGACCAATTTCCCTGCTCCGTATAGTCCTGAGAGTGAGCTAGATCTTGCCACCTTTTCAGCGGGAGGTATCCCGTCAATTGCTATCACTGAATGTGAGTCAACTCCAAATGATTCACCTTGTTCATCAGTACCTTCATTTTGGTCAGGTACCACACGAGCCTCATCACCTGATACGCATCGTACTCCAGCCCTGCAGTTTCAGCATAATTTTGCAGGCCCAAGCAACACCGCAACATTTCCGCCCTCATTGACACCTACCCCAGCTTCTTGGGATTTTATGGAGCAAGATAATCCTACTCATTTGAAGCCCCATCCCGATCTATCGCGCCGGTCATCCGTCTCATCCAGCTCCATGGATAGTGATGACCATGCAAGTTCCGAGCTCGATAATGACGCCGACATACTTCCCCTTGGCCCTATGCCACGACTTCCTCGACAGGGCATATTTGCAGCGAGCACAGAGAGCCCCCCGTCAGGGGTACCGCGCTCCAGTCATACGGATAGGAACCGCGCTATCAATGTTACTCCATTCCCGAGCCGATTTGAAGCCGAGACACTTACCACGGAGTTTGCCCAGCACATTCAGTCCTTCGAACACAAACCGTACACTATCCCAGCGGCACTCTTCCGGCAACTTTGCGAAGTTGTTTACCCGGATCCTAAAAAGAGATCAAGTTCTGTCGATCTCTCGATTTCCGTTCCAATGGCGCGTTTTCATGTTTTCCTTGCCATGGCCATGTACGCTCTCCTCCCTCAGTAAGCTTAATTTCTTAGTTGACCTAATATAGTGGAATGAAAATACGCATATTGGAAAGTACGGAAAGCACGAATTCGCTGCTAGATAGATGTTATGAACTAGCCATACAACAAGCATCGTCGCCGACTTTCTGGCAAGAAAACGGGGGCGTCGAAGCCGCTCAGCTGCTCACCGTCTTCGCGTCGTTGAAGAACGAGCTAGGGCTCGACCCGAAGCCGCTACAGACATCCTTTTCGTGGTAAGCCATCTTAAGCATTCCGGTGCCGTCGCTTCATGTTGTATTTAGGGCAATCAGCTAGATTTCCGTTTCAGCATCTGGTATGGAAGGCCGACCTACATACATCATATCATATTCGCTTCAGTTTCTAGCAAATGCCGTTACGGCCCCTTTTGTATTAGCACAACCTGCTTTCGTAAATTTTGATGCATTCTACATGTATATACTCAATTTTTTATTGCAATAAATTTGATATAGAGTCATGCAACATTCCTCTTCCGGGTAGCAGTATCATTATATGATTTGATAGCGATGCCAGAATACTTCCTCCAGTCTCTGCTCCACGAATTCCTCGACAGTGTATATTCGTATTCCTGCTTACATGGTGCCCTAGTCTGAACAGAATATATAGCTTAATCCTGGAGAACTTCCCTGTATTCCGCATTTAGAACCTAGAATACCTCCTATACCATATTGAGTAACAGTAATAAGGCATTTATAAGGCTTGCTGGGATTGCGACAATATATGACCTAATAGGACTATGGTCGTCAGGATTAGAAAGCCGGAACGATATAATGGTTTTGGTATCCAAACATGAGTTGTAAGAAGTTGACAGCCTGGCGAAACCACAAAGCCAAAGTTTTAAGTTAAACAGCGGAGGTGGGAAGATGATATAAAGGAAAAGAAGGCGAGGATGAGAATGAAAAGAGGGCTGGTAAACCTTATCTAAAGAATGATGGGGCGCAAGAAAAACGTATGAAACATTATGGAATATAAGATCCGACAGGGTAACAATGGCACATAGTGGCAAGGAGGGCTCTAAGGGCCGAATAGGAATAGTAACAGGATAAGTCAAAATCAATAGAACGCTGTATTTAGATAAACAGTTCAGAAGTTGAAATTCTTCATGATCCTAGGCTATATTAAACCATGAGCTTGAAAAGTTTAGTGGCGATCCGTCGGATCCCAGACTGGAACGGCCCTCAAATTTTCCAAAAAAAAAAAAAAATTATCTTTTACCAGATTGTATGGTTTATCATGGTGGCGGCAAAAGGGACGTCGACGGTTAATGGAGAACTGCCCTACTATAAAGCGTTGCCGTAAGCAATAATGGGCGTGCGAAACAAGTTTCGAGAGTTCTAGCACCTTGCCCTTGTATTTGTGCTTCACTGTGTTACTGCGATGGGTCTGTTAGCAGTAATTTTGTTGGTCAATATCAGAGTCACTCGAGCCTGTTCGGATGGCCTGCGTACAGAATCCTGGCAATTTTCATATATATAAACTGGCGAAAGCTGTACAGCATCGCATCGAATCGAGATTAGCGCAATACGAAGAGCACAAAGAACAAGCTAGGTAAACGATTATGCCTACGTTTGTTTTGACAATGAATGCAGGATTAAGAGATGTAACTAATGATAACGTGCGGAGACGCGACATCCGAGGAAATTTTTCGCGGACCCTCCCCGCATTCGAACCACTCACGCTAAAATTATTTAATTGGAGGCAAAATTATTAGAACTTCGACAATATAAGCCTCAGATGGCTTGCCTTTTACGTTATTATGTTTGTAACATCTTTCTCTTCTACGTTTTTCTTTGAAGTCATATAATATTACCTATACATAATAGTTAGCGACCGTCGGTATCAACTACTACCAAATAATATGGTGAGATGGCCGAGTTGGTTATGGCGGTGAATAAGCCTTATCCCTAGTGTAGAGTCATTACTGACTCCAAATAGCCAGGTTAAGGTTATCTTAACATTAATTCCTGGTCACGAAAGTGGCGTGGGTTCGAGTCCCACTCTCATCAATATCGTCCTAAGCGTAAGCTTAGGTGCTCGGGAATCCGTTTTTTTTAAACTTTCACTCTCCAGATTAGTTCATTGAAGCGCAGCACACAGATTTTTCCGTGGTAAAGTGGCTTTTGTCCTTGAACATTGCGTCATTCCTAATAGAATTTTTTTGCCACATCTTTCCCCTTAATAAAAATTATACAATAGTCCATCCCCCAAATCGTGCAGTCGGCGGTGCCTGAGCCTTCCTATCGATCCTTCTCGACTGTGATTCGCCAATCATCTCGGAGCGACACGCAATGCAATATACGAACCTACCCTAAAATTCACCATTGCGCTTACTATTTTTCGATATGATGGCCAACCGAGCCTATTTAGCATGCGGGGGCTACTAGGAGGGGAGGGTGTGACCATACGGAGCGAGGCCAGCACTTTCTTTTACATAAACGACAAATTCAACGTTAATGTACTAGGATATATATATGTGCATATGGTTTAGAAAGCGGGTTTAATCTCAAGGAAGATCATCTAGCTGTGTAGTCTTAGCTCTTGGTGAACTTATCGGCGCCGATAGGCGCGCGTCCTTGACAGAACTCTCCGAACGATCTACCCGCAACGGGCCACTACGCGACACCCGGCTGCTGTCACAAGCTTTTTCAAGCTCCTCCTTGAGCGCAAAAACATCAAATCTCTCAAGTCGTTGCTACATCTTGGAGATATATTCGTTGAAGAGCTGGACGATCTAAGACGGTTTGTCTCTGGTAAGCGACTGCTGCCAATTCAGTCCTTAGATGCGTTTACTCAGGATTTCAGGGGACTCACTGGCTTCAAAAGTCTAGCTCTTCACAGCATCTCCGGCGAGGATTTTGCCTAACTCGCTCTAGTGATTCTCCTTGATAAGGAAACTATAAGGATTAGGAGAAACTCTCCGCATTCCGAGGCTGAAGGACTCGTAACATAGGTTGGGAAAATTTTTGAAAATGGCTCTTTTGAATCATTCTAATTGCAAAATTATTTCAAGAAGCGCCTTGTATCCGCTTAAGTCACATTTTATACAAGGCGACATTGTCGCCGCAATCGATGCGAGAGAAGACAAAGTAGCGCTCCAGTATCAAGACGATCAAGGGGTTATTAGGCCAATTGGATACGATAATCCGTTTATCGAGATTAGTAGTTTTCCAAGAAGGAGATTTCCGGATAGGCAGCCAAGATGGACTGCGCTTGTAAAGCATGCCATATGACCTGGATAAGTTCTGCTCGTCCCTATCATTAACATTCCCACATTAAATTTGTGTTATAGATACTGGACTTTCGAGGGCAATCAACAGTCGGTGGTATAGTGATAAAACAACCCTGGTGTGCGTTAGTGTGGAGAATCTTAGAGATTTTATCGGGAATCTAATGACTTTGGCTAATTGAATTTCTCGAGATTCTAGGCTGAACTTCGAGCAATTGCACGTGGCAATGATACGAAGGACGGTTGAGACGATTGAGACTCATCGCGGCCCAGACTTTGTACTATGATAGCCTATTAGGATTAAAGATGTGTTAGCTTCATTGCTAAAAGTATATAGATTGCCATGATGGTATAAAATTCAAACAAACTCAAACGTATAAGCTATGATTACTCTCACTCTTCTGCGTGATCGGACCAACCTAAAGTAGCCGAGGTCCTACATCTGTTCACTGCGGACGTGATTCCCATAAAGGACTAGTGGTACGCTAGTCCATTTTTGTCAAACCATCCGCCCTAACGCTCAATCACTAGTTTCCTTCCCAAACTGGCCGAGATATATAAATTCATTGTTGCTATTGAAGTACTCAATCATTAAAAAATTTGTTGTATTACGCTATCTTATTTCCCTTCATTGTTGTTATTCCCCTAGAATATCTGCTATTGCGTCACCACTTTCGCCTAAGACACTCTTCATATCATTCATCATGGCCCTCTCATCGACCCCGATCTCCATTACCCCCTCTCTATCTGAGCTTCAGTCTGGCAATCTCTCCCAGCAAAATCTTGAAATTGCAATCCGTACCTTGCAGCGGGATGGGCTTATCGTCCTTAAAGATTTGATCCAGCATGATGTCTTGGATAAATTGAACAACAAGATGGTGAAAGATGCGTATGAACTACAAAGCAAAGAAAACAGCCCTTATAATTACAACAAAGGAAATATTCAGCAGGATCCGTTGTTGACAGATGAGTGGTTCGAGGATAGCGTGTTTCTGAGTGAGTATTTCATGTTGTTGATTTGTTTCTGGCGACCCTGGTTGGTTTTATTGACTGTATCCGGCATGATTCACCCCTTTTTTAACAAATCTTACCTTGAAGATAGTTTGAGTTTGTAAGATGTAATGAAGCGGTATAATTCCTTTACAATTGCTAGCTCATGTTTATGGTTTTACTTTTTTTTCTTATTCGCTGGCTGGCTTGGCTTTATATGTCTTCTACACTTAGCACATATTACGGCATCAATTTCTAAGTCTTCTGTAGATCCGATCGTAACACAAGTAACATCAACCGCTCTGGGCCCGAGACCATCCCTCCGCTTCATATCCGGCAATACTGCTCTCCCTCCAACTGGGGCTTCGCCCCCTCAACGTCAACCAACCCATAACGACGCTGACTTCGACCATCCCTCTATTACTTTTGCTCTTGTAGTCAATGTTCCTCTCATAACTATGACTCCCGAAAACGGATCCACCGAAATCTGGCTTGGTACTCACAATGACACGACTATCGCCGATCAAGAAGGAAAACACGGCGATCGAGCCAGCGGCAGGATCAAAACAGCCTTGCTTGAAAGACGGCGAATGGAACGACCTCCTTCTCAACCTATTGTCACGAAAGGGAGTGTAATAGTGAGAGACCTTAGGCTGTGGCATGGAGGGTGTCCAAATTTCGGTACTGACCCGAGGGCAATGCTTGCAATGAGTCAGTTATCCCTATATAACACAACGTTGCCTGCATTAATCGTCATTCTCAGTCCATTTTGCGCCGTGGTACCGCAACCAGATGAAGGTCGAATTTGCAGACACATTGAAAGATCGATTGACCCTCGAGACGAGTCGCCTCGAGATTCCAGCAACGTTCGTTACGACCAAGGAATTAGAGCAGAATTACTTGAATAGGCCGTATGGGAATGCTTATAATTTCGATCAAGTCGACAAAATCGATGGCGTGTTCTAAGTATGTTAAGTCCGTTCGAACGTTCTTGTTGTTGATCACCACCTAGTTTTAAGTAGCATAGGATAGCGAAGATCAATAACTTAAGAAATACTCTTTATTTTGCAAACCCTAAGGCTTCAACTTCATTTATTGTGCGTGGTGTTTGTTTTTAACACTGGCTCAGAACCGGACACAGAATACAATCGTGACCTGTGCCCATGAAATTCGAAAGAGCCAGTATTGATTAGGTATTTCTAAAGAGACACTGTCGCCAAGATTTACTTAATTGGTACTAGTTCCATCGTACAATAAATTTAGCTTGGAATCTTCTGAAAGCGGCTAATCCTGCACCAGTAGAAATCTCCTACAATAAACAGCTGGCAGGCCCATCACATCTTACAAAAACAGATCCGTGGATCCGATGAAAGGGACAAGCCGGAGCGCCTATCCGCACGACTTCGCTGTGGTTGGCTGCCGCTAAGTGTGCTTGAGTGCTCAGTAAGCTTCTGGCATGCGCGTCAGCACTCCCAAAATCTTGGTTCTGGTGGTTTTTACAATCAGCATGTGGCTCCCGTTCACTCCAACTTCTAACTCACAAAATTTCTCAACCTTTTTGTTTTGTTACACCTATATTATCAATGGGGTGGGAGTTCGTGTCTATCGAAAATTGGTATAGGTGACTTCGCATAGGCCGAACGAAGCGCTTCACACGCAAGACTACAGTATGATTAATTCGATTGCTAACATCCAACCCGCTCGCGAGCAAGAACATGTATATGATGGCGATGGAATCGGGGGAGAGAAGGTTGTGTTGGCCGTAGAGATACCATTGATTATTCTGGCAATTAGTGTAGTGGGACTGAGGGTCTACTCCCGATTGGCTGTGAAAAGGAAATTGGCAGTCGACGATGTTTTGATAGTTTTGGGCTGCGTAAGTCTAGTTAAATTTTTTCAATGCTTACTTGGCGCTAATTTGAGGCTAGTCATGCGCATTTGCAAGAACGGTGATTAGCTGTATGAGTGTAGATGATATATGGGGATTTGACGCTGAAGGGTAGGTCATATCCTCTGTAGGGCGTAGATTCAATCGTTATGCTGACTATAGGGAAGGCCCGATCGTGTCCAGGAGGTCCCTTACTACAAGGCAAGCGTCTACATTCTGTAACGCCTAATTGTGGACTAATGAGTTTAGCACATCTTCGAACGGCGCATCGCATATATCTTCGCGGTCTCGTTCACCCGGTGTTCCGTCCTCGCATATTACCTTCGCATATTCCCCCCAGGCCTTACTGGTCTCCGAAGATGGTGCTGGGTACTCTTATTCCTTGCCCTTGCTCAGTTCGTCGAAGTCTTCACCGTACTCATCGTCTTCTGCAAAGACATCGGCAAACTCTGGACAAGCGACTTTTTGGACTTCCGCGGCTCACGCTGTTTTAGTTCTCCGGTATATAGCTACTCCGCAGCAATCGGCGATAGCGTTTTGGATAGTGTAATATTTGCTTTGCCCATTCCGTATGTTTGGAAACTCACAAAATTGCGTACGCGTCAGAGGGTTGGTCTGATCATCATTTTTGCATTGGGTTTCACTGTTTGCGTGGTTGCGCTATTGCAGATCCCATTTATCAAGAGGCGGGAAGAAATGCCCTCATATTTTGGGACTGCAATCAACATGCTCATAGCAATTCAACTAGCACTTGCAATCGCAGCCGCTTCGTTACCGGATATCCGTGCATTAATAGCGCGATCGTTTCCAAAATTCTCACCACTACATCATAGAAGTCTTGTTACGGCTACGAATAACCAAGATCCGGATGCCGAGCAAGGGGCATTAGGACACAATGATACTCCGCGACAAGCATTCGAAGGAAGACGACATTTCAGAAAACCGGACTGGATGAGATCGACTCTTCCTGCTTCCTTGCTTTCCACACGGATTAGACATGACGACGCGAGTGACGAAGCACATGCACCCCCCTCGAGTCAACAGGCTATTGGGCGCCGGAAGTCTTCAATTGTACTTCCTTGGATCACTCAGAACGAGGCACAGGATGAAGACGTACCTCTTCCTGGGCGAAGTTCCGGCAGACGACCGTCCTTAGCGCAAGTCCTACAATCATCAACACCTCCGGCACGCACGACGACACCGGTGCCACCGGTGCCAGAGATTCATGAAGCGAAGTCTCCAATTCATCTTCAGCCTCCGCCATAATGTCCATGCAAATCGTAACGAGCAAATTTATGGAATATTAGCCTAGGAGGCAAACGGGAACGAAATATTTCATGCGCCTCACCGAATAAGAGATAGCTATGAGTCGATTGACGATATAATATGCACGCAACTTTTCCACCGATAGAATTATTCGTAAGCAAAATTCTCTTCTCTCAACTTTGATACGTTATCCCCAACCCTTATCGACACTATAAATTCAAGGATAAGGCCTTCCCTTCTGAGGCACTAAACGCCAACGAATACTTTTTCAGGGTATAGAGAAACCGAAATAGGCTAAACGGAACCCGAACGCAGACATTCCACGCTTCCACGAAAGTCTTTACACTATGCAGGAGAGGAATCAGAAATATAGGAGTAGTAGAGTCGTCTGATAGGTAAATCGAAGAGAGGATTAATTACAGTTGTGAGACATGCTAGTGATGAAGATTATTAGATGCTAAATCGTGAGCAGCGAACTTGTGGTGGATTGAACATTATTCTATAGCTAAAATGGAAATAGCAATATATATGAAGCATGCGCGAGCCGATGAATCAAGAGCAGCATGCATAATACCTCATAATCCAATTATTGCATCCCAACTAGGATTTCCCTATTTCGTCCGTCAGACATATCTCTATTTAGCGGGATAGTGTGCTATTCAGCTTCTTACGACAGCAGAACATGGGGTGCAGTTGGTTTCCCCCAAAGCGACCTATTAGAGAGACTGAAAGCGAGACCGACCTTAGAAAACGAAAGTGTCGTTTAAAGAAGAATGGGGAGAATAAGATAAATATTCGTAGCGTTAAGGTCGCATATGCCGCTAAGTGGTCACAAGACGGGTGTGTCGAGGGACTCTTGTTTAGAATGACTAATAGATGAATCGGCTTTTCTATTTTGGACTCGAGTGCTGATGCGGCAGGGGGGAACAGGTATTTCCGTTTTAAGTCCCCAACATAAGGGAGTTTATATAAGCTAATCATCCATCTATGCAATTGAAAATTAGTAAATAGAGAGGAAGAGTGTATCTAAAATGAACGATTATAATTGTATTGACTTCGGCTTAAATTAATGCCAGACCAGTTGGCAACCGTTGAGACACCGAGACAAGGTCTCGACCAGAGCCCTTGGAACGAATTGAATTCGAGGCTCTAAGCAACCAACCAGTCGCATATATATGTCTCGCGGAGTATTGAAAGAAAAATTAACGGTTATTGCATGTATCTCGATAGAACATGTCATATAGTAAATACAGCGCTTTTGTCTATCGTTATAACGAGTATGATATTCCCTTATCTTATCTCCCGCTAACTCGGGTACTGAAGAGCTTGCCGAGGAGACAGGCTGAAGAGATCAAAGAGTCAATGTCGATTCTCAATAGGAGCATGATTTTCATTTGAGTCGTCAACGCGCAGCCTAAAGTAGTAATTGTTACTCGAATCCATGCATCTGACAGACGATCTATCCTATCGCAAAAGGCACGAATTTGTGGTCTGGATGAGCCGGTGTTCTGAGTGCATCATGACGGCTTAGACGTGGGATGAATCAGCAAAGCTTGGCTGCAAGGCACACATGCTAAAGTGGAATTTGCGAAATGATTTGAAAAAGATTCAAGAATCCGTAAAGAAAATGTACTGCACGCTACCAGCGCCGATTGGACGCTTGATAGTGTGAAGGGTGTTTTGCTCACATTTCGGTCTGTATGTAAGCATGTATCGCGCATAAAAAAGCTAAAAATATCAAATCGGCAAACCTTCTCCTCTCTAAACAAGAATTGCCCCTCACGACCTAAAATACACTTCAACTATGACAAGGTTAGGGGATCAATTAGCTAACTTCTTGCACTTAGCGTTTCTGGGCACTAAAACCGCTAAGCACGAGGTGCACTGTCGGTGCTGACAGCATGCCTCGTGCGTTAAATCATGCTGACCGTTGATCATTGTTGAAGTGCAAGCATGCCTAAATCTATATAATTATCAGGTCGCCGTACTGGTGGCAAGAATCAGTTTATAGCGACTTGGTTTCGTCAATAGATTTGTGTTTTAGTTGCATCTCATGATGACGTCCAAGTTCGATTTTATCATCGTTGGTGGTAGGTCATTTTCATTCCTTCTCATGGCACATCTCTGACTGCGTTGTAGGAGGTACGGCTGGAAGTCTGTTGGCCAACCGCCTCTCGCATGCTCCATCACGGCCCTCTGTTCTTCTCACCGAAGCTGGAGGACATCCAGAAGGGGACTATCTTCGTGCACCATTCCATCGTTACGCAGCAGCTTTCCAGCGACCAGACTTAGACTATAACTATGAGTCAACCCCTCAAAAAGAACTGAATGGCAGAATGATCCGATACTACCGCGGCAAAGGCCTGGGTGGTAGCAGTATCATGAACTTCGCCGTGTACCTATACGGATCGAAGGAGGACTTCAACAGATGGGCTGAGCTAGTCGGAGACGACGACTGGAAGTGGGAGAACACAAAGAAGTCGTATAAGGCCATCGAGAATTTTGACTTCACAGGAGCAAGGCAATATCCGCATTTAGCGAAGCCAGACCCAGCAGAGCATGGCAAAGAGGGCAATGTCAAGATATGTCTGCCACCAGTGCTAGAGAAAGGCGTTGCTGAAGGGATGGAAGCAGTGCTTAAAAACGGCGACACCCTGAATCTAGATTTGAATTCAGGCAATCCAATTGGAGTCGGCATATTTCCGGCGACATATGGGGAAGACGGGCGCACTACTAGCGCCACTGCGCATTTAGTCCATGCACCCGATAACCTTACGATCTGGACCGGTGCTCCTGTTCACCGCCTATTATTTAGTGGGACAAGAGTCGTTGGAATTGAAACTGCGGATGGACGAAAAGGTATGACCTATCATAGCATTCCTCATGTCGTGCTGACCAGCCCATTAGCATTATCTGGTAAGGAAGTAATTATATCCGGAGGATCTATCGACACTCCTCGACTTCTTCTCCTGAACGGCATTGGGCCTGTAGATGAGCTGAAGGCTCTTGGAATTCCAGTAGTCAAGAATCTACCCGGCGTCGGTAAGCAACTGCATGACCATATCTTGACATTCTTGTCTGCCGAAGTAGACGCGAATCATAACGACAAGTATGCTTTCGAGAGCAACCAGAACATGGTCTTAGAAGCCGATGCTCTGTGGAAAAAGAACAAAACAGGGGAATATGCACTACATCATAGTACCCTCTGGGGTGGGTTCTTCAAGATTCCTGGCTTGGAGGAGTTTCCGGAGTACAAGTCATTGCCCAGAGACGTGCAGGAATATCTCTCAAGGGATACAGTGCCCGCATTTGAATTTATTGGCAATTGCCTCTTGTTTCCACCGGGGACAGTGCTGCCTGAGGGAAGTAGTTATTTTACCGCGGTGGCCTTCTTGATGAATGCCCAATCAGAAGGAAGCGTTACTCTTCGATCTGCCAATCCGGACGACAAGCCCGTTATCGACGTCGGATACTTAACGCATCCGTACGATCGGCGGGTTATGAGGGAGTCGATTCGGCGGACGTGGCAGAAGGCATTTGAAAACCCGGGCATGAAGAAGTATATCAAAAAGCGCATCTATGGGCCAGAGAGCTTGTCAGACGAGGATGTGGATGCGTTCATGCGAGAGGCCACTGGGACGGTTTGGCACGCCAATGGAACGGCCATGATGGGTAAGAAGGACAACCCCCTAGCTTGCGTGGATAGCAGCTTTAGAGTGTATGGCGTCGAGGGACTCCGAGTAGCGGATCTGAGCGTCTGCCCCGTGACGACCAAGTAAGCACTCTAGCTTCTGGCTCGCACATGAAGATGCATATGCTGACATACATTGTCTAGTAACCACACACAGTCCACGGCGTACTTGGTCGGCCAGAAGGCGGCGGAGAAGCTCATTGCAGAGTATCAGCTGTAGGTGTAAAGTGGTCGTAGGTAGATGCCTTGGGTGCTGTTCGACAAGGCTCGGAGCTGGCTGGTGCCGATGGTGGGTGGCTCTTGTAGCTCGTGACGAAGATGTGGCGCAGACGGGTGTGGCGCCTTCGGTTGCCTGGCCAAAGGCCTCGCTTACCGAGTTGTGTATGTACACGGATCTTTCAGAAGACGTACCACTGCAACAACGCTCGATACTGCATCTGCTCTCTTCAATTGCATCATCATCATCATCAAAACGCACCTCGTTGCTGCTAAACGTCGCGTCCTGTGCGTTAGTGCAAAGTCTCGGCAGCAGTGTGCAGACTTTCAAAGGCGGTGGTTGGCGCAACCAGCCTCCTCCCAGCCTCAACCAAATCTAAGTAGACCTATTTCCTCCCGTCGCTGCATTCTCCGCGCCCGTCATCTTCTCTCGCTCCTACGTACTGCACACACTCTCACATTCTCACGTCTTGTATTTCTGTCTTTGCAATCGCTGATTTTTGCTGCGACCGCTCCAAGAAAGCCTCAATACCGGCGTTGCGGGCCAAGCGAATCACGGTCCGGCAACCCCGCAATCCTCGACTACTTGGGCGCCCCGCACCCGCACCCGTCGCTGACGCTGGCACGAGCAACAATCGCATAGCGCGAAAGACGCTCCAAGGGCCTGCCTTTCATAGGGCTGCTGATGGCCGTCATGTGGATTCTATTTCGACACGCTCCTGTGTCCATCGCCCTGCTCGCCGTCGCACTCGTCCCGTCGATCACCGCAAAGCCCTATCCCCCTTCCGAAGATGAGAAGCTGGCCCTACGCAACGCAACACAGCTCAAGGCCCGCGATTGCGGCGGCGGCACTGCTTGTGGCTACTACAACCAGCTTTGCTGCTACAATGGCGACTCCTGCTACACCGACGCCAACAACCAAGCTCAGTGTGGCCCAGTGACGGCGGCGGCAACAGGCGGCTGGGTCTACTACACTTCGACCTGGGTAGAGACTAACTTCGTGACGAGGACGGCCGTCTACAGCTCCTTCGTCGGCGGGCCCGTGCCGGCTGCCCCGACGGAATCTTGTGACGGCGCGCGGTCGCCGTGCGGCTCGGGCTGTTGCGATAGTGGATATTATTGCGCTGATTTTGCCTCCGGAACATGTCAACTGCTCGGTGGAGGAACCTCTGGCGGAATCGGTACTTTGACCCCGTCCGCGCCGCTGCGTCCTACGAGCTCGACCCTAATCATTATCACAGCCACGGGAAGTCCTACCGTCACACAGCCCTTCGAGACGCCCATCCCAACCGGCGTTAGTCCTACCCCCCTTCCAGCTGATGGTGGAGGCGGCGGCCTCAGCGGCGGAGCTATTGCTGGCATTGTCATCGGAGTTATTCTCGGCATCATCCTCTTGCTTCTTCTATGTCTCTTCTGCTGCGCCAGGGCTCTCTTCGACACCGTCATGGCCATCTTCGGTCTTGGCAAGAAGCGACGACACACTCACGAAGAGACAACCTACATCGAGGAGCACCACCATAGTGGAGGCGGTGGACGTCGCTGGTATGGCCAGGGTCCTGCGCGCCCGTCTGGTCCTAAGAAGAGCGGCAGGCTTGGTAACATGCTGGGAATCGGCGCGGTCCTGGGTGGCCTCGCATTGGCCCTAGGACTCAAACGACGACATGACCGAAAACACGACGATAAGAGCACGACAATCTCGTCGGATTATTACAGTGGTTACTACACAAGCTCAAGTACGGTTCCCCCACTACTTGAGAACGTTCTATTCGCTAACAATCTTCTAGGTAGCGCGAGTTCCGATGACCGACGTACACGCCATACGCGTCACTCCTCGCGGCACTGATACCCTCTTATTCTTGTGTACAATATTTTCGATTCGACGTAATTATATCTTGCATTGAGTCATTGGCGTAAGAGGTCGGTATGCATTTCGAGGTCGCGTGGTTATACTCACCACCAATAATGGATCTCTGGAGCGGCGTTTGCATGCCTCTTTTCCTTTTGGATCACGATAGAAAATACTGCAGTCAATAGTGATGACTCGATATGGAATGGATGGAAAATACGAGAGATGGGATATGTAGATGACCGATTCTGCCCAGATAGGCCGTGAATACGAAGATTTTCGATATGAGAACATCAATTCTAGGTTTTAGCCTCTAGATAGAGTATGTTTATAATCATGCAAACATAGATACGACTACGTACCTACCTGGGAAGGCACCTCGTGTACGTGAGTAGAGGGGTTGTGAGTTTCTTTCCGCGTATGACGAAGTTGATACAGGCTAATATAGTCATGCCTTGGACACTCTAGACGGTTAAACGACTCAACGCTCATGTTGAATGAAAAGGCTGATGCATCCTCCCTGACTAGAGACCCTATTTCGTAGAGTATTTAGTCTTAGATCACTGTACCTCGCCAGAAAGCATGTTCTAGACAAGCAGCGTAAAGTCCATTCACGGGACGTAATAGAGAGAGATTTGAAAGCGCCCTAAAGCATGAAATGCTAGTCTCAAGCTTGTTTCCGACATTTACTGCTATGACCGTCGTTTGAGAACTGCTTTGCCCCGCTAGATATATGGATTACTAAGAATCTGAGAACACTCTATCCGGTATGTCGGGCTGCAAACATGGCTCGCTGTATCATAGGAATAAGTTGGCAGATGAATGGTAGGGGGTGGAGAAAACCGGGAGAAAAGATCAAGATGATTACTGAAGGATTCGTGCAGCCCGCTTGGTAGGTTATGGAGGTTGCATATGCCAAGCCAATGTGGGATGCTTTTAGCGCGTTTCGGGGCAGCAGCTGTCCAGCACCTTCGACGGTTCAACAAGCACTCAACCCTGCATCCAGACACCTTTTTGCCTGTCGATATCCTCGAAACTATCCGCTTGATTTGATTCCTGACACGTCACAACCGTCGATTTCCTACCTCTACGGTAGCACGAACGCCTATCAACGAAGACCGTCTTCAACTCGCTCCGTTTCTTTACTTGCCACACTTTATCGCTTCCTGTAAGGGTCGGCAAGCTGGGGAAGAGAAGGTTTTCCGGTGAGGACCTTGGGAGTCCATTAAAGAAAGCTATGCCGGTAAGTATAAGCGCGGTAATTGCCCCGTAACCGTAGGCAGACACCGACGATTCACGATCGAGGCTGTGTATTTATAAACGCCCGCAGACGGCCCATGGCTGCCGTAGCCTCCTAAAAATCACTGTCTACACGCTCACGACACACGGCGATCCTTAATCTTGTACCTTGCTAACACTCGGAAAGGACAACATGCAGGTCGATAGCCCTGCTGCTGCCGTTGAGCAGCTCAAGAATGCGAGCGGCGAGATCGATGAGTCTTTGTATAGCAGGCAGCTGTACGTGCTTGGCCACGAGGCCATGAAGCGAATGGGGTCCTCCGATGTCCTTGTTGCTGGTCTTCGAGGACTTGGTGTTGAAATAGCAAAGAACATCGCCCTTGCCGGTGTCAAGTCCTTGACCTTGTACGACCCTAGGCCCGCTGCCCTCGCCGATCTCTCGTCCCAATTTTTCCTCCATCCTGACGACGTCGGAAAGCCGCGAGCTAAGGTCACCGTACCACGCGTTTCCGAACTCAACCCGTACACTCCTGTGAGGGAATTCGCTGGCAACGATTTGACGTCAGATTTAAGTCAGTTGGAGCAGTTTAAGGTCGTTGTGCTCACGGATACTCCTCTGAAAGACCAGATTGTGATTGCCGACTACTGCCACGAGAAGAAGATTTTCATTGTCATCGCAGATACCTTCGGACTGTTTGGTTCGATATTCACAGATTTCGGCGATGAATTTATTGTTGTAGATCCCAACGGCGAGAATGTAACGAGCGGTATCGTCGCCGACATTGACTCAGACGGTCTAGTATCAGCGCTCGACGAGACTAGACATGGTCTGGAAGATGGAGACTGGGTCACATTCTCTGAGGTCAAGGGCATGAAAGGTCTAAATGGCTGCGAGGCGCGCCAGATTGAAGTGAAGGGACCGTACACTTTCTCCATCGGCGATGTATCTGGCCTTGGTCAATATACGGGCGGTGGGCAGTACCATCAGGTCAAGAAGCCAAAGACTCTCAAGTTCCAGCCTTTGAGCCAGCAACTGAAGAACCCCGAATTCCTCGTCTCTGATTTCGCTAAGTTTGATCGGCCACAGCAGCTACACGTTGGTATCCAGGCGCTGCATGCGTTCGCAGATAAGAATGATGGGGCGTTCCCCCGATCACACAACGACGCTGATGCGTCGGAAGTGTTCAAGCTAGCGCAAGAGATTGCTGGTCAAGGAGAAGATAAAGTTGAGTTTGATGATAAGCTCATCAAGGAACTAAGCTACCAGGCGCGCGGTGACCTCAGCCCTATGGCCGCCTTCTTTGGCGGAATGGCAGCCCAGGAGGTTCTCAAGTCTGTGTCTGGAAAGTTCCACCCCATTGTTCAGTGGCTTTATTTCGATTCGCTCGAATCTCTTCCGGCTTTGACGACCCGGTCAGAGGAACAGTGCAAACCGATTAGCTCGCGATATGATGGCCAGATTGCAGTTTTCGGGAAGGATTACCAAGAAAAGCTGGGTAATGTCAAGGAGTTCTTGGTCGGCGCCGGTGCCATCGGCTGTGAAATGCTAAAGAACTGGGCCATGATGGGCTTGGGTGCTGGACCGAAAGGCAAGATTTGGGTTACCGATAACGATTCGATTGAAAAGAGCAACCTAAATCGGCAATTCTTATTCCGAGCTAATGATGTCGGCAGACTGAAGAGTGACTGTGCTGCTAAGGCCGTTCAGGCCATGAACCCGGACTTGGAGGGTCATATCATTACATTGCAGGACAAAGTAGGGCCCGACACAGAGCATATTTTTAACGAGACGTTTTGGGAGGGCCTAGATGCCGTCACAAACGCATTGGACAACGTCGAGGCACGAACCTACGTTGACCGACGATGTGTCTTCTTCCGAAAGCCGCTACTCGACTCTGGTACCTTAGGAACTAAGGGTAACACCCAAGTTGTCATCCCATTTATTACGGAATCTTACTCATCGTCGCAAGACCCGCCGGAGAGGTCATTTCCGATGTGCACGCTGCGAAGTTTTCCCAACAAGATTGAGCACACAATTGCCTGGGCACGAGAAATGTTCGATACTCTCTTCGTCAAGGGCCCTGAAATAGTCAATCTATACCTCACAACCCCCAACTACCTTGGTGCTACTTTGAAACAGTCCGGCAATGAGAAGCAGACTTTGGAGACGCTTCGAGACTATCTTGTAACAGAGAAGCCATTGACGTATGATGACTGTATTATCTGGGCTCGACAGCAATTTGAAAAGAACTACAATAACGCTATCCAGCAACTCCTATACAACTTTCCCAAAGATTCCACGACCGGTTCAGGACAGCCTTTCTGGTCCGGACCTAAGCGAGCTCCAGATGCGTTGAAATTTGATCCTTCCAACCCTACTCACTTCAGTTTTGTAGAGGCCGCAGCCAATCTTCACGCATTCAACTATGGTATCAATCCTAAGGGCGTCACCAAGGAGCACTACCTCGAAGTACTCAACGATATGATCATTCCGGACTTCAGGCCCGACCCAAGCGTCAAGATCCAAGCAAACGATTCAGATCCAGATCCAAATGCAACTGGAGCTGCTGCACTAGACGACAACGATATTCTGAATAAGTTAGCACAGTCCCTACCCAATCCTAAGTCTCTCGCTGGCTTCAAGTTAGAGCCCATAGAGTTTGAAAAGGATGATGACACCAACTACCACATTGACTTTATCACGGCGGCTAGCAATCTACGTGCTGCGAACTACAAGATTGAGCAGGCAGATCGCCACAAGACGAAGTTCATTGCAGGCAAGATTATCCCTGCAATTGCTACGACCACAGCTTTGGTTACCGGTCTTGTCAATCTCGAGTTGTACAAGATTTTAGACGGGAAGACGGACATCGAGCAGTACAAGAACGGTTTCATCAACTTAGCATTACCATTCTTCGGCTTCTCTGAGCCGATTGCTAGTCCAAAAGGCAAATATGTTGGACATGGGGGCTCAGAGGTTGCTATCGATAAGTTGTGGGATCGTTTTGAGCTGGAAGATGTTATTCTCGAGGAGTTTATCGGGCATTTCGAGAGCAAGGGCCTCAATATTCAGATGGTGAGCTCGGGCGTCAGCCTCCTATACGCATCTTTCTATCCACCGGCCAAGCTGAAGGATAGAATGGGCCTATCGTAAGTACCTTAAAGTCAGGATACTAGACTGATCAAGCACTAACTCTGTGCAGAATGAGCAAGCTCGTCGAGCATATATCCAAGAAACCGATTCCGGATCACCAGATGAACGTTATTTTCGAGGTCACGGCAGAGGACCAAACGGAAGAAGATGTTGAGATCCCGTACGTGATGGTCAAACTTCAGAAGTGAGTGAGGGGGCAGCCTTGGAGATCGAAGTTGAGGAGCTTGGCAAGGCGGCACGATGTATAGATTGGATGGCATTCGATGCACAAATAGACATTCAATGAAATTGGCACAGACATGGACTTGATGATTGTATGCTGTGTCAGCTTGTGTTTGGAAACCTTTGACCTAAAGTCTACGGTCGCACTCTCGATTGGACGATTGGTATACTGTTGATTCCTAGACCCCTACCAGCCCGACTCAGTCCGAGCCGGCGTCGTGAGGTGGGGCGAAATGCCAAGGCCGCCATCAGCCTATCTTAGATGGCTAGATTATCAAGCTGCCATATATATATTCCACACAACCTGGACAGCCATCACTCTTTTACACGACACACGCCAGCATCATGGCACCATTGCTGGAAGAGCCTACGCAGATTGATTTTGACGCCCCTCTCAAAGCTGCCCCCAAGCTCGTTGCACCAGAACCAGGTATCATCTGCCCCACCATCTCTTCGATTCCTCAATTACTAACTCCACGTCTTCACAGAACACTGTCCTGGACCCGAATCGCAGCAAGCAGGGAAGGCCGATTCATGCGCGGGCTGTCCAAATCAGGCAATATGTGCCTCCGCACCGAAGGGCCCCGATCCAGACATCCCACTAGTAACAGCGCGCCTTTCCTCTGTCAAGCACAAAATCCTCGTCCTCTCCGGAAAAGGAGGTGTTGGGAAGTCAACATTTTCCACTATGCTCGCTCACGGCTTTGCGTCAAACAAGGATCATACAATAGGCTTAATGGACACAGACATCTGTGGCCCGAGCATACCCAAGATGATGGGAGTGGAAGAAGAAACAATCCACGTCACAGCAGAAGGATGGGAACCGGTGTGGGTGAATGATAATCTAGGTGTCATGAGTGTACAGTTCATGTTACCCGGACGTGACGATGCGGTGATATGGCGCGGGCCAAAGAAGAACGGATTAATTAAGAAATTTTTGATGGATGTTACGTGGGGAGAGCTAGACTTCCTCATCGTGGATACGCCACCAGGGACGAGCGACGAACATCTGTCCGTCAACTCATTCTTGAAGGCTTCGGGTGTCGATGGAGCGGTGCTTGTTTCGACACCGCAGGAGGTCTCACTGCTTGATGTGCGAAAGGAGATTGATTTTTGTCGCAAGGCGGGGATAAAGATATTAGGGATTGTGGAAAACATGTCTGGTTTTGTGTGCCCGGGGTGCAAGCACGAGTCCCAGATTTTCCGAGCGTCAACGGGTGGTGCGAAGAGGCTTGCGCAGGACGAGAAAATACCATATCTAGGCGCCGTTCCCCTAGATCCAAGAATAGGGATGGCGTGCGACTACGGGGAGTCGTTTTTGGATGCGTATCCGGATTCGCCAGCGTGCACAGCGATACGGAATGTTGTAAGGAGAGCGGCCGAGGAGATGAGCTTGCCCAAAGGGGAGGTGTTGCCAGAGTCGGACTGTGCGGCAAGAGGAATAAACCGATGAAGACCTTGATATCCGTAGGGCGAAGACGTGCATCTTCGGATTTTAGAGGGGTTTATCCGATTTGAAAGCCAGATGACTGCATACTCGGAGTGTGAAGCACTTGCATTGCTAGGCGTTCCGAATGGACATGAATTATCTCCCACTCAAGCTTGTTCCTTTTTGGTTGGTTACTTGGTCATATACTATTACCCGTGGGTAGGACGTTGCAAATCAGCTAGCTCACTTAAAAGAATAATGTCAGCATTCCGAGTTCATCAATCCACCGCTCATAAGTGGTGCCTCTCATTCTGGTTGAGGGGGCCTCACTTATCCCTGTTGTTTCCCCGCGCTTGATGGACCGTTATACTAGAGCTAAGTCTAGTGAAGGGGCGGAGTCTGCACTACTACTGTACAATGGATGCACCGTACATTTACCCTGTGTAACTCGACCGGGGCACCGCCACACTCGTCGTCATCCCTTGTGGCAGCCCGATGCACCGCCACGACAAGTGGGGCCCCGAACACATGAAACGGATGCGGGAAGCTTGGGCCATTGTTTGATGAGGATGCATGCTGGGGCCGAAACGCTCGCCTCCGAACTGCTCGTGAACGTCGCAAAGCACCATTATCCGGTGACTGACATGCAAGCTTACGGCAGAACTGTGTTTCAACGCTTCTCAAAACCTGCTTTCTGGCAATGGTAGGTATGTACTGTCAAGGCCGGGGAGGCTATCCTAGATGTCATAGCCCGGCTAGCGGCTAGCTTAGCGGCTTGGCGTGAATGCTCTCGACGCGCCCTCCAGGGCTGACGCTGCAGCTCCTCGCAAGCAACCAAGCAAGCAACCACATCACTACTGTACTACCACCCACCCTCGCATCGCACCGGGGTTCGTCGCTCCTTACTACTGCGCTGTTAACGCGCCCATATATCGTCCCATTTTGTTTTCCTCATCCTACAGTGTGTACGATTGCTGCGCCCTAGAAGCGCACTTTCAGCTCCCGCCACAACATTGCCAGCCCGGCACGAGCACGAGAACCATTTAGCGTTACGTAGATATTTGTGGGAGAAGCAGGCTTAGGTACTTGAACAACCTTCTTACTTCTACTTATATACTATGCTCATCTAGTCTTGCGCAATAGCTCGAAGCATTCCTACCACCACACAACTTTACCTGTCTTCCAGACTCTCTCTGCCTACCCCCAGCAGACATAGCTGCGACAATGGTTGACTCCATTGCCCCTCAAGCCAACTCCAGTGGCGCGCACGGAGTCGGAGCTGGCCCGCAGGTGCTCAGCACCACTAACGAATTGGAAGTGATAGTGGGTCCATTGCTCAACTACAGGCGCATGAGCACCGAGAATGGACAGGGCACCTGGTACGGAAGCGTCCTCGTAGTCACAACACCAGGCCAAACGGCACCAGAATTGAATCTTTCCCACGTCGGCCCTACTGATCCGAACGAAGAAACAGTGCCATCAGCGCCCGGCAGCCGGTCTTTTCATGGTGAGAAGCTTTACGAAGACACCAACAAAGCATTCTGGCGCTTTACGATTGACCTGCCTTTCCAGCAATACGAGGCGCGCTGGGAATACAAGATCAAGGGCCTGACTTATGTGGATGAGGCAAAGTCGCAGAAGCCTCAGATCTTCGTCGTCCCATCAATCACCCAGTCGATGCGGATCCTCTTCCACTCCTGCAACGGCTTCAGCGTCGGTACCGACATCGACGCTTGGTCTGGACCGGCCCTGTGGAATGACGTCCTTCGTATGCATGCCCAAAAACCGTTCCATGTCATGATCGGTGGAGGCGACCAGATCTACAATGATGGCGTCCGGGTCGATGGTCCTCTGCGGCCGTGGACGGACATTGGCAATCCGCACAAACGAAGGGAGTTCCCTTTCGATGAGAAGATGCGTGCCGAGTGCGACGAATACTACTTCAACAACTACGTACGGTGGTATGGTCAGGCGCCCTTCTCACATGCCAATGGCCAGATCCCCCAAGTCAACATCTGGGACGATCACGATATCATCGATGGTTTCGGCTCTTATACAGATCACTTCATGCGATGCGCCGTCTTCAGAGGCATTGGTGGCGTCGCGCACAAGTACTATCTGCTCTTTCAGCATCATCAGGCTCCTCCTAAAAGCACCTTCACCACCGACGCGCCAAACACAGTGAACGTGGGTGCTGAAGGCACAACCCCCGCAGACCCGGCGCAGCTTAAGAACACCTTTGTTATGACCAATGACGAAACCGATTCTTCATATATCATCGGCTCGAAGCCGGGCCCATATGTAGAAGAATGTAGTCGGAATATCTACACCCAATTGGGTGCGCGGATTGCTTTCGTTGGTATTGATGCACGCACTGAGAGAACCCGTCATCAAATCAACTACCCTGAAACCTACAAACAGATCTTTAGCCGCCTGGATAAGGAATTTTCAGCAAACAAGGATCTGAAACACCTGGTTTTGCTCCTCGGTGTGCCTATTGCATACCCTCGTCTGCAATGGTTGGAAAACATCTTCTCTTCCCCCATCATTGCTCCTATTAAATTTCTTAACAAACGCTTCGGTTTCGGTGGCAGCATTTTCAACAAGTTCGATGGCAATGTCGATCTTTTGGATGACCTAGACGACCATTATACTGCTCACCAACATAAACACGAGCGACGTGATTTGATTCATATGCTGCAAGGCTTTTCCAAGAAGCACTCTGTTCGAGTCACGATTCTTGGCGGAGACGTCCATCTAGCAGCCATTGGTCGCTTTTACTCCAAACCTAAGCTCGGCATCCCGGCTGAGCAGGACTTTCGCTACATGCCCAACATTATTAGCTCAGCCATCACAAATAAGCCACCTCCAACTGCTGTCGCGAACCTTCTTGCCAAGCGTAACAAGATTCATCACCTCGACCACGATACGGATGAGACGCTGCTCGAGATCTTCGACCGTGACCCAGGACATGGCGACAAAACGAATGAAGCTACTAACGGGGCGACAAATGGTACGACAAATGGCAATGGCAAAGTCGGCAAGAAAACTGCCGATAGCAACCATGCAACAATGCCCTCTCGCAATTACGCCATCATTGCTGAGTC
This sequence comes from Lojkania enalia, assembly GCA_010094045.1. NCBI lineage: Eukaryota > Fungi > Ascomycota > Dothideomycetes > Pleosporales > Lojkania > Lojkania enalia. Next base: position 141,077 of record ML986627.1, read on the forward strand.
AAATCCGACTCCTACCAAGACTTCCTCGGCGCTGGCGCCAGCACCAGCGACTGCCTCAGCTCCGGCAACGGACGGAGAGGCTCTTGTGCATACTTCGGCCCCACCAGATGCGAAGGCGAACGCTAGAAAGCCCATCCATGTTGGCGAAAATAGCGCAGGCACAAGCCACCCGGCCGCCAGTGGATTGACTGCTACTGGCCTATGCGGACAGTACGGACTTGATGTCACACTTCGCGTTGAGATTAGCCCATCTGATAAGGAGGGCCATACGGATGGGTATGGCTTCTCTATCCCGGCACTTGAAGTCGGCACTGCGTATACCGATCACGGCTCCCGATGGTAGATTGGTGTTCCTTTTTTGTATTCCTCTTTCCAAAGGGGCAAGGAGTAGAGCAAGGATAACCTTAAAATAGGAGTCGAAATGTTCGAGGACTTTTATACCACGTTGAGGAGGTAATATAGGGGAAAGGACACAGGTGGAAAGAAGCCTGAGACGGCAATGTCATGGTTATACTTGATTGGTTTTCTATACCCTTATCGTTTGGCCAAGGTTTTGTTTAGTGTACCATGTTATATTAAGTATGTCGTCTTTCTCGGTCACATCGAAGTCATATGTTTTTTAATTAAAACAAAAAGCTAGCCAGCAACCGATTGTGTGCTTGCTGTATGCTGGAGCCATCCTCTGGACCATCTCTCAGGAATGCTAGGCACCCATGATATTCATGGCTTTTCAGAGCAATGAGATGCCGATGTTGCGTAGCGTATCTGAGCGCTGTTTGAGAGTCTGGGTTGCATTTGGCATTCTCAGGATGTCTAATTCCGCACTCTTTGCAACACACGCTTTCTCGTGTAAAAGAATAGTACACCAATTGCCCATATTCCAATGAGAATTGCCGCTTGAGTAGGCGCGAAAATTGCCCCACGGATGACTACGAAGCCGCTAATAAGCGCGAAGATGATTGGGATAATAATCAATGGCTTGACTGGGCGATGGAGGGTAGGTTCTCTCCAGCGAAGAATGATGTCGCCAAGGACAGTGAGGAAGAAGAATGTATATTCGCCTAAGCCGTTGAACGTAAGTAATATCCGCATATTCGCGCCAAGGATATATATCGCCGATAGGAATGTTGATAGGACGAGTGCATTTCTGAGCAAGGTATTAGCTACGACAGACAATAAGAGAGGGGGGTACCTACATTGGCGACTCCCCCTTATCCATGGCAGCATTTATATTTTCCTCCCTAGAATTGGCCTTGGATACTTTCCATCGTCCCAAGTGACCTATAGTTCCGAAGATCTTAGGAAGCCAATTTTTGTTTGAGGCTGCTACGGTCATTCGGCCGGCAACGAATGAGTTTCCGAGAGCAGAGCCCGCAATCACGAAGCATATCAGCACTGTAGCAAAATAGGCAACGCCTTTTCCGAGGAAATGTGTTACAGCAGTCTTCAGGTTGACATGTTAGTCAATGCAAGTGTCCAGTAAAAGAAGTGAACGCTTACCACTGCAGCCGCATCAGTAACTGAAATCACCTTCCACGGTAATAGCACGTAATAAACGGCATTGGCAGCGACATAGCAAATGATAATTGTTGGGATGGCCGTGTTGATAGCGAGAGGCAGTTGCTTCGACGGATTGCGGAGCTCAGCTGCGACATAATTTGCCTATCAAACTTCTAGTCAGTAAAGCTGAGGCATAATGCCAGAGTGTAACAGACCTTGTCCCATCCAGAGTATGCCCACAGAGCACCGTACAAGGCCGCGCAGTAAAACCCGAGGCTCTCCCAAGTAGTTGCACGTCTCCATTCAAATCTCCTTCCATCTGGCAGAATTGAGTCTCTTGCTTCAAACCAATCTCTCCTGCGCCAATCGCCTCCTCCTAAATCCTTGTGATTGCCAAAATATATGAAAACGACCGTAAGCCCAGCGACGATGAGCAAAGAGATTGACAGCAACTTGACCGCGACGAAGAAATTTCCCAGCCGCGTACTCGTCTTCGTGCTAATCGAATTTGCCATACCAACCGCAGCTAAGACCAAGAGAGACAGAAGTTTATGCGTGATCGGGGGTTCAGGAGTATTGATGCCCAGCGAAGAATAAATCGACTCCACAAAGACAATGCTCAAAATCGCCAAAGTCGCTGGCATTACTGCTACAATCCAGGACCATGCAGCCAGGAACCCGAAGACTTCGCCATAGATATGTGTAAGGTAAGGTTGGATGCCACCTTCTCCAGGAAATGCGGCGCCAAGCTCCGCCATCGTCAACGCTCCAGTCCATGCCAGAACACCGCCGAGGAGCCATATGAGAAGAGCTGCACCCGGAGATGGCACATTTGCGTCCACAGGGCCGGGTGATGAGAAGACGCCAGATCCGATGACGATGCTGATGAGGAGGGCGAAACCGTCTAACGCGGATAGTTGGCGTGCGAATGTACCCCGTGACAAGTTCTGATCATTTTCGCGGGACCCAGCGTTAGAGGGTCCCTCATCTCTTAACAAAGGTGTGACCTCGGAAGACGCCATTTGAGCGGCGGAGTTTGGACGTGAGCTGCTGCTTGGTATTGGACGTCTCGAGGCTAGTTATGTAAGATGCCGAGGTATGGCGTGCTAATTGGGTCACATGCCTGGCTTTCTCATATTCGTCGCATTGAGTATTAGCTGATAACGGTGGATCCCTCCTCGTCTATATTACTCCACAGTTCATCAAGATAGCGCTCTGTGGTTGCAATGGGAGCAGGCAGATACAGGCTTATACGTATCTAAAAACCTATTCACGACGATGGGCAAAGCGCTAAAACTTCCTCACAACGCCCTAATATTTAGTTGATAGAACAAGAACTAAGAGGGATGCTTAATTATAATTTTCAGAAGCTGTCTAGGGAGAACAGAATGCCTCGTTGATCGGAGGCAACGGAGCTCATTTCAACAGATCCTGCGAGATACCAGCCTTAGTTGTTTCAAGTGGTTGCAAAAATAGTCAAGATACAATTTCCGATTTAGATGACTTACAAGCACGCTAATTTGTTTTAAATCGCTTGTGAATAATCCACGATCCATATCCGTAAAGATTGTCCAGCCACTCTAGGGCCCACCTAACGAGTCCGATATCCCACTTTTTCCGCCCCCGCTCGCGATTTCTCCCCCTCGCGTTCCGAATACTGACGCCGTCTATCGTCACAAGCTTACTCGAATTGTATGTACTAAGGCATAAAGAACGAGAAACAGGGACAGGTTAGTGTACGAGCCGCATTGCAATTAATATCATCATGCCTTCCGATCCTATTCCAGTTCTACTCTGTGGCAAGATACCCGCCCACCAACAAGCAAGCAGCGAAATCATCAAACCGGAATTCCAGAGTCCATCAAAAGCTTCTACTGAACACCATTTCCCTGACATCGCTCAGTTATTAAAACCTACGCGTCGGTTGAGGCCGCAAATCCCTCAATCTCGATCTTGTTGTCTTCTTCAGCTAAGCTAGGAAATATCAACGGCACCGAGTACTCTAGAGCCTAAAGTCATTATTATGGGCGGCGGCTTTTCCAATGAAGATCTTGAAACAATCTACGATAGGGTCGAAGGTGCAAAGAGCATCCCTACTCAATCATGACTCCGTATAACAGTACAAAAAAAGACCCCGGGATTGATACTTACTGGGTCTGGTGAGTACGCAAAATCAGTAATAGTGACCGTGGTATACAGAGTGTTGCTCATCCACGACTGCTGGCCCTCTTTATGGGTCCATTGTGTATCTTGCGTCTACAAAATCATGGCTTACTGTAACCGGTGAGATTTCATTGTCTATTGCCAAACTATTTCCTCGTGCTCACCGTCACTCTCTCCGTTTTGGTCTGAAATTGCCCCAGCACAAACTTTGTCACTTATTTTAATCTTACTTTACCTTATACAAGCCGATTGCTTTCACCATTATATCCTTATCATAGCCACAATTGGAATACTCATGCCACTGTCGCGGGAGAATGCACACTGTGGCTGTCACGTGGTTACCTTCCACTAGCGCGTCTCCAGACGGGTACCTACATCACTATCTAACTCAGCGCCTTTCTCTGCGCAGCCCGCATTACAGGTCTACAGTCGGCTCAAAAGCATGATGCAAAAGGGAATGAATCGTTTCGCGCTTTTGGGCTCCGACGAGGAGGGCATCCCAGTCCCTAAACTAGACAACGGCATTGCACCTTGGGCTCAGCAAGCTTTCAACGACGATGAAGCCGGATGGAAAGAAGTCAAATCGCGCAGCGTACACGTCAACAGGCCAAAAACGCTCGTCATCCGGAACGACAATCAACGACCAACAAGATCTGCTCCGCGCCAATACTCGGTTTCGAACCCTATCAAGAACGCCGGAAACACTACTCCCACTACAACCTTGCCCCCAAGCAATCACAATAGGACTGAGAAGGCTTACAATACTTACGAGAACTGGTGTGGCGTGTGCCAGTTGAGGCTCCCCATAAAAGCGGCACTTCTTACACACATGAAGCAGAATCGGAACCACGAGAACTATTGCAATCTCTGCAAACGCATCTTCAAGGATAGAAATGGACTTCAGAATCATGTCGACAATGCTCTTGGTCACAATATATTCTGCAATATTTGCCTGAGTGCTTTCAATAACATCGGTGGCCTACGGAACCACTTTGAAAACAACTACGCCGTGGGTCATGAGTTCGTTTGCCTAGTGTGCTTGATCGCGTTCAGGTCCCGAAAGGACATGGATCATCACCTACATACAGCTATCAAGCACGTTTGGTGCAACACTTGCCATCGCCGATTCCGCAATCAGGATGAACGAGATGCGCATTGGATAAAGACAACCAAGCACAGACACTGCATGCAGCCGGGGTGCGAGTTCGACGCTCCAGACAGCGAAGTCCTCTACCAGCACCTCAGAGAGGATCATTACCAATGTAATGGTTGCCATGTGGTATTCCCTAGCAAGACGAAACTCACAGCTCATCTTGAATCCTGCTTCAAGTGTCCAGAGTGCGACTTTTGGACCAAAAGCCAAGGTAACCTATCCAACGTAAGTGAATCCAACAAATTCCCTTGGACTATTATCTCACTATCTACCATAGCACATGACAAAGCACGCCCCATCCGTGGTAGAATGTTGGGCATGCGCAATACCTTTCAAAACTCATAGCAGCCTCATCAATCATCTTGAGTCGGGAAATTGTATCAAATTCCCAAATCCCAATTGTCTTACCCAAATGCTCGGTGAATGGTGGTACTCACCACTTTATATGGACCTCGACATCCACGCTCAAATTCGGACTCGTAAGCTCAACATTGAGGAGATGATGCTCTGGGTAAGAGAAGGGGCGCTCAAGCCTTATATTTGCCGTGGGCATGGTTGTGAAAAGACCTTCAGTTACCTCAGCTCTCTACTTTTGCACGTCGAGAGCCGAGCTTGTGGGTGGGAAATTGCAACGTTGGGCCTCGACATGCTAGAGCGGGATTTTAAGCGCAAGTTTGGATTTCCTGAGAAACGCATTACGTACTTTGACTTGGAGTCAAATGGGGAGAGCCGCGAGGATTCCACCACGGAAGGATCTCAGTCGGGCGGTGGCCAATTGAACTAAAAACTTACTAGGTGCTTGCATTGTTCTTACCTTGGGAAATGGTGGTATATCATACGGTGCAGCGTAACCGTACTTCACAATGACGCTTGAGTCATACTCCAGATAGATGTAAGGAGAGAGATGCCATGTCAGACCAGCTAAGATCGGCGGCGTTCCGAATCTTTGCTTGCATAGGGTAATCAATCGAAAAATCTCAAGATCAAGAAATATTAAAAATGATTGGTTGATCAACTAATAACTTTTTGCTTGTCTCGTAGCACATTTTGAAGACGGCTCGGCAATTACAGACCTACACAATGCTTTACCGAGGACAATCTTCAATTTGAGAGCAACAATCGTGTCTCAACGCCTAATATTGAAAAATTTCGCGAGGGTCCATAACCCCTCGTGCCTTTTTTTGTTGATTCCGTGTGTTCCAAGGGTCTCTCGATCCATGAGCTGGATTTAGAAGCCACTGTTTGGGTCACGTTTCTCACTGTCAATATGGCGTAATTCATGAAGAAGAGCAAAGATATTTGCATCTATAGCTTTCAATCGACACTATGCACATAAAAGAGGAGCCAAATAATATATTCCAACCAACTACCGAAGATAATTGTTCGGTGAGAATGCAGCAGAGCTACTAATCACCTGACCACACGCTCTTTGTCATCGATGGTCATTTGACTTTATGGGTTACAGCCGTCTGCTAATATCGCTTTAAATCGGGACGTAGTGTTCCTGTCACTAGAAACACATGAGTTAACAGTGACGAGCGGGCTCGTGATGTTCCGTAACCCTGCAGCGGACGACGCTGAAACTTAAGAACAAAGGAAAAGGTTCTTCCAGCACTACCCCAGCTAAAGCGTTCTGCCACGCTCCTAACAATGGCCGATTCTGTCGATCAATTTCGGGGAAATGAACAGACCGAGCTCGATATAGCTGTGCAGGAAGGCATACTCAACGACGATGATACCCTGAATCAGCTTGTCGACCAGAAAGAGAAATTCCTCAACTTGGCGACTCCGGACTCTGAGCTGTATGGAAAAGTGGAGGCCGTGTTTAACAATGCTTTGGCTAAAGCTAAGACTCCTAAAAAGGCCGTTGGCGAGATCCTCCAGCAGGCTATGATGGTTGCTGAGAAGTTGTTCATGAACGTTGAACTGGCCGAAATTAGGGCGCGGAATGGAGAATCCGGAACCGAAGTGCCTGCTGAAGAGCCGCCCAATTCGCAGGCTTCAAGTTTAGCCAAGAAGTCACGCGGCTGGAACCTTGCATTAGCCCGGGCTACAAAAGCAGCAAAGGCCGCACAAAAGAAGGTATGCTCTCTCCATCTAAGTCTTACGACCGGTTTGCTGACTGCGAAAGGCTGAGACTAGAGAACCTTCTACATTCACAAAGAAGCCACGCAGGGTAAATACAGGGGTAACAGGTACTTCAAGGCCTACTAAGGTTGCCGCGAATGCTTCGTCTCCTATATCTATCGTTAAAAATCTATATGCTGATCACTGACAGGCTGAAACTGAAAGGGTAAAACCCGAAGCTCAAGAAAAAGTAAGCACCCTAGAGAGCGTTGAATTAAAGACTGGCAAGGTTTTCACCTCTCCGCCCACGGACCAGCAGCAATGCGAGCAGAATACTGACCCTGCGCGTAATAAGCTAGCCAAAATGTTCTCTACACTGAAGGTAAAAGTTTCCGCCACGCCTTTTTTTTTTTTTTTTTTTGGACTCGTGACTTACGACGCAAGCAGGCTGTAACTGAGATGCGCGAGTCTAGCAGCTCTCTGACTACACCTGCAGCCAAACCCGCAGGATCTGCAAGTATAACGAGCCGGATTGCAACCTCCGACGTCGCTACTCTAGAAGGCCAGACTGAAAAGGATACACCGAGTGAGAACACGACTACCACGATGCAGAGAGTCGACACAGAGGTGACCAACGCCAACAATACAGCTCCAACCAAAGCCAATACAATCCCCACCAACACAAACGCCGCCTCGAAGGCTAAGCCTAATACCACCCAAGACACCCATCCCATACCCTCAAAAACCAAACTGAAACGCAAAGCATCCGGCTCAACCCAAACCTCCGACCCAAAGACCAAGCGCCCAAAGAAATCTTCGCTATCGACTACCCCCGCCGTCGCAGACAAGCCCTCTACCTGGCCATCCACCTACGGCCGCCCCAACCCCATCTTCTCCGCCAGCCTCTCCAACACCTTCCCGCCTTTCCCATCCTACAAGCACCACCTCGCCATCCCCTACTTGCAGCAAGGCCTCGAACTTGGCATCTCCAAAGTGCGCGCCAACTTCCTCCTGAGCGACCCATCGCCGGACCGTACTATGTCGTCCATATTGGAGCACCTCGACTACGGAATCGCTCCCGATCGCAAGCTATGCAGGCAGGAGAGGAGAGCGCTGCGTGGTATGGAGTGGCTATTTAGGATGCTAAAGATCGGCGCCACGAAGTGGAAGGAGGCGAGCGTGCTCGAGGTCGTCGAGGCTGCGGAGCATCATATGCTGGACGAGTGGGAGATGCAGATTTTTTGGTTGAACAATGTCGAGCCCCGGTGCGTGAAGAGGTATCAGTGGATCGTAGAGAAGGGGAGGGAGAGGAGGGGGAGAAGGGAGAGGGCCAAGTCGGGGTGAAATGTAAATGATCGGTGAGAAATGGAGGTAGGAAGTTTGCGGTTGATTGGGTTTGATGACTTTGCCTTACTGGCGATGGGATGGCTTGCATCTGCTCCTATCGGGACCAATGGTGAAAGATTATCTCCTGGAGACAATGTCGAAGCAATAAGCTTGTCCGATTGTAATATGAGGTTTTTAATGGGTATAGTGGTCTCGTGACGCATTATGGCATTCGGTTTTGCAAGATATCTAGCGTATTACATCTGCTTTTGCTGAGAGTCACTGATGGTTGGGATGAATGGCTCCTACGTGTCGAAGTCCTGATTATCTGTGAGTTATAGTCTATTGGTCAAAGTAGACTGGTTTCTCAGCTGTTTGCGGGGATTTTCTCTTGGATCTTTCCACGTTCTATGGGGGTAATATGTCAACGACTGTAACACAGTGCAAATAGTGTTAAGCGCAAATGCGCAAATTAGTGGCTTTGTAGGGCATGTAGTGAGAGAGAGGACCATATTGAGAGGTTGTAAAACGAAGACAAGACATGAGTCAAGAAGATGCAAGGTAGAACTGGGCTCAAAGCGAACAGAAGTGAGATATCAGGCCAGCTGACTGAGGATACCCAAAAAGCGTTACGTCCCTAATTTTTTTCCGGCCATGCATTTAGTCCTCATACATAATCTCTCTATTCATTGAAGCCGGCAAATATATGAGCCCTCCCACACATATTTGCGCGCATAGCTGTGGATATCTTACGGTTGAGCGCCTTGGCTCCGCAACTCCGAATCCAAAGCTTTATGGAGAGGGGAAAAAAAAAATAAAAATAAAAATAAAAAAAAAAACTACAAGAACGAGAGTCTAGAATACATGTAAGCGCTGGATAATGTATCCAGGCGTACGGGATATTGCCGTGGACCCCAAAGACTAATCTCGGAATCGGCGCCCGAAGTCTTTGGTCATGACACTCTTCCTGTTAGCCATTAGCCGTTGGCGAAGATGACGTCTAAACCAAGGACTACTCTTCGGTAACGGACAACATCTACAACAGGTTTAGTGATCCACGGACCCTGTAGAGCTAACGCACGTGCTGAAATGCGCCAAGCGAAGCGGCGTATGCAATATCTCACCCACGTCGTGCCAGGCTGTACCAACTCTTCTTGGACAATTCCACCAAGCTCACCCATACGTCGGTATGCGGGGACCAAAAAGTCGGTTACTTTGTTGGATCATCGCTTCCACCTTGCCTGTTTCATTGGCTTCAAAATTTTGCAACAATTCCATTTGCTGCTCGTGGTTCAAACCTATTACCCGATTCTCACTGCTCCATTGCGGGTACAAGTAATCGGTCATTGGGTATCCTTGATTTGCCGCATAGGCTTCGTTAAAGACAGGGGAAGTCAGAGGCTGTGAGACAGGCGGCATTGTGTAAGGTTCTGGCATAGAGAAGGTCGGGTTCCATTGAGAAAGCTCGGCAAAGGTGGCGGGGAGAGCCGCGAATTGGGTTGTAGGCGGGAAATTGAAATTTGGTATACTAGCCTCCACAGATGATTTAGGACTCGGATCAACGTAAGGTTGAGAGACGGTTTGCTGTGGGGAGGTATGCATTGATGTCGCTGGTGAGGACTGGAAAAGGCTGGGAGGATTTTGGGCTGATGTGAAGCCAAACAACTGCTGGTTTTGTGCCGGGAGATAGCCAAATGGCGGCTGCGATTTCTCGGACGGTGTGTTGACAGATGCTGTAGAAGCTGTCGCAGGGCTCGTGGTTCGGGACCGATTGATTCCGTCAACCATACTCGAGGTCACAGATGCGCTCTCAGAAGGCGAGCCTGCCGCGATCGGAATATCTCCATCCTTGTCGAAAATCTTCATACAAGCTTGGATAAGATTCTTATAGAGTTCCATTGCGGACGCAACCCCCGGCCATCTTGCAGAAGCCAATTCGATACATTCAAGCGCCACCTGCAGATGTCCCTCGACTTCCTCTCGACCGTGGAGACGGCGGATTTCCGAATAGGACAGGGACCAAAGCATAGTGTTTATGACCATGAAGATAGACTGGGTAAAAATCCAAGTGAGATCGACACTGCCGGTCTCAATCTGCTTTCGGTGCATGTAGATGTTGAAATGGCACGCATCGTAACATTGGATGGCAGCTTGCACAGAAGGCCGTGGGACTTGGGGAGACGGGCGATACAAGAAACACACCATGGTGTTGTACCTGCCTGTGAACCTAAACATCGGGTCAGCCTGTTCTCGTGTAGACGTTTGGGCACAAGCGGGCGACGCTCACCAGACTTTGTCTAGTCCCGACCCGCCGTCCATCTCGGGACTGGTATCCCTCCAGGCAACCATCTTCGTTTGCATCTCGGCAAACCATGGGTCCTGGTCATCTTTCGGCTCAGGGCGTTTCCTTTGGTATAATTTCCTCCTGATCTCCAACTGGAGAAGTCGCATCTTGAAGAAATGGATCGCAATCCATTTCTTCAAGGATGCTTGAGGCGCAGGCTGCACACCCGCCCTCGTGACGTACGCATCGTCGACCAGCTCGAAGAAATTGACATCCAAATGTTCTCGTCGAGTAGCAAAAATGCTCGGCCGGCCAAGGCTGTGGGCGAGGCCTAGATCCATGGTGAGCAGGCACCAGAAGAGGCGCCGTCGCATATCAACCTCAAGTGTATCGGCCGGTCGACCGCCGGGCCCGCGGGTAATCGTCTTTTCTTCATGCAGCCCCAGGGCCTGGCACAGGCGCACGCCTATACCGATGATATAGTACACGGCGGTCCGGGTCGGGGTGAGGAGAGAGTAGCCCGCAATCAGAGCGAAGCATTGGAGTGTCTTGACGTTCATGGGCTGGATGGATCCTTCGAGGAACTTGAGTGCGGCTAGGTAGTAGCTGTCGGCGAGGCCGGCGTATTGAGTGTCCATTTTCTGGAGGCTGATGGCTATGACCATGCGGAGACAGAAGTTCTGGTACGGGTCGGGCGAGCCCTGGTATACATCCTCGACATCCTGAGTGAAGGTGGGTTCGTGGAAGATGGGGTACATGGGATGGACTAGATGCAGTTAGCGGAAGCGGGTCTGATATAAGACAAACCGGGTGTACTTGCCCTTGCTGTAGAAGAGCTGCACCAGCAGGTTCGTGAGATCTCTATTCGGCAACTCTTCAGCCGCAACGTCGCTTATTAGTGGATAGACCTTGGATGTTGGTTTCTTGTCCTCCTCGTTGAAGGTGGCCTTGATGGACTTGGCGTGCGAATCGGGGACGATCTCGGAGATGCTCTTGGTTTCTGTGAACTGCTTCGCCAGCTGCATGACCAGGCGGGTGATGTTGATGCCGCTCGAGGGCCCTAGGAACTTGGACTCGTCCGTCTCTTGTATCTTGACGGCGGCAGCGCCGCGCATAACGTCCTCGGGGTCTGGCTCGGCGTCGTCCCTCTCCAGGTCGGCTAGCTGCTTCTCCAAGTCGCGGACCTTGTGCTGTAGGTGCACGACGTAGTTCCGGGGGATCTTTGTGCCCTTGGCGGGGTCGTAGTATTCGCAGTGCGAGTTCGTCCGCTCGCAGGGGCCGCATCGAGGGAGTCCTGGATCGCACCGCGTCTTGCGCTGTGGAGACGGCCGTTAGTGTCTATGCATACAGGCACGGGGCAATTCTCTACAGACAGCCTTACCGTGCGACACCGACAGCAGGCCGTCAGCGTGTGTGCGATGCGGTTCGGCGACGCTGCCTCCTCCTTTGCCAACGGAGCGCCGGTCTGGGACTCCATGGTCGCCGCGGATGGGTGCTGGCTAGACGGTGGGCGGGAGCAGGTCTGGAGGAGGGCCGGTGGTCGACGGCGGCGGCGGATATTGCTGCTGCTGCTGCTGCTGCTGCTGCGCCTGCGCGCACGTCCATGCCAGAACAGATGAGGGAGGAGAAGCAGGCAGCGCAGGCGCGGAACAGGGCCAGAGTTGGAGAGAGGAGAGGAGAGGAGAGGAGCGGAGCAGAGCAGAGTGCAGATGTCGAGACGCCGCAGTGGTAGCACTGCCAAGCAGCGCGCAGCAGAGAAGGACCGGCGGGCGTCGAGGTCTCTATGATGAAGAAGAGGCAAGCTCCCGGTACGGAGTATCTATGCATGCACAGTACCTGCTATTATGGATTGAACCTAACGGCTTGAAAGTTACTACGCACGCAGGGCTGCTCCGCTACGTTACAGAATTCGCCCCAATCAGCCACTCGTAGGACAAAGGGCCGAATCAAACAGCCCGACGACGTTGGCTATCTCCCATAGGCTCTTTCTCTCCCTTCCTCTCCTCTCCTCTCCTCTCTCCTCTGTCCTCTCTCCGTCGGGCCTGGCCATTGGATGCACCTGGGGCCTGCGGCATCAAAAGGGCCGCTGCGCGTGCAGGTCGCCGCCTCACCGCCGTCGTATCCCATCTCCCTGCCGGATCCCCTACTGCGCTGAACCTCATCTCTACCTGCCACCGCTTCCGCCTGCACTTCATATCGGCCGGTGTGTGTCTGTGCCACCGGTGAGGCCATCCGGGCCATCCAGCCTGCACATCACATTGCGGGCGGGACCGACGCATTGGGCTGCTGCTGCGCCTCGCGCAACCCTCTCCTCCAGTCTGTGCCACTCCCTGAACACCACTCACACAACGCCCACAAACCTGTCCACAAGAGCTGACGGACCCTGCGTCGCCGGCCTCGTTCATGCCCCCAACCCTCCCTCTTTCGATCCCGTACCGCCGCACTATTCCTTCCCCGTTCCTTTACCCGAGGCCGGTAAGTGCCCTTATTCCTCTCTCTGCCCAAGACCCGCTTCAGCCCTCTCTATTGCGAGCCTCCCGTGCCCCTCTTGTTCCCCAGTCTCATATCCCCCGGGCCGCTTCCCCTCTCTTCCATGTGCTAGCTTTTCTTGTTATCTCCCTGTTTTGGCGCGGTGCTTTGTCCATTATCCATTTCCTAATCGGGCCTGCACGTGCATACAATGTATTGATAATCGTCTATGGCTGTAGACATCCCATCTCCACTATCCGGGAACACCCTCATGGTGCTAGAGACTCCCCTCCTCCGTGTGAGCAGGCCGGTTGCCGCTTGCTCGCGCTGCCGGGCGGCCAAGGTCAAGTGTGACGGAAAACTGCCAGCCTGTACAGCGTGCGAAAAGTCGAACCGCGCTTCCGAGTGCTCGAGCACCAACGATCAGTTTGCCCGCGGCAAAGAGCGGAGCTATGTTGCTACTCTCGAAGCTCGAGTCGAAAGACTCGAAAAGAAGATCGCCGAGGCTAGAGCGAGGAGAAAGTCTTCGTCCGTGCTGATGCAAGATTTTGATAGTACCACGCCCCGTCGAACTTCAGTCGATACCGTGAAAGCCGCCAAGCCCATCAGCAAACGGGCAGCGCGGAGAAAGGAGGCCTCGGATATCGATGAACTGGTGTCTGATTTTGGTCTTCTGTACGTACATGTCTTATTCTCAGATCCCAATATACAGACTGACCATCTTAAGCGCCGTCAATGCTACAGCGAGAGACTTTTATGGCTTCACATCCGCCATGTCGTATGCCCGGCTGATCCTGTCTGCAAGTTCGAAAGAGGCCTTGCCCACGGGCCTTACGAAAGCTCTGCCGCCGAGATTCGCGGCTACGCCTCTTATTCAGCATTACCTTGACAACATCTTTACCCTACTTCCAATCTTTGAGGAGGCGAGTTTATACGCCTCCGTTGACGCCGTCTACCACCCTGACGAAGCAGCATCTGCTTTTGATCATTGGACTGTGCGCATGGTACTTGCCATATCGTGCTTGTCCCAGTCCGAGCAGCGTGGGGATACGTTGTATTCCGACGCCGTTGGTCACGTGAATGCCGCCCTCGAGCATGCGGAGGAGGTGCTTCATCCGGGGTTCATTAGCAATATTCAGGCCTTGATATTACTGGTCGAGTATGCCATGATGGACCCCCACCATTTTGACAGCTGGACCTTAATAGGAGCGGCATCGAGAGCCATGGTAGACCTTGGTATCCATCACGACCCTCCACGGCGGACTTCGGTTTCTAGAGCGAAGCTAGAAGTTCGGAGGCGGGCGTACTGGTGCATATATGCGCTCGACCGGTGGGTGCAGTTTCATTCTCCCTGCCGAGTCTCACTGACATCGTTAAGGTCTACTTCTCTTGTCCAGACTCGGGCATTCTCCTTCTCTGATGATGCGGCTCAAGTGTCTCTCCCATTCCACTCATCTTCCGCATCACCGAAACATAGTTCTCCACAGGCACAGGTATTCCTTCAATCATTTGATGCAGCGCTCGCTTATTTCAGAATCCGCGAGATTCAGTCAGAATGGTACATGGACCTATTTCAGTCTGGCCGGGAACCTTGGCAAGACCCCTATCCATACATCTGGAAAACATACGCCAGCATGACTGAATGGTTTCAAAACCTGTCGGCGAGCACACTACCTTCAACTAAATCATTCTTCGAGCTGGAGCTATTCTACAGCTACGTATACATTCTTTCGCCGAGCCCACGGATCCCTCATATCCATGAGTATGCTCAGAGGTTGATATTTGAGCACTGCATCGGATATGCCACTAACCTTCTTGCCCTTATCTCTAAGCCGTCTAACACAACCAAGCCCCCCGTCACATTCTACGATGCCATGCGCGCATACATGACGGGCCGGCAGTTTGTCGACGTATTATCCCGCAACCTCGACGTCATTCTCGATCCTTTACCGCCTGTGCCTCCAGCACCGTCTGCGCCTCAGACCACCTCCGAGGACCCCTTAGCACCACCGGTACAGATCGCGCCTCCTCCCTTCCCGTTGCCAGTTATCGCGGAAGGACTTACTGCACCGCAAGACCCTACAACTCGAGCCATAGCCGCCATCAACGACTTCACAACAATACTATCACGCTTCGGACTCCGCTTCGGCTTCACACACTGGCGTGACCGCTTTCAGCGCGAATCAACAAGCCTCCTCCAACAACTTTACCACCGCTCCTCGGTATCCCCAATCCCTTCCCCGCCAAATCCCGCCCAACCATACCACGCACAACCCTATCTCTTCACTCCCGCAGCGAACCCCGCACCGCCGATCCACCATGGTCACCCAACGACCCCTCCTTCCATATACCCGCCTCAACCGAGTCCCTTCGGGACGACTCACAGGACGTCCCCGTTCGCCCCGCCACCCGACTGGACGACGCCTAGTCCACAGCAGACAACCGCGATGCCAGACATGCCGCAGCCATCCGAAGGACGGGTCCGACAGGCGCTAGTCTATGGGCCCGGCCTCCCGATGCAGTCTGTCGAGCGAGAAGGCAGCGATGTCGGAACTACTGATGCTAATTGGAATCTGGGGCTTGGGCAGAGCTAGACTGCTTCGAATCTATATTATATATATCTCTTTTTGGAAGTTCAACGCACGTTGGATATGATTCATATACATTTATTTTTGAAGCGTATATCTCGTAGACGCGACATTTTGGGCATCGGAAGCGTTGGAGTTTTTTTCAGCCAAGAAAAGGGAATGGTGGGATATTATTAGGCGCCGATCGTTGTACGATTACTTTTATATTTTATGGCTTTACGCCTAGCTGGTCTCGTCGGCACGTCTAGCGTGCAAGGGAGAGGGCTGTCTGTATGGTAGAACGAAGATTGAACGACCAGAGCACAAGACCGCTTCTAGCCTTGACAAGAGCATATCGTGCATATGCCAAAACTTCACAGCATAAAGAAAAAAAACGTTAAGAAGTTAGATCTGGAACTAAATATATTCACCCATAAATGTGATATATATTCGGTACCAATATACAAAGATCCGCAAGTAATAGACTCCTACCGGACCCGAGCCGCCCAACCTGGGAAAACATGCGCCATGCAGATAAATGCTCAGAAAACCCGCTTCGGAGGAATCCACCAGAAACCGCCCTTACCCTACATCCTAGAATCCAGAGACAATAATAATGCTGGAACCAATTAGCCTTGTGCCTGCGAGTGTTGGGTTGATATTAAAAAGGTGGCTTAGGTGGCTTAGGGGTTGCTTAAAGCCAAGCATGCATCGACTGCGAGACCGACTCTACCAGTTTCATTAGCATCGTATTAATATCATGCGAGAAGGCTTTCCCGTGTTGGCTCATTTCATGAACCTCGTATGCAGAGGAAGCGTGGTACAGGGGTAAGAACCGAAAGGAATGACACACCTCCCTTCCTTCATCCTCACAACATCATCAATGACTTCGTGGTCTAACGCGGGGAACATTCCTGCCAACGTTTCCACAACAACTCGATGTTCCTGTCTTTGAATCCGCCTCGCCTCCTCCGCTTCCGCGCTCGCCTGTCTAGCGGCCGATTCCTCCGCGCTCATTCTCTGCCTATGTCGCTGCTCTTCTGCGCTCCGCCGCTGTAGTTCCTTTTCGGTCGTCTGTGCATTTCCGCTAGGATACTCGGACGAACGACGAGGTGGTGGTGGGGTTAGATGGGGTGTGGTACCTGGTGGTGGGGTGGGCACAGAATGAAACGAGGCTGAGTTATCATTATCAGAGAAAATCCGGCCGATTGTGCTAAGAGGCTTTTGGATAGTTCGGAGGAGGCCTGCTACTGCTGCATTCTCTTCGGATTGATCGGAATGGCCGTGTTCGCTACGTTGGCTCGTTGAACGACGGGGACCCGCTCGTTCTGCTTCTAGCGAATTTCGAGGTGTGACTTCAGGTCGAGAGAGAGTAGATTTTTCCGAGAGATGTAAATGTGGCGAGGGCATTCGGCGATGACCGGGGGTTGCTGGGGGGTTAGCTTGAACCCTAAGTTGAGGAGCGTTGGAGGATGAGGGAGACGTAGGTTGCGGATCTGAGTGCCGTTCTGCAATCTCAGAAACAGCAGCTTCCACATTCTTCTCGAAATCTTCATCCGATACAGTGAGTGACGTCTTATCGAGCCCTTCGATAAACTGTATAGCGCCCATAAGGGAAGAGATATAATATCCCGCTTCGCCACCTAGTTTATCCTGGTTCCTGAATCGTAAAATGTACTGTACATTCGAGACAAGGTGATCCGGGTTCGCCTGTAAAACAGTGTAAATTAGGAGAGGCACAAATGCATCCGCCGACTGGTCCGATTGTGATGTTCGGAGGAAGCCGAATATGACTTTACAGCAATTCAAAATACAGATTACTTTGTCTCGCGGTGCCCTATAGCTTTTGATCTTAAGTAATTCTTGTTGGGCGAGGTGCAAAAACTTCTTCCCTTTATCTCCGACAGGTTGAATGTCTAAATGCTCTTCCTTGACCCAGCCATATATCTGAACCTTTTGCGCGAGGACTTCGTCTCGCTCTACATCTTCCTGATGCTGTCCTCTTCTTCCGGGGCCAGCCGGCTCATGGCCCCTTCGTCGACCCTTATTCGGTACAGGTTCTGGGGGTGGAATAGCCGGGGAGAAGGTCTGATTATACAACCTATTCATAACGAGCTTCTCCATGCCCTCGCGGGCGTTATCAAACTCAGCATCAGTTACAGTTCGCCAGACTTCGCATTGCGCCATCTTCTTACTAATGAACTCGAGAAAATCACCGATTATCTTTACTTGCTCGTGGACCATCCACTGTTTCTTGCCAAATTCAAGAAGAAATGATCGAAGAAACTTGGCAACAGGGTCCGCCGTTCGATGACGTAGTTGTTCCAGGAACCGATGGAAGTCAAAAGGTAGATCAGGTTCAGGGTCAGGCACAGGTACCGGTGGGGTGGGCTTATACTGTGGTGCATGGGTGCCGGGAGACATGGGGCCTGGTGCCGAGACCTTCTCGTTCAGCGATGAATTCGTTCCCACCCGATACAAGGACGACGACCTTGGCGGCGGCGATTGTAGTGGCTGCTCCGACGACGACGATGCAGCTTCGGTCGGATTAGGAAGCGGCTTGTTCAAAGGTTCTAAACTCGACCTTCGTGGAGGATGGGTGATGGGTGATTCCAACATGGGGCCGGCAAGCTCCATGCGCGGAGACATAATTTCGTCTACTCCAGGACCGCCGTGGCCGTAGTCAAACTGTTCCATTATGCTCTGTATTTCGGATCTCGAGTCGTCGGCTATATCCTCGTCGCCATCCTCATACTTGGAAGCATACTCGGCTGCCTCGGCATCCTCTGAATTTCTCCCACTTGATCTTCCTTGAGATACGGGCGAGGTAGTGCGGCTGGGTACATCCTGGCCCGACGAAAGATATTTCTCGTCTTTCGGGGGGGGAGGCGGCGGCGAGGGCGATCGAACAGGCGCCTTGCCTGTAGACTTGGAAACACGTTCTGGCGGCGAGCGCGGTGGCGTCGACAGGCTCAGAGACCTGACGTTAGCTGTTATCTGCCCCATTGGCAGTGCCTCCGAGGACTGCTGCTCCCGGGTATCGTCCTCGGCTTGCAGAGTCTCGCGGGTACTTGAGGCTTGTAGCTCTTTCATGCCTGCTGGAGCTGTACCATTCACCTCCTCCTTCTTGCCCTCATTCTCTAATGCGTTGTCCCCACCAGGGTTCGAGTCTTGCCCCGCTTCGTCGGCCAAGCTCTTTTGGTCGCCCACAGACTCTGATTGAAGTGATGCGGCGGCAGGAGCTTCGAGTTGCTTGTCTACAGCCTCACCTGCCTTGCCGCCTCCATTTGCGAGCTTCTCCTCGCGAGAGGTGTCCTGAGCATCATTTGGCTGCGGCGAGTAGTTGGGAGGAGACATAGGCCGTCGTCCGGCTGGGGTGGAGCTAATGGCAGAGGCCGGGCTTGAGGAAAGCAGCTTCCATGGAATTCCTGAGCGAGTGCTGCGAGATATGAAGATCGAACTGGACGGGGTATCGGTTTGAGGCAGTGTTGTGCAGTGTCACTGTTCGGGCTGCCTGCCTGGGAGCATGGCGTAGCTCGGTGTTCGAGAGCCGAATCGCCGCCCGCTAGCACCCAACCAGCTTAGAGCTCCAGCTCTATCTCCAGCCTATCCTACCCTATTTCGCGCATCAACGCCCTACTAATTCCTCCGAACCTTCTCCTGCCATCCCGTCTGCCATGTGCGGTATCTTCTTCTCGCTGAGCCGCAATAACTATCTTGTACCGGACCCCAAGACTGAAAATCTACTCAAGAACCGAGGGCCTGATTGTTTCGGGAAGCACCAGAGAGTCATTGCTCATAATCCAGCACTCGAGTCACGCTCTGATCAATTCCATGCACTTTTCTTGTCCACCGTTCTCTCGCTGCGAGGCCATTCAATTGTCGAACAGCCCTTACGGGATGACGCATCAGACTCAATCTTATGCTGGAATGGCGAGGCGTGGAGAATAGGGCCTCGTGCCATCTTAGGAAATGACTCCGAAGAAGTCTTTAGAACGTTGCTTGAGCGGACTGACGATATCGCTATAGAGCACAGAACCACCTCAATAGAGCGTGTGCTCGAAGTAATAGCGTCCATCCGAGGGCCATTCGCCTTTGTATTTCTCGATGCCAAACGCGGCTATCTCTATTATGGTAGAGACTGTCTTGGGAGGCGGTCTCTATTGCGAAAATCTTCCTCTGCAGATGAATTTGTCCTGTCGAGCGTATGTGACAATGCATCTGACGGCCGATGGGAAGAGGTGGATGCTGACGGCTTATATGTGGTTGATTTGAATACCAGCTTAAATCAGACTGGATTAGAAGTCATTCATATTCCACATTGCAGGCTGAATAGCACGAGATCTAATGGTCTCTCCATAGTAGGTGAGTCTAAGGCCATGCTTGAGGGTTACTAATAGCACTAATAGGCGCTACCTTTTCCTCTGATGAATGCAGCCGCACCGGATGGTCTTTGTAATCCTAATTCCGAACACGTGGCACAGCTTAGAACAGCACTGAACGACTCTCTCCGTCTTCGAGTTCAGCACGTCCGAGAGTCAGTCATGCCAATAGACGTCAACATCGCGAAGAACGACGCAAAAATTGCAATTCTCTTCTCTGGCGGGCTAGATTGCACCGTTCTTGCTCGCTTGGCTCACGATTTAGTTCCTCTTACCGAGAGCATCGACCTTCTCAATGTAGCCTTCGAAAACCCAAGGGTGCATGGAAAGCTAGATCAAGGTGTCTCCCCGTACGAGCTCTGCCCCGATCGAATCACTGGCAGGACATCTTACGCCGAGCTTCTCCAAGTATGCCCCGGCCGCCTTTGGCATTTTGTTGAAATTAACGTCCCCTACGCCGAGACCTCAGCGCGTCGAGCCCGAGTAGTAGCTCTCATGCATCCTCACAATACCGAAATGGACCTTTCAATATCCTTTGCTCTTTATTTTGCGTCAAGGGGATCGGGCTTGGCTTGTTCCCCGTCGTATGCTCCTCCTTCCGCCTATACAACACCTGCCCACGTTCTACTATCAGGTCTAGGAGCGGATGAGCTTTTCGGGGGTTACCAGCGCCATGCCATTGCCTTTTCCCGCCAAGGCTATGCTGGACTCATAGATGAGCTTGTGGTTGATTTTGATCGACTCGGAAAACGCAATCTTGGGCGCGACGACCGTGTCATAAGTGATTCTGGCAAAGAGGTCCGGTTCCCCTACCTCGATGAAAACTTCATTGCACTGGCTCTAAAATTTCCAGTTTGGGCTAAGTGTGACTTTGAGAACGCGCAGTTACTAGACTCAGATGACCCTTCCCGGTTCCTGGAGCCGGGCAAGAGAATTCTGAGGTTACTTGCCTGGCATCTAGACATGAAAGGTGTTGCGAAGGAGAAAAAGCGAGCTATTCAGTTTGGCTCTCGCACGGCTAAAATGGAAACTGGAAAAACGAAAGGAACTCAGCAGCTGTCGTGAGCACATCGGGTTCCGGTAAGTCTACCCTAGATCTCATTTGTATTTCTCTATGGCTATGATGAAAAATAAACGGGGAAAATCTCTCACGCGAGGCCGTAAGGACAATACGCCGTACCGCTACTGCGAGATTGCTTGTGTGTTTTCGATCCCCGATAACCCAGTAGTGTGGCAGGCATGTATGCCGGAAGACCTTTGGGCCGATGACCGTCCGTTAAAAGGCAAGTTTGAGCCACGTAGGGCGCGTCTGTGACAGCTTTCTGACTTTGGACATGTGTGATATATGCTAACTAGGAACATAAGCGCATATGTTATTGAGATTATTGCCTACGATAGACCGTCATAATTGGACCTTTGGTGCCCCAGAAAACAACCTACAACTAGTAGCGAAGTTACGTCGTAGCATATATGCAATGGTTCCTGTTTAAGCTGGGATAAATCTATCTCGGGGAACAGTTGACTGGCCGAGAAGTTTGAAAAGAATCTTAGGAAGGCGAACTCGTTGGAGGCTATGGCTACAATGAGTAGGGATCAAGTTAATTACCGTTATCGACCGTGTCAATGACCAATGCGCCGCCTTCAAGATCTTCCCAGATCCTGAAGGCCCCATGACGGTGACGAGGCTCGTAAGTGGCGATCTCATGTGGAAACATCGAGCTACACTGCACCGCCACAATGACGCAGACCCTTCTGGCTATAAAATCTGCGCATATGCTCCTCTTCCATCGAGAGTCCGATATTTAACTGCAACCAACATCAAACATCCTGATAGGTAACTGCGCCGGGTTTAACCGACTTCTCTGATCCAGGCCGGGAAAAGCAAAATGCCCGTCCCGGTTCATTCTTCGGAGAAATCCTCCGCTTCTCAACCCCGAACCACTTCTTCGACTACGGCCAATACCGCACGCGAGGTGCCCAATCCATCAACTCAGAGCGTCACATCCGCAAACCAGCAACAAAAGACCGAAGCCGAACTCGAGGCTGAGCGTCTGTACGAGGAGCGAATCGAGGAAGAATATGCAAAGAGGGAGGGTGGCGCCTGATCGGGCACTCCACCATAACAACTTGATTTCCCAGGCTTAATTTGAGATATCCATCACGGCATTACAGCATCACTCCGCTTATGTAGTAACTTCCAATTCAATAAATTGAATCATCCTACCAACGCTTTCTGCACTAATTCTTGCGGCCTCCCGCTCATGGGTATCTGCAACGCCAATTCGTGACCTTTCTCCGTCATCTTGCCCCACGTCTTCCGTAGTATACTAATGATTTTGTCCTCATCATGTTCCTTCTCAAACTGCTCAAACTGGTCGTCTAGGAATACCAGACAGGCCACATCCTCCAGAATCTGCGTCTCCTCGTCCTGCTTCAAGTCGTCTTTCCTTATCAGGGCAGCCACCCTCGCTGCATCGGCATTTGAGTATCCTGCTTCCTTGCACACCTGTTCCACTTGTTCGGCTTGTCGTTTCTTGAGAAAGGTGCGCCAACTGTGATAGCCAGCCCGTGTCATAGGGTACGAGTCGCGGGGGACTTCCCAGCGGCGGAAGTGTTGCGCGCGGATTGCGAGTTGGAGAGATTCGGAGACATGAGTGGCGCGCCTATTGAGATATTCGGTGCACTTCCGCGCGTAGTGGAGTTCATAGGGCACCTCTTTACCGTCTATCGTGATTTTCTTGGGGTCGAGTGCATGTGCATCGTCGATGGCGCAGAGCGCTTTCGTGTACGTGTCCAACATAGTCGCACCACAGTTGCTCGTCCTATAGGCAGACCTGGCAGTAGAGATTGGAGCTTCAGGAAAGAAATGGATTGAGTGTTTCAATCTACATGTTGGTTTGTTTTGCGATAAGTGCCATTTGCTGATTGACAGACGGCGGCGGCAGCTAGACGGACGGCTGGCCAAGTCCCCGCGTCAGACGCATCTCAATCGCGCCTGTCAAGCTCATTCTCCGGTGCCGGTCCAAGCTCCTCCCACTGTTCATCCACCCTCGTACTCGTACCCATTGGTAGCGCGATCACGTCGCCCCTTTCGCGTCGGCACACGCGCCCCAATTGCATCTATAGCCATTATTTTGGTGTCCGAGCAATATGAGCGCCTCGATCGAGCCGTTCGAGCAAGCTCCTTCGCTCCCCGAACTCTCGCACGATTCACCTCCCCCACAGATACGAACCGCAATCAGCACCGTCTCCCCGCTGAACACGATTCCGCCCGACATTGCAACGCATCGCGCTCTTCTATTTGCCC
Source organism: Lojkania enalia (assembly GCA_010094045.1). NCBI lineage: Eukaryota > Fungi > Ascomycota > Dothideomycetes > Pleosporales > Lojkania > Lojkania enalia. Next base: position 164,295 of record ML986627.1, read on the forward strand.
TAGATACCCCCGTCCAGCTCACGCCCGCCGTCTGGGACCGTTTCTGGCCGTACATCGACAATGTATGGTGTGTCCACCAGAAGCCAAACCCCGCACCGTCTACCGGCATTGCCAAAGTATACGGAGGATGTCGGCTGAATAGGAAGACAAATTTCCCACCGCCCGTGATTCATGAGAATAGTAGACCTAGGCAGAGACGAGAAGGCGGGACGTGCAAAGCCAAGTTCAGATTGACCGTATATCCCGATGGCCGGAGGGTTGTTGAGCGCACAGGCGAGGGCCATTCGCACACACTCGAGCATATCGATTCGATCAAGAGGAACACTGGTGTAAGGAACCTAGTGTTAGACGATTTCTTCAAGTCATGGGAAGCGGGTGGGATTCTTGCTTTTTTGCGGGACGCTAGCAAAGAGGATCCTGCGAAAAATATGCTGAAAGATGCTGGGGGCTTATATCTATCACGGCAAGAAGTGCAGAATATCCTCAATGGCGCGCTGAAGAAAGCTTATCCGGGTCAGGATATCAGCGAGGTCAAGAAGCAGATGGACAAGTACAGGAACTACGCAACCTGCAACTTCAAGGGCTGCAATGCGCCGGCATTCCCGGATATCAAAGCGCTGATGGACCATCGGAAGGCGGTGCATGGATTGAAGAATCATGATCATTCAGATAAATTGTACGCCTGCCCAGAGAGGTCATGCTGGCGGCGGAAGAAGAGCAAGGGCTTCGCAACCCTGTTGGGGCTAGAGGAGCATATGCGGGATAAACACCCTACAACCCCACATACAATGAACAACGTTGTCTCTCCTGGGGATACAATACTCGACCCTATACTGACAAGTCAGCTTTCAATGCCAATGAACCTAAATCTTAATATCCCAAGCCACATCAATCCCCTAGCTACCAACCTTGGTCTTCTGCAGGACCCAATCACCCCAGATAGCTCCGATGAGCGCGACCAGGAGATACAGATGTCGAACCAGGAATTACAGGTCACGAGTCAGGAGGCGACTCGAGCCCTCACGCAGATGGAGAAAGAGAGTATGAAGATCCGGATTAAGAGATTAATGATTGAGAGGCAGAAGCTTGATGCAGAGATTCGAAGATTGAATAGATCGGTTTATGGGGACGAGAATGGCGAAAATGGACCTGTTATGGATCATACTGACCAGGGGTGAAAAGGAGCTCGGTTGTTTTAACGCTCATATCCATGAGCTGCCTACAGTGTCCATCACTCTTGGAATGCGGATGCGACCTACGCGAGACTAGAGGCTCATCGTTTAGAGGGACTATTCTATATCTCCTTATGACGATTGGACGCATATCATTGTTGAGCTGCTGCTCGGTATCATCACCCCTCATCTAATACCCAAAAATCCGCCTCATGCACAAAAGTGCTTCCACTTGTGCGACGGTAACAGTTTCTGCACACATCTTGATTCAGGTCTATCGGTGGCTTAAGGAGGACGGTATCCATGGACCACGACTCCGTGGCCTTTGAGTTAGGTTGGCCGATTATGACGACGTCGAAAAACACGGAAACCTCCACGACGGCATTTCCAAGGTTGTATTTTTAATATATAGGATGCGAGTAGGATAATCTTGTAATTTTCTACCGAGTTGGGTTTGTCGGTACTAGTTGTATAATGTGATTAGGGTTTGGAGATTGGGAAAGCAGAATTTTCTATTACGGATACGTCGAGGATATTTTAGGTGTGTACTAGGATGAAGTAGAGACGTGTATATCTTTATGTCAAGGAATAGTCAAAAGTAATCTGAAATTTAATATGCCATGGTAAGATTTTGACGGCATCACTACTTCTACTTGTTCCTCTACGTACAATGGAATACAGTTTATCCAGGGGCAATCTCGGGGTTTTTCGTTGAAGTCCTTAGTAGAAGAAGTCACGTGGAAGAACCACCTAGCTATACTATCATTAATCAACGAGTGCACAAAAATCTTGGGTATTTATAAGTACGATTGCACGTGCATCTCTGACACGCAGATACCAACAATATGCATGTACTCGACAAAGACCCTTATAGGGAATCCTTAAATTTACCTCCATCTCCTCCGCTTAGTCTTCCGGGTGCCCAGATCTATAGTCCAGACGGTAGAGCCTTGATTCGTATACGGGTCTGTGGTGTTAATCCCCACACACGTTGCCATGCACATCCGTGACGAGTCTTCGTCGGCGATATACGCATCACTGCGTCAGTTGGACTAAGAATTCCAAGAGTTGACTGCGTAGCCGTGGCCTAGGGGATAGTAGCGAATCATGCGCCGGCGGGGAAACTAGGATGGGAATAATGGTATCCCGGGAATAGAGTTTACTATCTACTAATCGATGCTGTATAAGCCTAGTGGTTTTTGAGCGGTTGGTATAGCTCAGAAAGATAGGGCTGATATTTTTGGATTAGGATAGTTTGGAGTTGAGAGTCTTGGAAGGAAGTTAGGAATTTATATTATGACGGGAAATGTATCTGTGATGCAATAGGAATGATGTGGTGAGAGGCGAATCTTGTCTCAGGGAGGGAGATGAGGAGCTGAACTGATTGATTGAAGATGGCCAGCGGGCCATATTTATGTACATGAAAAAGGGGTATATCAGCTGATATCCAGCGTGATATCCGGCGTGATATCGACCGTGATATTGTACGTCGATATCTGATACAGCTCGGCAGACTAGCCGAAAATCCCCATGACAAATGAAGGTATGAGATGTGTCATTCCGTAAATCATCTGTAATTAAAGTCTCGAAATGTAGCATCACTCAGCAGCTTTTGGAGGAAATTCAATGAATTGTTTAGGATTCTAGATTATCAAGTAGGTTTCAGGAGTGGAATTCCCTTCTACTTGCTCGAGGAAAGGGTAATAATGCACTTGAATGAGGCATGTTGCTCGTTTGGTTAGCTGTTATTTCTCTAGTAACTATACTCTCGGCGACTTTCTCTCAGGTAATAGTCTTTTTATGACCGTTTGTTGGCGACTATGTCGTAGTTGCCATTTCATGTTAACTATTTCTTAGTGACTATCTCTTAATGGCTATTTCTTCATGACTATTTCTTAGTAAACCATGTTCTAGGTGACGGTTTCTAATGGCCTTTTCAGTCGCCTTCCTAGTGACCCTTTTAGTAGTCTTGTTTAATGGCCCTTTTTAGTAAGTATGTTTTTGGCAGCAAGTTTGTTTGTTGCCAAGCCTACAGCTATTACTGCCATTTAGGTTGACTATAAACGCTCTCGGCGACCGCTTTCTTTTCAATAGCAAGTATTTCTCCCACTATTGCAAATCCTACGGTCCTGCCACTAACCTTGCCCTTACTCATAAATACGCTTAGCAGCGACCAAGTCATTAGTGTGACAGATCTACGCTACCACCTACTTCCATTATTGCTTTTTATGAATTTCAGTGTTTCCGCTGCAACCAAGCACACAAATTATTTCACTAGAGCATCGAGAGCAATGGCGGATCACGACGAAGCTGTGAGGTAGACAACTGAACCATGCGCGCCAACCAAAGTAGGTGAATCATCGAAGCACCCGCATAAGTCCCTTCCAATGCCTTGAACGTTCCTTGTTGACAATATAATTCTATAGAAGCTGCACTTGACTACCTCTCACAAAACGTGAGAGCTCGAAAATCTTTCCTTAAAGCTGCATTGTGCGCGAATATGTAGGGAAAATCCTCCAGTCAAAAATGGGATCTCCTCCACCTTTCAATTCTACACATTCTCTACTACATTATTCGCCCTTGGTAATAGCAGATTGCATATATAAAATCTCTTTTTAGAACAGAGAGATGATTACGAGGAATAGATACACTTAAAGTTATATAAAAAGGACGGAGCTAACGTAATCCATCCTACAAGCACATAATGATAGCAGAAACACTCAAGTGGTCGGGGATTAGATAGAGAATGTACAGCTCACGTTCCTGTTTAAAGCTATCATCAATAAGAAGAATGCTATCAGCAAAAGACAACTCCGCACCTTTGTCAACTACGTATTCTTGGAGTCGGGTTGGATTTATACCATCTTCCAGAGCAATACACCACAATCCACGATAGCACTATTCGCTGGGGCCCTCGGGAAAATCAAAAAACGCATGTACGGAAATAGTGAGTCTAGACCTAGCATCGCAAAGCCCATTGACTAATTTGGTCCTTCAGGAGATCCGGAAGTTCAGGCGACTTATCGGCCCCGCAGCTACGACAGAGTCTCGGAGAACGCTACTAATTATGGAGATAGTGATGAGGATCGACTTGGAAGACCCGAGCACAAAGGCCCAGGTAGCGATGGTCAAAGAAGCAGGATTACCACGGCTCACGTCAGCAGAGGCAAATGTTCGAGTCAGTGCCTCCAATCTGCGAACTATCTCACAGCCTGCGCGATATATCAATCGCTCCTTCCGTCCACGCAAGTAAAGCCCTGGGAAATAGGCTAATTGGAGATGTTGACGAGCTTGCCGAATATGATGTCCTTAAGGCGAAAGCATCACTGAGACAAAAAGAAGAGGAAGAAGTCGGAGGCGATGATGTACCGGATTCGCGAGAGCCTTGCCAATCTCGGGGAGGAAACCTCAAAACGACCCTATCAGCCACTGTCAATAATACGATCAAGAAAGAGCTAGCTTTAAATAGCTCCGAAAAGGTGACCAAACTTCTCAACCCTGAAGACAGGGAAGAGATTATCGCCCACCTTGAGGAAAGACTCGAGGCAATGCTGAATGAATTGAATAGAAACTCTCTACTAGCATCTTATGCACACTTTATAGCCAGAAGCCGTGCCATTATACGCCTTTGGATAACACACTGGAGATCTGTTTTGGAAATTCTATGCAATGACTGGTCTGCTCTTGATCATAGCGTAGCACAATCTTCTTCGTGAGCGGTAGTATCAGTTCAAGCCACAGAAAGGTATTCTAGAGTGCTTCAATTATTGTATCCCGTATTCATGAATTGGCGTGATAAAGCCCATTATACTGGAATCCAGGTGTGTTAGAAATGACGGTATTAAAAAGGGAAAAATATGAGAACGAAGATATATAGTGTGTGAAGAATGTAATTTTCTATCATAAAGCATTTCCCCTAACAGGTACCCTCTACTATCAACATCTTCAGATAACCCGCGCTCATTTAAACGCCGTGGCTCCACTTCTAGGCTCCCAAGTCCCCGCATCAACCTCCAGCGTACCGATAACTGGATGACGCCGGGTCTTGTTATAGCATTTTTGACAGTGCTTTCTGTTTATGTCGAGTACCGGTGCTTGGCGGCAGAGTCTGCACACGCGGTTCGATGGAGAAGGTGGGTTTTCGGTGTCGATTACGGAGCCATGGCGCCAGTGGTGGCCGAAGAGACAGGATTTTACGCACCTAGAGAGCGGCCGCAAGATGGATTTTACCATTTCTTAAAATATCGGTGGATTTTTGAATATGCATGAACTATTTAGGGCACTGAAGAGGTAGCGATAATGGAGAGGGCGGGTTTAGCATGCTGAGAAAGCATTGTGGTTGACGTCAATGTAAAGTTGTGGCTATTCTGGGCGGTGAATGAATGCTAATGAATTTGGATATTGGAGGCATAATGAAGACAACTGTGAATGCAGAGTCGAAATTCTCTTGGACGCCCACATGACAGATTACTACGGTGGGGTGGGCTTCTGTGTTGGTACCAATATTAATTGTAGATTTAAATAAGGCACCCAGTAAGAGAAGACTTGCTCCCAACTCGATAAACGGACTGAAGCTCCGCTTGGGTTGGATACTTCTTTACTTGATGCGACTGATCAAGGAAATGAAGGATATGCAAAGACTTCAGATGGTGTTGCCCAACACATGATATAATGTGATATTTTGAGAATAGATTCAGACCCATATAAACTTTACCACTGGACTTTGCTGAGGTTGTGACGTCTTCTTCCCCTTTGATATTACATGTCAAGGATTTAACCTAGTTAGGTGAGCTTATCGAAGCCAGCGTAATCTCGCTTATTTGGGGATTTAGCAGCAATGAATTCAAGGAAAGGTTTGTGCTCACCCTAGCCTCGGTATTATCGATTAAGCTGGGTATTAACCTAGATAGAAGGTTCTTATGTCGACTAGGAATATACATGGTCTAAGAATACTTTAACCTTTCGAACTCGGTAGTCAAATTCCCACCTGCTCTCCGCTTCTTCGCGACTTCTATAAATTAGGAAGAGAAGCTGTGATGGTATGTTAGAGAGGGGATAGCAAGGGAAGAAAGAAAGAAGAGGAGAAAGAGCATGGCTGGTGGATTCGCGAGGGGACAGGCTCCCAAGTCCGAATCAGCTCTATAGTGCATTTATATGTAATATTAGACTTGTCAGTTTCCGTGAGCATTCACAAGCTATGTCAGGCTTTCCATCTGATTGTGCAGCAAGAATTCCGGTAATGTTTTAGGCGTTGAATGTGTAAAATCAGATGGAACTCGAACTCCTAGGGTAAGACGAATTACCGGGGACTAGAATTCAATCATAATAAGCTAATATCGATCCAAAAGTCCATTGAATAAAATTTGATTTAGAAATAAAGCGAGATGTGACATGTTACTTTATAAGTTGACTCCACGAACTTGATCCTTAATCCCTCAGAATTGAAAGAAGCTTCGTATTATACTGTATTGTGAAAAGGTGGCAAGAGTGAAGCATGCCTCGCAAATCAAAGAACAGCCAGGATGATATAGAAGCTTAAAATCAACAAAGTCATAGAAACTCTATGACACTGGTCTTTCTTACGCCACTATCATTTTGTAATGTAGCAACCTCATGTTCCCCTGGTGTCATATTCACGAATCTTAAACAAAAGAATTCTCCCGTAAAATAGCAATTCTTAGAAACCTAGGTATCTCCCAAACCCCAAAGTCATTCAGTGCGAAGATTCTTTCCTCAACGGTTATCAAGTCTGATCAATCTTCGTAGCGGGTACAAGATAATATTAAAACTTTGTAGAGGCCTGGATTGAAGGAGTCGAAGCCTAGAAGGGTATATTTTCAATATATCCCTGCACTGAGCCCGTCAATATCAATAAAAAACTCCCACTCAAAAGCTCGGACCGAATTGCCGTATACTAATTTGTGGTATTATAGCGCAAGGAACTTGTACAGTCCAGGCAATTCTAGTCCATAGCTTGAACAACTACCCCAAATACCGCACCAAGTCATCCAGACACCTTCCATACTTGATCGATTCGATACATGTTCATCCATGGATTGAAACCCGAACCTTCCCATCTTTAGATGCCTTGGGAAAGCCTAGGGAACCCGTGAACCTCGGCAGGCGCACAATTGGCAGGTCTGGCTAAACTAACACTAGACCCACCGTCGGGTAAGCCGACATCAAACAGCACAGGATTATACGGAGTGGCTATAAGTTACACAGCGGTTCCAATCCCTGCTGCGCATTTAGCGAATCGGCAACAGCGGGTCGCTCCACTGTTGCGCGCTGATTGGTTTGAAATTAGACAAGGGGTCCCCGGCAAAGGTACTAGTAGTAGTGTCTCTTAAGCTTCTGGCGGTCACCCCCTCCCCCTAAGGTTGTTCGAATAGGAATGCGCTGTGCAGTGATGCGGCTTTCCCTCGGAAGAGAGTAGCACAAGTAACTGTATGGCTGAAATCTAGTAGCTGACGTCATATTTCTGTGGAAGCTGCAAGGCCACGCAGGCTAGAAAAGGCGAGCTTCTGCTTTTCTTTGGACATCCCCCCCCAAAAAAAACCAAAAAAAATTGGCCTTTTAGCTCCGACTTCATAGCTACGGGTCCGTTAGCGGCGGCACTTGAACTGGGTATTTGGGTTATAGATGATTGCGGGGCTCCAGAGTATATTATAATACGAGGTCCGGTGAGGATGTGGGGCGATTTGCTTCGTTGGTTGCCCTGTTCTGGATCTGTCATTATCTCGTCATTGCGCTGCATCCTCGTTACGTGTCTGTTGCAAGACTTTCTCGAAGACCGCACATCTTTTCGGCCTTGTATAGGTTCATCGGCTGATACTGATGTAATGTTTCCCCGGGCTCCGCTCATCGGGACGGTCTGGCGAAATGTCGAGTGCGTGCCCAGACGGTAATGCTGTCGAATCAGCAAGCCTTCTCTGAACCGGTTGGTAATGTGGGCTATTGCCACATCTCCCTCTGCCATTTGTTTGTAGATCGATTAACTGCGGTTTCTTCAGGCTCTGTATAGGAGTAGGCCGTGCTCGATGGCTTCTTGGCGATAGGAGCTGATGCTCCAAACTCCGGCTAGGAAATAGTTGCAGCACGGCCAGTATCTCCCAATCTTCGGGCCAATGCTATTGCCCGACCTGCAATGGCGTTAGATTTTTCAAACTGCTGAGAGCTCTGGAGCCTTTGGTAGCGAGGCGAGAACCTCGTGACTTAGTTTGCGCAGCGACGACTCCTGCATGAGAACTTGCAGAGGCAACAAGGACAACTCACACTTGTTTCTCTAGTCCTCTTATCGCTGTTCTAGAGAACCCCCACGGGCGTTCTTTGTAGTGTTGAGGTTCATATCTGCACCACATGCGAAGCTAAATGACCCTATTCGACAATTGGAGTTGGATGATTACTTTTTCCATTACCTGCATACATCGAATCCTTTGGCCAATCCAACCCGCAGTCTTCGGTCCCACTTTCTAGCAGATCGTCATGGGTTGTCCCGCTTTTAGAGACGCCACATGATAAGCTACCAATAGCTAGGCAAGCATCATCCGTGTGTATGCCCAGTGTCGGCAGACCGCAACCGGATAATGATGGCTGGCCATTGAGCGGAGGCGAAATTGGATGGAATCGACTGGGGCCCAGGTATGGATGAACTACTCGCCCAATGCGTCTGATCCTGAGCGTGGCGCACACCCCCACTCCAACGCTTCTTCTACAGTTTCAAGCTACCAAGAGACTTTCTACTAATGTGTAGCTCGGAATCTTCCGAAAAACAGGCTTTTGCAATGGAAAATTCCAAGGCAGCAAAGTGTTGTTGCGTCTTTCCCCCCCCCCCCAAACAACTAAGACATAGAACTTGTGATCTATCACGCACTAATTGAGCGTCTTTAAGATTTCTATTCGCAGCACGACATCATCCATGCTAGCTGCCTCCTTATCCGTCCGCAACCCTGCATATTCCGTCCTGCAAGATCGATGCCTGCCCGAAAGTGGCGTAAGGCACCGTGCTGGAGATCGCCGTGGCTCACTTGACTAATGGCCGCATGAGGTGTAGAAACGGGTAGGTAGTTCCAGTTCCGCTTAAAATTGCACTTGGCTAACCTGACTCACGATGGTGCCGCAAAGTTAATGGAGGTCGACAGACGCGGTGAAGGCAGACGGAAAATTGGCCCTTAATCCATCCTGCTTATAAATTAGAAGCGCTGTTACTCTTACAAGCCATGATTGACAGCATGAATATTAGACCAGGTGAACCATCACTATGCAACCCTATCGTGATAATGCAAGGAATCGGTCGTTTTCAGCGAGCTATCAAACCCGATAGCGGTGTCGCTCTTCACGTGTCTACACGGTATATCAGGACGACAAAGAGATAATTCAGGAATACTTGCCGTTTCCAACTTCTTACCGTGCCCCTGCAGGAAGAAGCGTGATTGACGTTACCCATGTAGTTTTCTGCGTGAAATGCACAAGTGCTGCAGTGCGATTGAACTCTATCGGTACGTGTAACTATTGCTCCTCGTAAGCTTATTTGTGCCACACGCCCTCTCCCTGGCCCCTGAAATCTTCAAACGGTTTTTGATTGGGAGGAAAGAGGGGAAAGTGGCGTTCATGTTTTAGCACTAAAAAATTTCTCTAAGGGTGTGGGAAGCCTATGGCGTAGAGTTGGCGATGGGATTTTCGCGCGAATCCCATGGCAAGCCCAGTCCCGCTATTAATGCAAGGAGACACACCAATGATATGTGGCTCGCTACCGAGTCTCTCTAGCAAGGAATATGCCGACTCAAACTTTATGAGTATGTCATGAAGCATATACCACACTGGGACGGCCTATTTCTCTCGTCGTGGAGAGGGCGCCCGCCTCCATTGGTACAGTACGTCGGCCACGTGGTTATCCTCGATACTATATTGGCGAACGTCTATGGCGGAACAATACGATGACGAACGGACTCCATATACTCTCAAACCAACGAATCTTCGGTCGGCAATGACAGCGCCGTCGGTGAGGCGCTACTGTTCGATCAAGCCACACGGATAAGGAGTATGTAAGTAGGCCACGAATTCAACAACAGAGCTAGCATTAGCCTCGGGGATCGGGATCCTGGCTACTTATTATCGGAAGACTTCGAGTTCCTACAGAGTCGCTTGACCATGTACAGAAGGTACATTGGAGGACGTACCGAGTGACGGGTACGTACTACTCTCGCTTCCCCACATACAGCATGGACCATAGCATATACGGTGGGTATAATGCTACAAGCACTGCGGTGGAACCAGCGGCCCTGCGCCCGAAGAGTCCCCAGGTGATAGGTCGAAATGGGCCGACTAGCCAAATTCGCACAAAAACCCGAAATACGCGCTCGACAAGGCACCTGGACCGTGAGTATGCTCGAGGCAAGAGAGTGAGGAACCGCTAGATGACCGGCGCATTGCTCGGGCCGGCTTCTGGAGACGAATCAAGACTTGAATTGCTGGTTTGTAAGATTTCGTGCGACTTGGAGAGGGTAGAAGGTTTGCGCGCTGTTTGTCATCACCCATTTCCTTCGCAATCGTGCGGAACCATGCCGTCCCGCAGCCCGGTTTGCCAATAACTGTGTATGTAGCATGGCGTGATGCTTAGCGTAAGCCGACTAATCGCCACGTATATATGTGAGCGGTGTTAGGAATCGTGGGGGTCCTGTGACGAGTCGAGAGATGGATGGATGATAGCGCGTTGAGGGCCGATGCGGGCATGTGGACCGGGGACTGGAGGCCAGGCGCGAGCGTGTGATGCGCTGGTGCGGCTGTACCGGACATTTGGAAGCGAGGCTCGTGCGCATGCAGACTTCCGCATACCTAAATGGTTACACGGAATGTGATGCGCCATCTAGATTCCAATAGCCAACTGGCGGGGGGATAACATCGCGATCGAGCATCCCAAAGGCGAAATGGAAGCGTTTCTCATATGTACTCCCAGAACCGTCTTGACCCGTATACTTGAGCACACTTCCCCCATCTTCCCTAGACCAATTAGGGCGCAGTGTCCTCGTACTTCAGCTACCCACCGATTCCACTCTGCGATTAAGATAGTAAGAGATGGCGACAATGTGCTACTCCTGTTAGATCGGCGACCCGAATAACACACACGCCTACGTTGGCATCTCCATCTGCATCAAGCCGCATATGCCGTCGGAATAGTTTCGCGGTAGGCTCTACGTATTCGTATCGGAAGGCCGAACGCGATGGTTACACGGCAACGTGAAACGTACCTTCGGCTTCCATGGAGTGATCCACGCTTGTCAACTCATTGTCGAAACGCAGCTTTGCGAGAAAAAAAAAAAGAAAGGAAAAGAAAATTTTTTTTAGGGGGAACGGGGGGATTGCTGTCTTGAAAATACCTGCGCCCAGTCTTTGCGTGAATGAGGTAAATCGATAGCTGGTCAATGGCAATCAATCATGACGCCGCAGAGCAGCACATGATATGTTAATGTAGTTGCGTAAATCCAACGTGAGTAATTGGTAATGCCTTAGATCCATATACTGAAGTTGCACTCAGTATCCGACATGGGACTGTGAATCTTGCCCACGGCTTAGTCCAATTTCCATGATGCGCGTTGCATGACGCGGAAGGTGATAAAATTCATCTCATGCATGTATGAACAGAAATGGATAGGTGCAGTCTATTGGCCGCATGGTCTCGTCTCTCACGAAACCACTGAGAATTTAAGCCGTCGCCTATGTCGATACCGGGGCTGGTGGCGCAAAAGCGGGGTGTAGTTAATAATACCGACAGCCAGAGGCTTGGCACTTTCGGACCGTTTTCTAGCTTACTTCAGAGAAACGACAGGCATACAATAATGCGAAAGGAGGCGGTCCGTGCCGTGGTGCATATCCGCCGCGGGAATTAGCTTCCCAGGACTAAAGCACGGAATAGGAACCTGATGCATATGAGATGCCATTACCTTAGATTGGCGATAGACTATAGCCATCACCGCATCGGAGCGTACAGATCACAAAAGCGCAAGAATTAAGAGATATTAGCTACTAGTTGAGTCTGAGACAATGTGGACAGAGTTGTTGTCGATGATTAGTAGAGGTGGGGAGAGTTATAGTCAAAATTAGACTTGTATTATTCCTCGAGGATTCTGCAGTCCGGAGGATGCGCCCCGTGAAGAGGGGTTGAGTACGGTAGAACGAGTCAATAGCACCCCCAACGAAATTTTCTCGATTGATTGATTGATTAAACTTTGGAAGAACAAGCTGGTTGCCGAAATCCTTTGCTTCAAGTAGGATGTAACATCGAGCTAGAAACAAAATAGTTTGCATTTAGGACCTGCGTCTGGAGGTAGCGGCCCATATGCAAACTAGACGCGCTCGCATGCACATCATTACTAATACAGAAAGAGGTAATCCAACGTTGCGCATGTACTGTCGATACAAGAACGTCTAAAAACGAGTCTAAATATAGAAAATTGTGACTAAGAAGGAAATCTTATCTGGCCGATGTCGTCAGTCCAGAGACTCATGCCGGGATCCCATCCTCCAACGTTTTGTAAGCTGAAAGGGCTGAGCAAGTCCGGGGAGATATCCATGCTTATTGAGGCAGATCCTAGTGGAGTCGTATCTGGAAAAGAAGTTGCACTTGACTGATTTGTTTCGAACGACATGATAGCATTTATGGAGTTGCTGAGTTGCGCAAGCGTTGACTGTCGAGCGGCAGTAGCCGAATCGATAGGACTCTGGAGCTGCTGAGGAGTTGGTGTTAGACTACTGGCCTGCCGAGATACCATCTGGGGCAAATTGGTCAAACTGTCTGACCGTGAAGGCGGTGCCGACACTGAACAGTGTCGAAACCCTGATGATATTGGCTCTGAAGCAGCGTTGAGTTCCCTCGTAAGCTGGGCTGCTATCCCTGCGGCTGTGATCCCATTTGAAGCCAACAGATCGAGAGCCTGTATTGCTATGACTAAAGTCTGATGAGCGGCCGTCGTGAAAGGGCACAGCGGCCTCGCTTGGGTATAGCCGATTACGGTAAGCGTAGCTTCCCATAAATACTGGTATGCCCGATGCCAGGAGTTCAGCAGGTCCGTCTCAGTCAACGTTTGATGGACTATATTGATGGTGGCCATAGCGTGATTAAGCGCTGACACTGCATTTGTATCGGACGTGGTGGCGATAGCCGGCCCTAATGACTCAGAGCCATTGTCCGCAGACGGAAACTGTATGAATGTGCGGTAGAGATATTGTAGAGTGGTGTGATACAGAAGTTCGAGAAGCACTCGCTGACGTTGCAACCACAGCGGTGCAAATGTATCAAATTCGATTTGGCATTTTGCCGCTGAAAAGGGCTCGCCGTTTTCTTTACGACGTAGCCTCAGCGGCGATGGAACCTCATTGACCCAATCCTGGAGAGATATGACACTTTGGCGGAGAAAAGACGCGATTGTTTCTAATTGAGTCGAGTTCGAATATATTGAGGAGGAATTATTGGCGGCCATAGCCTCGTTGCATTTGCTAGAGAGTAACACAGCAACCGTCCTAATGGTTGCCAAGAGTCTAATGGCCTGATAGTGGTAGCTTGACCAGTTGACACCCTCGTAAAACGCAGCGTTAGATGTTGATATTGGCGCTGACGACGGGTCGGGTTCAGATGCATCGAGTGTGCTCTCGGCGGAATGGACAGTGTAAGGTCGGCCCAAGGTCAGACCCAATAGCGAGTCCAGATGATAGAGCGACCACCATAGACGCCGATAGAGGGATCGTCGCGAGTCGGACATGTCTTCCGGAGGCTCGTGATTAATGCCAAGCGCATGGGCGACATTGGCTGCGCTAGAGAGCGCAGCGTGTGCCATGGTAAACGACGAAGCATTGACGAGGTATATAGTGGAGTATATGTAGCACTGCAGAGCCGGTATCGAGGGCTCGATGATCTGATTCTGCAGGGTTTCCTGGCATCTGTCGAACAAGCTTCGCCCCTCCCAGCCCGAATGGCTGGGCTCGATATCCACCATGATAGCGCCAGATGCTATGGCGGCTGTGCTGTACTGCATGCACAAAGCTAAAATGATGTCGACAAGTACAGACGGTTTCCTCGTGGCCGAATCGGCGGCCCACAGCGCATTGTAGTGAGTCCTCAGCTCATTCTCATCGAGGATGGGGAAGATGGAGTGGTAGGACTGCCAAAACAAGCTAAGCAGGTTCTCCTCTTGGCGACGGGTGAATGGCTGCATCTGGTGATGATCGCCGCGGGCAGGTGGCACCTGGTCCAGAGAGGCAGCAATTTGAAGCGCGTCACTGAGCTGCGGTTGGTGCTTGTTCGACTCCAAATGGTTGCCCAGCCGATGCACGAAGAAGTCGAGGGAGGTTGGTCCGTAGTAGTACTGCTCTTGTTGGCCGTGGGCGGGGGCCTTCCAGAAGCCTTGCCATTGCCGCCGACCGGGCCTTTGGGCTACCCCGTTGGCGTCCACTGAGTCCGGCGGGGAAGGCAGGGACGAGGGGGGCAGCTCGATACTGTTTCGCTTTTGCAGCTGGGCTTCGAGCTCGGATACGCGCGAGCGCAGCGTTTCGATGTCTCTACGGAGGGAGGAAGAGAGTCAGCAGAATTCACAATGTTTGAAGTTGATGTTCAGAATCAGGTGCAGGTTACGAAGTATGTGGCCCTGAGGCAGCACAGGAAGGCGCATTGGCAGAGCTGTTCCTCCCCCGCCAATTCACCCCGCCATGACGGTCGAGGAAAGCGCGACACTCTCGCACGGAAAGCACGACGGAGCACCTGCCGCCGCAGCAGTCACGAGAGGATACTCCAAGGTAGTCGGCCTCACCCAGAGCGTCCGCGTACCCAGACACCTCTAAGTACTTGTTCGCTTCACCGGAAGAGTCGACCATGACTTTCCCCCCGTCGCCGCGCCAACCCCATACTTCCTAGTTATGAAGGATGATACGACCACTCCGTCGCCGCCGCCGTTGCTGTTCCTGCATACAAGCTCCTCCGCGTTGCTCGCTACTCGTCGTCGCTCGTTGCTGTCCCACTTCGACGACTAGAGACAGACACACAAACACACGCAAAGAAAGCTGCACTCACCGATCCGTCCGCTCGCTCGGTCGCCCCTTGCAGCACTCGAGGCCCCTCGTACGACAATGCTTGCAGGGCTGGTTGTCGTCACACTTTATTCGGTTGGTCCGGCAGCGATCACACGCTCTCGCGGCGACGTGCCGCTTCGGCCGCGCTTGGGACGCCGCGCTCGAACTCTTGCTCCGAGCATCCATCGAACTGGTGAAGGTCGCAAACATGGTGTTGACCACCCAGAAACGGAATACGAGGAAAGAGAAAGTGAATTGAACTGACACACAGGCCGTAGAAGTTGGGCAGAGGTCATGCAGGCCCGCTTCTTTATGAGCAGACTAAGGCCGAGCCACCAGGACACTGCAGACGGGGGACGGGAACGAGTGGGATGGCTTGGCCAAGCACCCCTACCCATATACACAGATGCCCACGGACGCACAACAGACAACAGGGTCTTCTGCAGGCTGCATCTTATCTGCACGTCCTCACTCCAAGCGCCCCAGGCCGCTCGCTTTATAGCCAGCGCCGCGTCGCCGCAGACGGGCCTTCCCGCTCGGCGTCCGTGTGTCCTGTATGTATGTGTCTTGTTGTCAAATTGCCCATGATCTTCGCCCACTCTCCGTGCTCGCCTGGCCCCGGCGAATCCTCGACTTCTCCTAGGCTTTTCCTCCAGCAGATACCCTGCCCTTCATTCGTACGGACTTTCTCACACGCCTACGTCCGCCGGAGCAATGATCAGCAGGACCACGGCACGGCCTAGTCTCTCTCGTGCGGCCTATGGCTAGACCTCTCCTCTAGGCCGGCGGTGAGTCGTCGTCTCCCAAATCGCTGGTACAAGTGCTCTTGTCCAGGCCGGCCTTCGTGAAACTTGTGTCCATTAGGCAGGCTGCATCTGCAGCTCTATCAACCTTCATCCGTGAAGCCTATCTAAACGTAATGAATATCGCCGTTTGAGCCCCACCGGTCTAACCATGCTTCTAGACGGAGACAGCACCCACTATATAATTCGATACTTACAGAACCCTGGTGGCTTTAGCACGCTAGCCTCTGGTTTGATTACTGTGGCTTTTCGCTTTTGATGCCGCAGAGGCGTACAGTACCAGCGAGCTCGTTGTGTTCTGATACAACCCCATCCCAAGCATCCCAGGGCTCGTGGTTGTACAAATGACGTCGGAATCGCCACGTGGAGGCGTGGTGTACCGGTCCATGAACGCAGTCTGACATAGGTGGTAGAGGCGTCCCGGAGTTGAGCGGTGCATGCAAGCTGTTTCCTCCAGGCTTTCTTGGTCCAAATGGCCCGGGAATGGCCCAACGCTGATGTTGATCCCCAAGTCTCTGGCACCCCTATCGCTAGCGATCGGATCTAGAAAAAGAAAATGACTGGAGGCGACGAGCAACCAAACGCCAGTGTTGTGAACAGGATGCCTAGTTAGTACCTGGGACACGAGGCCCTGCGCTTGGCTACTCTTGTTCCCACTCGGTTGTAATTGCCCCGTCAAAGCTTCTGCGCAACAAGACCCTGCCCAGCATCTTGCTCAATCTTTATATATCATCTTCAGCAAGCCCGTTGCTGACGTCGGTAATAAGCCGTTGCATTTCTTTCACGGCACCGAGTCCCTGACGAACACAATACGACTTTCTCGTGGCAATGGGTGCCCTTGTGCGACGCAGCTTTGACACATGACGTATTCCACCGCAAGTCAGGCAAACTTTAGGCTGTTGGGAACACGACCCACACCAATGGATTCTGCTGCGCGTTTGCAACAACGGGGAAGCATGCCAACGCACATGCACACCCCTAACCTGTATACGACTGTTGCACAGAATTCCCCGCCACAACCATGCTCGCGTGAATTAACACGGTGCGGCATCGGACCCCGTATTGCCATGTGGACTTAGAACTGATAAATGGTCGGCGGATATTATGGCCGTACTTCCACTCTACAAATATTCGTATTGCTTTCCAGCTGATGTCGCTGAGCTGGCTGAGCTGAATCTACGATTGGCACTGAGCCATAAACCCGCTATTAAAGGAGGATTTTCACCATTCATGTATGCACGGCACGGCCTTCTGTAATGACCCTCCCGTGTTCGGCGAGCGATTAATACACTCTAAGCTAGTGCTCCTTCCCCCCAGGACCCCTTTCATTTTACAAGCAATTCCACCCTTCAGCATTGGTCAAGAAAATCTATGAAGTTAGGGGAAGTGCATTTAGCAGTGTATTTTGTTACAAAAATGGTCAATAAATGTACCGTAGTAGGCGCGTCGTACGTGTATGATAAGTCTAAGGCATCCCTGTCGCCAAGCAGGATGGGCCGGCATGAAACAAATCCGCTCATTACGCTCCTTACAATGACAAGATTGTAGGATCCGGAATCACACGGAATATCGGCTTACAAAACTAGGCTGGCGTCGGGGCTAGTTTATACCGAAAGGATTCGGAGCTAAAGAGGTGGGTTGATATAAAGATGACTGCAGTCTCACTTACCGCTGAACTTTAAAAACTTGATATTAGTAATCTTGCCGATGACAATGCTCAATGGATCTCTACTGTAGTCATGGATCCTTGTCATGGTTCTAGACATCTGCAAGGCCCTATATTCATGCAGGGATTTTATCGTTGCAATTAGTCCCCCTTACCGTTTGGAGTCAGATTGTCTAGCAAATTCTCTTTTTTGTAAGAGCTGGCATATTTTCAATATGCATTCAGCATTTTCGACCCGAGTTTTGGGAGTAGCGTGGCATCAAAATATCTAAGCAAACTGCGAGCTCAGCTCAGCAACGCCTACAGGATAACCTGACTCATGGGCGATAGATTTTTCCCCATTCAAAGGAAGGTAATTTATTACAATACAATTTCTGCTTTAATCCGAATTAGCATCAGCTTGGGAAGTGAAGTGCGTACAAACCAGCCATCGCAAAACATCCTCACTATTCAACCTATTTGAACCAACGATTTCGATCTGCCTACCGCGCAATATCTACACTATATAGAAATTCTTGCCGTGACCATAATAGAACTAATTGCAGCTACAGGTCACTTTGCTCCTGCGCCATAACTAAGTACACCTTGCATATTACCAAGGACGCACACCTTCGTTCAGAGTTACTACCAAGGGCACTGAAGATTTTGTGTCATGCTTCATCATAGTAAAGGAATATAGAGTCTAAGAGTATCTTGGTCTATTTACTTTAAAAGTCTTTGACGGCTTTAGAGGGTTTAGATACAGCCCAGATTAATAATGCATTGGTTTTTTTAAACTGGAACCACTCTATGAATTGGATAAGTCTTATTAGGCTTGATGTATGAAAAGTGCTGTAGTCACTATAGCAACAGCCACTATTTGGCCGTGGTAATGAAGAAAGAAGAATACCAAGTTAGGTCGTTCCAATGTGGGAGTGGTGTGCCTTCCCGATTAGGAAACAGCTGTCATATTATTGGAGATTTTGATCGACTTTGCGTTCTCATTATTTCTTATATAGCAATATACATAAATGGAAGATGCTGGATTAGTCTTCCTATACATATACTTGATAATATGAGTTTTACTTTGATTATTATTTCGGACTATATAAAGGCTAGGACCAATCTATATTGCAGCATCATTCGATACGTCAAGTTTCTCGACTTGGCTATTCTTACAGCTTCGCTGTGAAACATCTGGATTCTGTCCCACGCTCGATGTATTATGCTATTTGTTATAGGTGCCCGTTTAGTGCTATCTGCTTCCTACAGGTATCGCAAAGGTTCTAATAGGGTTTTCAGATAAGTACTGAGCATGGATTGGAGGATGCTTTTACGGGCAATTGATGGGACAAAGAAGCATTGTACGATCCAGGGGGCTGAGGAATGTAGGCATACTCTGAACTTTGTAAGGAACTCGGTGGAGAATATGTTGCTATTTTTTTTTTTTTTTTTTAAAAAAAAAAAGTTGTTCAACACGTATTCTGTAGTTCACATATAAGCGCGGCTCGCATGTCTGTATCTCTCTTTAAAACGGCAATTCTCAAAGATATATTGGTAACATATAGGTATCACCCTGGAGTCATCCGATCAGAGGCAGAGTTAAAAGACCTGTTTCTCTATAGAGTCTTATAAATGTTTTGTCTACTAGACCTGTCTAGCTATGATATCTCCATACATTCAGCGTTCACTATAGCTCACGCCTAAAATACCAAGCCCTCCCTCTCTTCGCACGATTTGCAATTTCTTCCATGATAATCTAAAAAATGATTTTTAATGATATCCAAAACGCCATCTCACGTTAAGATAGTAGGTCATACCTCAATTTCAAATAATCCCAAGTACTGAGAGCCCTTTCCCGCGACGAGTGCAGTTCCCGCTGGAAATCTCACCAACAGCACCATGGGCGAGAAGGAGCTCAACTATCATGCTTCGCTCTTTCGACTCAATATCGGGGGCAAATAGAGCACTTTGAAGAGGTGTTGAACCATCATTCGAGGAGGCGTTGACATCGGCCCCTGCATCGACAAGAGTCTTTGCAATTGGGTATGCACCAGCCGTTTTAGCCGCAACGTGCAAGGCTGTCTCGCCACGGAAGTTGGTTACTTCTAGACAGATGCCCAAATCAAGTAGGTATTGGACGTTTTCCAGGTTCTTGCCCACGACCGCAGCATTTAAGATAGGAACATTCGGCTCCATTTCCATATTCGTTATATTCGCGCCGTAATTGACTAGCAAGCGTAGAATGCTTGTTGGAAGTTGGTTTGCTGCCTTGGTGTACAGGAACCCAAAATCCGGATCTTCGACGTTTGGATCTGCGCCTTCCCGCAAGATTCGTTCCACATATGCTGGCGTGGTAGACCTCTTGATATTGCGTAGGCCCCAATCCAAGGCAACCTTTTGGTCTTGCGAGAGTTTCTTTCTTTTGGATCTTGCAATAGTCGTTTTCTCTTCGTTAGCGTACCTCATTGACTCATTTGGGATAAGTTCATGTGACTCGGCGGTTATTGGCAAAGCATAGAAGCTTTTGCGCTTAGTCTTCGCTTTGGGGACTGGCTTTGGGTCTCTTAGTCGGACCCGCAGGTGCTTGGACATTCTTGTGGATCCGCTTCCAGACGTCGAGCTCTCAGAATAGAACGTGCTGACGTCGATGCTCTTTTGCGGTAGGTCTGAACGCCCTTTCTTCTTCGGCTTCATGATAGTCACAAGTTGTGGACGGTCTATTGGTCTACGATGATTTTCGGAGAGGCCTGAGTCCATGAGGAACGTATGTATAGCACTACTCCCATCATTGCTTTGCTCATATTCGTCTCTTCGACCGGGGAGGTCGTATCCAATCGCTTTTTTGTCAACTTTGTGGGCTTCTTCATATATACTCTCCGCACAACGCTTCATCGCGCTGAGCCAACGCCGCAGTAGCTTGCCCGAGTATTGATTTTTATGTTCGATGAGTTGTAGATGCACATCCAGCCGTGTTGAGAGTTCGAGAAGTTTATGGGAATCGCTACCAAAGACTTCCGGCTTCTCGAGAGTAATTTGCCCATTATTCCGAGAACTAGAAGGCAGGAAACTTAAAAGGGTCAGCCGTTGCCCGGCAGGAGAGAAGGCGCCAACTTACATTGAAGTGAGGTCTAGAGAAAGATCTAGCCCTAGCTGTAGCGCCCCTAATTGTTGCAGTAAATCAACAATTTCGTGACCCCGGATCGAGGACCATAATACTTCTTGCGTGCCGCAATTCACTGGTAGCCTAACGATCCTTTTGTGTAATGTTTCAATGGTACCATCACACGAACTCAATATATCGAGAATAACATCCAACAACGGTAATGAGGTCTCTATTTGTACTGCAGATAAGTCATCGTGGAAAATTTCAAGGAATAGCTTGATAGCTAGTAGCTTAGCGTTGATGGAGCTCATGTCATGTCGAGATTCGCGAACTTTCCGAGCGAACCTTCCAGTATCAAGCATAACCTTCCAAACTAACGTGATTAGTTTAGGTCTCAACTAGAATTGATGGCAAACGTACCTGTATGATCGCATTGCACAAGGCTACGCAACTAGCTGCGAGGACAGTCGACGGAGACATAGTGATTTGCGAGCTTTTTCGCTCTTCCAGCTTTTTGTCGGCTTCACGATGCAGAGTTAATACCTCGTTATCATAGACTTTTATTGCCGATTTCAAGACCTCGAAATTAGAAGATTACCAACTAAGACCAGAGAAAGCACCAAGGCTGGCCGAACGAAAGGAAGATGGTGAGGTATCTTGACTACTGCAAAACGCCGTAAAGACACTGTTAGATTGTCATGGAAGTCAGACAGGGGTATCTCCAACAGTATGGGGTCACAAATAGCTATAAGGGCAGTTCTGGTAGTCTCCCTTGCGCTGGAGATCTTGTAAAAGCAATTTACAAAAGCAATTGCGGCTGTGCCATAAAAAGCAATATAGTGGGACAACACGAACATCCTCCCGTCCCCACGTGTTGCACTTTCCCTAATTTCAACATACAGCCGTGTATTGTTCCGCCACACAAGCCTCAAGGCGCAGTTAAAACAATTGGAATGGTTCAAGCTTATCATAGACGTACGCCAGAGAACTATTCTAGAAAGGGGCCTGCAAGCTGGCCCGGCCAAACCTCAACAGAAAAAGTATTAAAGAGCAATCAAAATATATTATTTGTTGATCGTTTCGTTAATAGTATGCATGGCGTTACGGATGAAACGTGGTCCCAACAAGGCGGAGTCGATGCGGCCTGACTACGCGAGCAACTTATCAATAAGACGCTCGTTAGGTAATGGACATGTCATGGTCAATTTTCCCCAATAATAGTGTCAGAAATAGGGAGGACAGCAAATCTCAACCATGCATAGGGAAGAAGAGACTGGTTTGAGAAATGAAATCGAATAAAAACTGGCATTGGCAGTGATGGTAAGAAGAGAGTATCAACTATAGATTGCCTTTTCGCCTATTTAGCGCCCGCTTTTAGTCTATGGTTCCGGGGGGGAGAAGCGAAACATAGTCGATCGGAGCGGGTTCAATCCCGTTTGGAAACCCCACAATCTTGAGCGTATCGCCCTTGTTGACTTTCACCCCTTTAAACGTTATACGGGCTGCGCTATGGCCATCTAAATAGATCGAAGGTGCATGTCCCAGCCTGTCTTCGAGATCGCCAGTCCAAGCACCAACCGTGCGGTTATTGATCAAGACTTCGTATTTTGATTTCCCACCAATCAAGTCATAGTAATTTATCGCTAAATCATAGGTGCCAGAAGCGTATGTAATGTTTGCTGTCGCAGTGCCGACCGTACCATTTGACGTGGTTACGATGGCGGTGTAGCCTGATGCTGTATGGAAAGGGTTGACAGCGTAGGCCTCGTAACCATTCAAGCTCATCCTTTCGGCTTCGATGCGATAAGGATGATTTCCGACGCGTTTCGCCTGGTCTGGAATTCCAGACATATTGTAATAGAATTGATTGATAGAATCTCGCCAGACTAGAGCGTGCCCGGCCTGGTAGACTTGCTCGAAGAGGACTTCATCGTACCGCTGTTCGTCGATCTTGCCCTTGAGGGATTCCCACATCGTCACAAAGGTTTGTGCAGTAGCCGCGCCCTCATAGTGTGCGTCGTAGAAATGTTGAATTACTGTCTTGCCTGATTTGAGACGTTGCGTGTAGGGCACATGATGGAACCATAATAGAAGATTATCGGGTGTTGTCTCAATATTTTCAAACATCATGGCTATTTCGGGAGGATACTGGCCGGCATTTCCCGTCCCGTTCTTGACAGTGCGATCCATGCCGATGCTGACACTATCAGCACGGGTCCATTGGCCCCAGCCGTTATTGTCCTGTGAAGCTGGGTTAGGACCGTAGTGTGTATACAGAATATCTGTCAACGTCTGTACGCCAAGGTTTCCACTGTAATTCTCATAGGCGGGCCACGATTTCATAGACATCTCGGTGACCGTATCGAGGACTTGGCGATTGAATCCAAATGTAAGGCGTATCCAGTCACGAATAATATCTTCAGCCTGTGCAGCCGGGTTCCAGGCCAAAATACCGTATGCATAAAGATTCTGCTGATTTTAGCCTTCATTCATTAAAATAGCAACAAGAGAGTAAAAAGAAGAAAGAAGAAAAGGTGTAAGCACTTACTGACATTGCAAGATGGCTTCCCAGCCACGTCGTGTTCGTGCCAACATTAACCACTGCCGCTGATCCACCAAGTGGGCGATTGAAACGGGCGCTAGAGATGATATCCTTGACCTTCGATGGCCGATTATCCACGCGCAAATCAAACTCAAGGATCTCCTTCCACATGGGTGCTAGGTACACTAGGTGGTCTTGGTGGCCAAGATATTCTTGAGTAACTTGGAGCTCGATTGCTGTATTGGTCTTGCGCAAGGCCGAGAATAAAGGAGACGGAGGCTCGCGTACCTGGAAATCGATGGGACCGTACTTGATTTGAACCACAACGTTATCGTCGAATTTTCCGTCCAGATCTTTGAAGAACTCTACTGCCGCATTTGCCCGATCATTTTTCCAGTTTGAAGGTGTAAGGTGGTGATCGTACACAAAAGCGCGGAACATGACAATACCCCCATGAGGCTTCAGAGCCCGTGCAAACATATTGGCTCCATCGGCAAGAGTGCGGTTGTATGTTAATGGTCCCGGCTGGCCCTCGCTATTTGCTTTTACTAAAAATCCAGCAAAGTCAGAAACGCGACTGTAGATTTTGTTGGTAACGTTGGCCCACCAAACGTCAACAGTAGGGTCGAGAGGGTCAAACGTGGGCAGGCCTCCAAAATCCTGTGGAGATGCAAAATTCAAGGAGATTCCCAACTGTACGCCATATGGACGAAATGCATCCGCCAGCCTTCCTAACCCTGCAATGTTCCGTTCGTTCAGGAGGGCCGCATTTGCATTGACGTTGTTAATTACGATTCCATTGACACGGATAGAAGCTAGGAGACGCGCATATTCCGCGGCGCGAGTGACATTCTCCATCACATACCCATCTCGAAAGAATATTGAAGGGCCAGCATATCCTCTCTCAATGCTTCCATCCAAGTTATCCCACTCATTAACCCATCGAATTGGGGCATGGGGATTTGAAACATACGATACTAGAGAGAAGTTTGCTTGCGCGAGCCTGGAAAGGTATTCAAAAGCGCCGTAGAGAGCAGCACGCTGATTCTGACCAATGATTCGCACACGGCGTTCTTCAATGCTCAAGAAGAACCCGTCCTCGTCGAGCGCGTCTGCTTCATCGAATTCGCCATAATTTTTCTTGTATGCCTCAGCCGTACCAACTACTACCGACGAAGGACCCTTTCCTGTATCGTTGATGCTGAGCGACTTCCCGAATATGCCTTTGATACCTTTCTGTAACTCTTGCCCAGCTGTGTATACAGGGCTACTCTTGGAGCTATTCAAGGCGACAATAGTGGAAGGAAGAGAACGATAGCCGTTTGGGTTGGGGACGGGCGCATACCGAAGCCATGCGTGAGATCCATCTTCTGCTTTGGCGAGACCGAGCGCGAGGAAGAGCACTAGGACGAAGTGCATCATCTACAACTCACCAACCGATATAAAGCATGCAGTTTAGACGTTGTGATTACTTCAATCGCCATCTACTTATACATTCCACATTTGGAGGCGCCCCTCGCTTCAATTGGAGGAATATATTATGGAGGCCTTGGTAATATCATCGCGAAATAGTGAACGAGATGAGACACAAAAGCCGTCCATTCAGCCTAAATGAACGCAGCGGGACGAGGCGATCTTTATGAACACGACTAGTAGGTGTTGACGATCCATTGCTGACTATATAATGATGAGAAAGTCCTCGGGCCGATAGAAGAGCAAATGCTGGAGGTCTCTTGATGACGCTAGGCAGAGTGCTTCGGTTTCTAAAACGACTTGCCAGATCTGCGCTAGTACAAAAAGGATGAACTCTCTTACAACGCATATTTGGACCTTATGATTGGGAAATTTTCTTCATAGCTACAGCTTTGTTTATCAATTAAGTAGAGAAGTAGGAAGTCTCTCCGATCGTACATGACGAAGTGAGAATCTAGGCATTGTTGCTATCTATTCCTTGCACCCTAGCGGCAAAGAGGAATGGATTACTCAGCCCAACCAAATACCTAGAACGTGACAGACCATGAAAAGAGCTTGGATTCGTCCTTACTGCCTTCCCACTGTCCCTGATTTTAAATCAAATGGCACGACTTTGTCACTGTGATCAGGTGTCATTTAGCATGGCAGCCTACAAGAGAATCTAACTAGATTAGGTAGCAATTTCCGCCAAGATTTTAACGGCACCCCATACCCTAATTAGAATACTACACCTTTTCGCATACTTAACTCCGTCCAGGACGTTCTCCGCAAACGGTATTGAGATTCCATCAATTTGAAGTTAGCGCGCTAGTTTCATGATCTTAGATCCTTTCTAGTATTCTCGAGCCCTTATGAAAACCAAACGAATCAATGTTTGCCACACCTGCAGGCTCCGCAAGTTAGGAGTGAGTCTAATGCTTTAGATGGGTTAATGTATTGTCCTTTACTGAATTCAGGAGTAGTGCGATGGGAGGCATCCCAGTTGCTCACAATGCACACTCACGGGACGACATTGTGATGGCTATGAACGTGAATTAGTCTTTGTTTCATATGCGACAACAAAATATAAAACAAGATCCAGAAAGTCTTTGCTCAGGGGTCTCCCTGTAGCCTTAAACAAACTTATTCATAGCTACGGCTCAGATTTGGCTTATAAAGGTAGTGGTATGTCTAATGTCTTGCCACTAACAGGGCCGTATCGTGCCTTAGAATCAAGGAACTCAAGGACATTCAACGAATTTGTATCATTGATCTTCAACCTTTTCCTTCCGGAAAGCGAGGAGAGTCTGTCGCTTTTCGACTTGAGCGCAATATCAGTTTGCGGCGCCTGGGTAAAGATACTTCCTAGGCTTGGGGAGGGATCGTATCCTGGAGATCTCGTTCATTTGGCAGTTAGATATCTTGGAAATGTCGTACTCAACGCAAGTATGGGTGTTAGGAATATGGATTTTGGAGGGTTCGAGGTCCATGATTTTATTTTAAAGCAGCTGCAGAACGCCGTAGCGGCGCCAAAGTCTTTTGATACCGAAATTGCTGCATCTATCCTATGTCTAGTTATGGTGGAGGTAAGAATTCACTAAGCTTCAAATTAAGCTTACTAATACCGTATATTTACAGCTTATGGTACCAACGTCAGAATTCGCCTTTCTTTCACATCTCGGAGGATTCGCTGCGTTCATTGAATCATGTCCTCCTACCATGTTCAAATCAGACATTCTTCATGCAATATTCGTCGGCTGCAGACCCATACTAGTAAGAGTCGGTATTCAAACCTGTGTACAGGCATACTAAGTTTTATTGCAAGTTTTTTCAAGCCATTCATTCACGGCGATCAACTTTCCTATCTAAGAAGGAATGGAGAACAACGCCCTTTGACCTCCATTCATCATCAAAAATGCAGGCCCTTATCAGCGAAACATCCATTCTACCTTCAATTTTAGAGAATCTGGATTCGTTGCCAATGCTTGGTGGCTCGTCGGCTATCCTCCTGGCTCAGAAAGCAAAAACCGATTTAGTAGAAGTCCTCAGGCGCCTATCCAATCTGGAGGATTGTTTTGGAGGAGATAAAATCGATTCGTACTACCATACTAATGGACCAGAAATGTACTACTTACGTTTATGGTTCCCAAATCTTCTCACCGCAAATGTACACACTCATATCTGGGCTGTCAGAATAGTCTGCCTCATGGAGTTAGAGGCTCTCGATGTATACCTCTTCAACAAAATGAACGGCAGCGGCTTAAAAGATAATAATGCGCTTAATAAAGAAGTCCTAGGTGGATGGATCATTCAACTTGCAACGAAGATTTGTCAGAGCATCAGCTACATGTTACAGGACCAAATGAAACTCTATGGGCCTCTATCTGCTGTTTTTCCGCTAAATATTGCTTACAATGCTTTAAGAAAATATTCTATGCCGGATGCAGAGGAGGTCAAGCTTTGCAAAGGGCTCATAAATGACATCATCCGCAAAGGAATTTCAATCGGCATGCATTTCCCAATTGAGGACACGCTCAAGCATAGGAAGGATTTCCAAGATACTCCTTCATTCTCATAGCATCCAAATTAATACTAAGATTAGCACTACTCATAAAATGCCCAACTCCGTACAACTTCATCTCATAATTTGTCTACTGAAGGGGATTGCTGTAGAATGGACCCTCATAAGGCCTAATCAGGAGTGATGTATAGAAATTGCCACTTAATGAGAAACCCAAAAGAAAGAATATACTGAAACGGAAGACTGAGTTAAATGCTCTCTTTAGTAACAAGATTTAGGACTGGTGTCTAGCGACGCATCAAAGACTTTCATCTCTCGGGAAAAATAAGACTAAACTAACCAGATTGGGGTCGTAATTCCGCCAAGGAATGACTGCAGAGGCATCCGACATAATCAATTCCTAGGTATCAGAATTTGGAGAGAGTGGGTTCCGACTTTGGTATAAATAAGCTTCGAAGTGGCCGAATTTCTGTTAGATCCTCACCCTCCTGATTCTTAAAATATATTGCAACTACCAAAAGCCTTCTAAAGCTGAAAAGTCATCTCCCCCCCACGCCGTCATGAATCCTAACTCCTTCAAAAGTATAGTCAGTATCATTCATGTCGGCACGGCGACAGCCGTCATCAATATCGATGGCGTGAACCTACTCACTGACCCGTTCTTCTCCCCGGCCAACTCTGAATGGGACTTAGGAGTCATAACTCTAAAGAACAGTGAAAGTCCCGCACTCGGATTGGCTAATCTCCCCCCCATCGATGCTATCCTACTAAGTCACGAGGACCATCCCGATAACCTCGACGAGCTAGGCCGCACGCTGCTTGACGGTCGCAAAGTCTTGACTACCATTGACGGTGCCAACAAACTTCAACCTCGACCTGGCGTCCGAGGCCTTCGGCCATGGGAGACAGTGCCTCTCATTATCTGCGGGAAACAGTTTAAAATTACCGGCACGCCATGCCGGCATCTTCCTGGCGGCGATTGTATCGGCTTCATCATCGAGTCGGACACCTTTGGCCATACCGATGGTCTTCCAAATGCCATCTACTTCTCTGGGGATACCGTGTATATGGATGAATTGGCACAAATCCACGAAAGCTATCACGTTGTTGTCGCTCTACTCAATCTTGGTTCTGCTATCGCCCCGCTCCCTGATGGTCCGCTGCAGATCACTATGGATGGGAAGCAAGCCGTTCGTTTGTTTCGGGAGATTGGTGCAGATATCCTGGTTCCAATGCATTTTGAGTCCTGGGGGCATTTTACTCAAGGCAAGGAAGAGCTGGCGCAAATCTTCGACGAAGAGGGGATCCAGGATCAGGTCTGTTGGCTTACTCCCGGAAAGGAGGAAAGGCCAATCAGGGCTAGTGTTTGATGGTTCCCAATGGACATTTTGAGGGTCTTGTTCTATGTTATTTAGAACTCTCTACGCTCATTTTATATGCATTCTATATTTACATAAACTACGCTTTTCTCGTTCTATTAGTCGCTTCATCTGCCTTGCGCTTGCTGGCTATCTAATTAATTCAAAAAAGCAAAAGAGCTATAATCATTATCTTTATATTCCTTGCCGATAGGCATTAGAGAGCCACGGCAGAATCAATTGACCCTTTCACTCTCTAAAAGAATTATTACCAGTATTACTGACGCCACAACAGCATCATTGAGACCAGAATTTCAATAAACCAAGAGATAGTTGACGAGAATTGACTTATGAGTCTGTATGTATGATAACAAAGAGACCTGGATAGCATAGTACATATTATTTACATATATAAATTAGATTGATTTCTACCAATCTTAGTTGATAGAAGGAATGCCTCCCTCAGCCTTGTCATGTGACTTTTCAATTTTAGTATTTCCTGTCAGAATCCATTTACCCAGGATTGCCCTATTTTGCGCATAATATCATAGATAGTGTAATGGAACTCCTGCATTTCTTTCCATTAATCACTTGACCAGCTTCGCTGCCCCGTGGAGACTACTCCTCAATCCTCTCCTTCCTCTTGAAAACATCCATCTCATATGTTCCCACCCTCGCGTACCGCTTCTCCGCACTTCCACTGCTCGACTCACTTCCTCTAGGTGCACCCCCATTCCTTGGGAACATATGCGTGTTGAAAGTCTCCAATCCGCCATCAGGAATCTGCTCGCCGGTATTTATTCCCCTTCCACCTATGCCAGCGAATGCCTGCACTGTCTTGGGAGACATAAGTGGCGGATCCAAATCTTCTCTAAATTCAAGCAATGACTCGGCCGAGTTCTCACGGGAAATTTGGGAGAGGGCGGACCGGATATTTTCTTTAGAAATAATACGGGCACCGAGAGTCGAGGGGGAGATGGATAGGATGGGGGGTTTGGAGGTTGAGCGAGGGAACCTGCTAGAGACGATACTACTAGTAGCATCGCGGATGTCCGTGTCTGAGGCGTAACGCGCTGGGTTCTTGGCTGGGATAGGCGGGGGAAGGGGAATGGAAGGTACTAAACGAGTTGGAATAGTTTGAGGATGGGAGGGAGGTTGTACCGTAGCTGGCTCTCCTTCAACCCTACTAAAGGTGTAATTGTCTTCCCGAGAGTAGGCAGGACCGGGGATACGAGTTTGCGGTGCTT
The DNA here is from genome assembly GCA_010094045.1 of Lojkania enalia. Lineage (NCBI taxonomy): Eukaryota > Fungi > Ascomycota > Dothideomycetes > Pleosporales > Lojkania > Lojkania enalia. Next base: position 194,199 of record ML986627.1, read on the forward strand.
TGCTGGAGCCATGCCACTCGCCAGGAGTCGTTAATTCCTTGCTACCGTACAATCTAGAGCCGACCGGGCCTGGTATACGGGACTTTGGTGCTGCTTCCACAGCCCTAGCTGACTGGAATGACTGGAATGACCGGTCTGACACACTTCGCACTAGCCCACCTAGGGCAATTGCTTCTCCCTCGCTAGTAATATGGCCAAGAGTAGGTATAATCGCTCGACTCATACCACCTTGCTCTACTCGATGTGGCACAGCTCCTGTCGGGCTCGGGATACGTGTCACGGGGATACCCTTGACACCATCCATCGCCAGGGGAAGTCCTGTGCGCTCGGTATCTCCGGTTATGGGAGCTTTGCCAGAATTCCATGGGTCGACCGATACTGTGGCTCTTCCACTATCCTCAATTTCTTCTAGAGCTAGAGTTTTTCCGGTGCTACTTAACTGCAAATCTTTATGGGGTCCCGAGTCACTCTGGGACCCTACTAAATCTGCGACCATGTATTTCTGATAATCTTCATACTCATGTTGTCTGGTGGGGCTCTCAGAGCGCGTTGTTCGAGGAATTTTCATAGGAGGGACCGGCAGCTTAATGAAATCTTGTTCATATTCATCGTATTTCCCCAGCACTGAATTAATGTCCTCAGTAAATGGATTGGACCCACGGATAGAGTTATACAAACCATCTGAGTCCTTCCGCGCACGGTTAACATCCGAACCAGCCATTTTGTCCGAAGCAATAGAGTCATTAGTCGCTCGCCTAGTATGAGAATTGCTTGGGTCCACTCCTGTCATATCGTTAGCAAGGGTTTGTAGGCGCCGGCTTAGTGTAGGTAGTACCATCTGAAGGTTCCCTTCCAGGGCTTGTGGCGGTCCCTGCAGCCACTACACGCGAAGGAGAAATACTGTATGTGGTATTACAAGGAATAGGCTTGGGCAGAGAGGAAGGCCCAGATAATGATAAGGACCGCTTGCTCGGAGAACTGGATCCGGTAGAGGACCGATCACGGGAGATGGCTCGTAGAACACGATCACCGAAGCTGCAAGTAATGTTAGAGCCTAGGAGATGCCATCGACCAGAGAGGGAAATTAACGAACCTATTTCCACTAGACTCCTCGAGCCCTTTCAGAGCCTTCCTGCGCTCCAAAATCGTCTTCTGCCTTGTTATCCAGGCAGGGAGGTCGGTCTTTGGCTTCTCAATCAATTGACCCAAAAAGCCCGGAAATGCGGCTCGCAACTCCCTATCATCGTTCTCGAATTCTTTCTTAACTTCCTCTCGCTCGAGTCTCCTCTTTCTCTGCAAATCTCTACTACTTACGCGATCATCCAACCCCTCCACTCCCCGTTTCCGGGATTCTTCCTTGCCCTCTGGGTCAAGTTTAGTCTTTTTGTCTTGGTGTTTCCGAGGAGGGGCCGGCCCAAATCCAAACATACCATACGGGACTACGTCCACCTCTTCTTTCTTTGGTTTCTTTGGAGGTTTGATTTTTGGGCCTTGCTCCATCCATGGATTCTCGACGTTGCATTCCGGCCATGCCATGCGATTTCGATACTTCTCCCTCTCCGTCTTCTCGATAAATTTAGCAAGCCGACCATAGTTATTTCTGCCCTTGACACTATAATCATTCGCGACGGCACGGACGATAGGAATAAACACTTCTTCCCATGCCGTACAGACATTCTTGCATTCGAAGTATTTAAATCCAAATCGGTTCCACTGTTTTCCGACGCAGAAGCTCTGCAATAACCAAGCGTATAGAAACTTCTCATAATCCGCCGACTGCCAGTTCGACTTGTCTATCGCACCTTGATCTACCACGCGTTTAACTGCCACACGTTGATCAATAGCATCCTGATCTGCCTCATGGAGGTCCGATACATAGGAGGTATCGTCATCAATAGGTGTGATACGTCGGCTACCCTCGTCAAACCGGGTATAGTACCAGAGTAGTTCCGTTCGCTTGATATTCTTTGCCCGTGAAGTGGGTTCGTCGTCGTCGTGCAGCAACAAGAAATCGTCGCGGAAATCACACCATGGCTTTAGAAAGGCATCGTGTTCGAGGAATTGCTTTTCGAGGCCGTCAAGGTTGCGAATACGGAGCAGGTTGAGGGCATGTTTAAGGTCCTGTGGGATTTTCTCCTTGAAAGGCGAGAGCTTCGAAAAGGGCGAGGATCCCGTCATTTTGCGCGGCGAGGACGAAGGGGTCGGTGACCTGGACAGATTTTGGGCGGTGTTGACGATGTCGCTGAACATTGCTGTTTTCAGTGAGTCCATTTTTATGCCCTGTCAGTCTTTTGGGCCTATGTTGCTAAGGTGAGAGGTCGGGTTGGCGACGGAAGGTTGTAAGTGATTTCAACAATAACATATGTGATTGTTATAAAGTGAAAGCCTAACGCGACGGTAGTGACTAATAGCTTGCGCCTACTCGCCGCTCTTCGACTCGGCATCAAACGCATGTTCTTGTCATCGAGCGGTCAGAATGAGAGAAGCGTCGAATTAAGTGGTATCTATTACTGAAACAACGATTACCGAAGCTGTTGAGGCGAGTATGGGCATCTCCACCTCTCACGATTACCATGCTAGTGAAGTGCCGAGTGGGTTCTAACATAACATGGACCCAGCAATAAAGTAAAGGACAAATGATAGAGAAGAATAAATAGAGAGCAACAGACGACGTCCCATAGCCCAGAATCAGTCTCAAACATCCCCCAATAGGTTGGAAATAAAGTCTACGGTCGCTCTATTGACTTCGGAAGGGAAATGGATCACAGAGTACAACAAACTATGGAAAGCGAACTCCCTCAAACAGATTTACCTAGTACCATCTAAAATATAAATTCAGACTGCGTGTATCTCGTTTGAACGTTTCAAGAGCGCTTGTAGCTGCACCGAGACCGAAAGCAAATTGGACAATCTTCCGCTGCACAGCTTTACCAGAACCATGGCGGACAAAATCATCATTCTAGACGTCGGAGAGGAGCCATTCAAAACCTTGCAAAAATCCTTGATAACGTGCCTGAATTCCGGACGAAATGGTCGCGATATCCACAAGACGACGGGTCTTCATCGACATGGACCCCGACATATTCGTATTCATCTTCCACTAGCTGCGACACCTGATTACCTGTCCACCCTTCTGGAACAAGGAGCACAGCTTCGGCTACCCACTTCATGCACGTCTCTAAGGCGAAGTTGAATTCTGGGGCATTCGAGATTTGAGCGATTGGATTAGGAGTAAGAAATATCCCAAAGCCATCGGCACGAAGATTCTCGAACGGGTATTTGAGGAGATTGGAGCCGAGCCCTGGTAGATAAGTGCAACATCGAAACAAAACCTAAAATTGTGCGCAATGTGAGGCGGATGTATGTCTGCCCTCTTTGAAAGAAATCCCATAGAGTGCAAAGGGGGAACTAGGAGTAGGAAGGAGTGTCGCAAGGTACAGGGGGACGAGCCAGATAAGTATGAGGATGGGCACTACGAATTGCTTACTGCGCAGAAAGAGATTGCGTTCAATAACGGGATGGTCTGTGTTTGATCGCAGCGTTTGGTTAGTGATATTGGATTGCTCGGTTCAAGTGTTTCAGCGTTGAGATCAGATAGACATAGTGGTCTTCTTGTGCGTGATTGAAGAATGGTGCATGGCGTTTAGAATAGGTTGCTTGGACATTCTGAATCCACCATATCCTAGATCCTTCGAGTAGCGTAGCGTTTCTGCAAGAGAACAGAATGGGCAACTCCAAGATCAACGATGATAGGAAAATATGAGAATATACCTGGTTTTGTAGTAGAGAAGGATATTCCAAGTCTATCACTCCATACGCCAGTTATTTTTGCTTGAGGAACATGGCGCCAAGGAGTAAATCTTGTTCATGTGGTTTCTACTAAACACAACCAATTCGCCTTCCCAAGCCTTCCACAGTCCCCTTTATCTAACACATGATCAAGGTTAGTGGCCGCCCAAATATTAGACAATTCTCGCCCTGGGGGTTAGAATAATGTAGCATAATTCGGATCTCTCGTGCTCATGCTGCGCCACCTTGTATAGAAAAAGTCATAAACGTTCAGTCCTTCGAATTTCTGTAACTATTCTTCGACAACATATCTTGCTCTTTAATTCTACATATCCATCTTTAGCACGGTCTTCGGTCCTTTAATGCGAACTCCAGCGTGGCATCTAATGGGCGATTTGCGCTTATTCTTTATGGACTTTGGGAAGCTGGAATCGCGGTCTCCGAGCATAGCGAAACGGTGCAGCAGGCTTCATTCGAGCGTGAATAAAGCGTAATTATTTATAAAATAATTGAAATAGTGTGAAGATGGAGCCGAGTCATACTGAAGACCGACCTGATGGAGTCGTGGCTCACGGCTTAGAAGCGTTTGGGGGCCGATGTCGGCTTACTAACGAAGTTAAGGTACTATCAGTACCGAAGCATCCGGTAGCGTTTAACTTTCCTTTCGACCTCAACCTCACAGCTGCACAGCAACAAGCACACATATCACATTGAACAATTCGCGCATGAATCTCGAGATAGCTTTCATTGAAAGATCTAGTATGATAAGACATCTGGTATCATCCTTATTCCATAACTAAGGCAGCACGAGGAATATCATCGCAAACAGCTTATAAACGGCATCGAATCGTCCACCGATATGCGTAAATCATACCGCACCGGGATCAGGCGATGAATAGTCCGCTCATGCGTGGTGTCCACTCTCCGAAGTGACACTGTGGCGCCTATCCTTGCCAATGTAGTTGGAGTCAGGCAACATGTTAAGCTCATCCTCCCTCTTATCCGTAGGCCTTTGGTGGAACCAGAACAAGACACCACCGATAGCTGCAGCAACGGCTACGACACCATAGTTCCAGATCAACAAGGGATCTTCGGCAAGCGCAACAAGTGCCTGCCCAATAGCATTGGAGAATGCGGACATGAAGTGCCAGTACGACGTTACTAGAGAACGCATATTCTTAGGCGCCTTGGTGAAAGCGTACTCAAGGCCCGTGATGGAGGCAAAGATCTCGGAAAACCCAATTAAGACGTAGGGCACGGTCTGAACCCAGACGTTGATCGGGGCTGGAGCTTCGCAGTCGTTCATATATTCGCCACAAGGTCCTTTCTTGTAGATGTAGTATTGAATGACGGTGGCGGAGATCATGGCGCACGACCCAAGGCCGAAACCGACAGTAATGCGCTTGATCGGCGTGAAGCGAATACCCTTCTTACGGAGGAAGGGGTAGAGGAAGTTGTCAACAATCGGAATGAAGACGACGAGTGAGATGGGATTGAGATTGGTAATGACATCGTTAGGGACACCATTCAGGGTCAAGGTAGCAGCCTGGGACGTGAGATTGTTGTTCATCTGATTGTAAGAGAGCCCTGATAGCTGGGTTAGTCAAATTAAGATAAGGAGAGGGCGCGCTTACAGTAAAGAGGGATCCAAGTGAAGCAAGAGCAAGCACGAAGGCCACGAGCAACCTGGTCAACCCAGGCATCGTCGAACTGCATCCAGCTGGGCTTACTGTCACCGAGGCGGCTGGGCTTGACATCCTCCCAGAAGCTAGGGTGCTTAAAGTTCTTCCGTGTCTGGACGGGATTGGCGGACCATTTACCCTTCTGCGCCAAGAACCAAAGCTTGATGGCACGGATCAAGACCGATCCAGTCGGAGGGCTCTTGTGGTACTTGTGACGGCAGAACCAAAGTACAATTGGGCAGAGGCAGAATAGAACAGTTGGCAGCAAGAAAGAGCACCAAAAACCAACGTACTTCTCGACGTACACCATGCCAATCTGGCCGGTCAGGGCTCCAACGTTGATCATCATGTAGAAGTACAGAAAGATACGAGAGAGGGTGATATTCGGGTCGGAAATCGCGCGCTCACCGGTCCTAGGGTCTATAATGACTCGCAACTTGGTCTGACGGTACTGTTCAGCAATCAAAGGCGAAATGTTGGCCTTGAAAGCACCAGTTCCGAATCCTAGGGTAATGACTCCAAGAATGAAAGGGGCAATAGCCTTCCCGCTATCAATCACAGTGGGAAGGGCAGCAATGATCAAAAAGACGTGGCCTAGGATGGAGAAGGCGATTGCAATGAAGATGGTGTTGAATCGGCCGAGATACTCGTCCGCAATAATGGCACCGATGATCGGGGTGGTATAAGCCCAGAATGAATTGACTAGATTGTGGAATCAGTTTCATCCGTCATGGGGATTGGAGGTGAAATCTGCGTACATGTGCCGATACCGAATGACGCGCGCTGACCCATGTTCAGAGCACCCGGCTGGCCCTCGGGCCCCGGGGCCTTACCGGTCCTTGAGCCTTCAGGACGTTCGTGCTGAATGAAATTCGTGTCTAATGGAGCCGATTAGCCAACGGGCCAAGAACAACCGCCAGGACAACTTACAGAGCACTTGGCATCCATAGTAGCCGAAACGCTCGCAGAGCTCGACGAAAGCAATGGTAAACGCCGACCAGGGGATCTTGCCCGATATACGAGGAAGGGTAGCAAGATCTTCCTCGGTGGGCTCCTCACCCTCCAAGTCGGCCTCGAACTCGACGGGAGCAATGCTCACTTCAGTGCTCCGCCTGTCGAGGCCACCCATGGCCTTCTTCTCATCAGCCTCAAACAGCTGCGGAGGAGGAGCGACGTCGGGCTCATGGCTCAAGGCAATGTCCGGTTGGTTTTGCGCAGACGCAGCAGCCATTGTGACTGAGGTTGCTCTCAAGTGTGGGGAATTACACAAGCAAGAGAAGGACGATGAACCGATCAAGAGCTAGGTGCGGGATCACGAAATATAAATGAGCGAGCGGGACTACAGATAAAGCTCACTCCACGCTGTAGTTCTACTTTCCCCAGGGAGCCCAGGTCAGTGCGGCAAAGACACTGCGTGACCATGAGCTGGGCACGATGGCCATTTCCAGCAGGTCGGTGTGATTGCTACGTTACAATCGCCGCTGGTGGAAGACTAGGACCAACAGAGCCGGTTTAAGCTGCTCTGTTATCGAGCGCCACAGCCACCGGGAGAGGAGCTAAAACGCGAAAAGAATTGCAGCCAAGATGTCCCAAGAGCTCCTACATTGACTTCTGGGCTGGGCGCTCTTGCAGATCCCAGGGGTCTGCCAACCATCGACGATAGGACAATCCTTATCGGGACGTCGTATAACGCTTATGATACGGCCGTTGGGTGCGGTGCGGCGCTGTGCCTCGAGTCGCACACCCCGCTCTCGGCTACACTGGACTCTAAGAGGGAGTTATTCCAAAGTAAAAAGAAGGGAGCACAGCGATGACAAGCACGCTGCTGGCCTGGTCGACCTTATCAAAAAGTCCGCCAGTTAAACGGCCTAGAATAGTGTAGTCCCATGTCCGGCTTGGCGACCTTGGAGCGGAATAGCTTGGCAGAATTGCCCCTCGGTCCCTATCCCTCGTTCGGTGTGGTTGGTCGGTCGGCACCTCCACTCTCACAGACATCTACATACACACACACACTCATGCACCAACTCGCGCATTTTCTTGGTATTGCGCCGCTACGTCCAAACAGGCAGGTTGACATGCACTCGGCTTCTCGGCTTCGCGCCGTATTCCCCAAACCACCCAATTGCATCCCCTCCCGCGAATTTTGATCTGGACTGGCCATCTTATGGGGACGACCCGCGTTCTAGCTGACTTCGAGAAAACAACGGGGCGTGCGCCCATGCTTATCTCCTCACATTTTCGGTTGATGCGCCGAGGACCGCTCAGCAATGGCTCGCAGCGGAAGGCGGCGGTGGTACCCGTTTGTAGCGACGACTTCTAGCTCTCCGCACATTATTTCGCGTCTTTTGCCGCGAAATTGCCGCTGCTATGCGTACGAGCTCTGCCAAGACCTTGCCGTTTCATCGAAGATTTGACTGGAAAGGGCAAGTTGAAGGGATTTGCGGTTGAACGAAAGAACGATGCCACTGTAGTCAGCGGCACCTAAAAGGCTTGCCGGGGGGGGCTGCTCAACGTGGCGAGAGAATGAAGCCATGTCTGAGGTCCTTATCGCACGAGTACAACCTATCAAAATGTTCATGGCAAGAGAAGAGCACATGTCGCACATCGGTCGCTATTTGTTAGGTTATGTCGGACAACAGCCGCGTTAGGACTGTATGGAGTAACATGGGTGGCCGTCGCTCGCGTGCTTTCAGACATTTCCTGGGCTCACGGTCCGAAACCCAGGACTGCGACCCTCGAGCACCGCGCATGTATGTGACCCAGCAACCCAGTGCAGATTGCAGTATGTTTTCCCAAGCACCGGGTTACGGGACTACTGTAGAGTGGATACTGCTAGGCCCAAAAGGATGGAATTCCCCGTTGCAGGATCATCATTGTACAATAGAGAAATTGAACATTGAGGGTTAACATTATCATTAAATTAACATCAGATTGGGCTTTTTGTAGCTCAGTTCATTGCCAACGAGTGGATCGTAAGACTGCGAGTATTATCTCCTTACCTCAGTCGCGTCATTAGGAATCAGTCGCCGATTGGAATCTCGTCCAGAGCACCTCCTACCCCGCTGTAGTGGTTGATCCAGTTGAAGATCTCCGTATGCCAAAACAGCGAATTTTCCGGATTCAGCACCCAGTGGTTTTCATCCGGGAAGTTTAGGAAGCGCGACGGGACTCCCTTGCTCTGCAGGATGTTGAACATTGAAAGGCCATCGCTCTCTGGAAGTCGGAAATCAAGTGTATTATGTACGATGAAGTGGGGAGTACTCCAGTTGGCGATATGATTCATTGGATTCCACATATCATAGGTAGGACGCGCGTCGTAGACCGTTCCGTTGAAGTCGTGCCTAATGAACCACAACTCTTCAGAGGCGTAGTTGGCAAGCGTGTTGGAGACACCGTCATGGGTCATCAAGGCCTTGAATTTGCGGCCAAGCTCGTGGCCTTGGATCCAGTTGGTCATGTAGCCACCGTAAGACGCGCCTGCTTCGATGCCGTTATCAGTGTCGACGTACGACAGGTTCTCATTGATGTATTCCCAACAGAGCACAATATCCTCGTAGGGGTAAGAGCCCCAATTGGCTTGGATGGCATCGATGAGGTACTGGCCAAAACTTGTGCTGCCAGTCGGGTTCGGCGCGACTACGACGTAGCCCTGATCGGCCCAGACCTGGTAGTTCCATCGCGTGCTCCAGGAGTTGGCGTTAACACCCTGTGGACCGCCATGAATGATGTACGCTAGGGGGTACGTCTTGTTTTCAACAAAATTGCTCGGCTTGATGACCATAGCGTGAAGATCGAGGCCAAGAGACCCAGTGAAGAAGAACTCGGAGAAGGTATGGGATCCCAGACCGGCAAGGTTCTCGTCAGCTTCTGTTGCCGAGAACAGAATGTTTTGTTGTCCGTCACCTTTGGTGGTGTAGAAGTCTCGAGAAGACCAGACGGCGGTCGAGGAAACCAACAAGGTCTCGTCAGGAAGCACCGAGAAGCCAGACACTGATGTTATGCCGGTCAGGTTCTTAGGGACATAGTCTTCCGCAGAATCGATGGGAATATTGAATATGCGAACACGAGCATAGTCTTCAGCAGAGGTGTAGATTGATTCTCCGTCAGGAGCCCAGTGAATATCAGATGGAGACCTATCCCATTCCGGAGCAAGTCCTTTCCAGTTACTGGTAGAGATCTTGCCGCCGTACCCTAGGGCGATATCGAGCACGTAAAGTTTCCATCGATCAGACTCGTAGTAGATACCGTCCTGCTGGATGTACGCGAGTTTGCAACTATCAGGCGAGAATGTGGGGACTCCAGAAGCGCCCTCGTGGCCAGCCTCGTTGGCTTCGGTTTCGGGGCCGTTGAATGCATAAGGCACTTCTGAGCCATCAAATGGACCGAGATAGATATAGCTCGCGGTGAAGTTGGCCTTGTTGAGATGTGTAGCCTTGCTGAGGATTGCCACAATGTTTCCATCAGGGCTAATCTCATAGTCGCCGCTACCGCCAAAAGGCTGCACAGGTGATTCGGGTTTCGTCACGGTATAGTTAATGTTTTGCAGTAAGTTACGCATGCCTGAATGAGCCAGTGCATAGCTGGAGTTTGCTAGTAGGGCCCCCGCGAATACGGAGTATCGCTCCTTTGTAAGCCATACGTCCCAATGGCGCGGGTATATGTTTGAGTAGAGTCTCCCCGTATGTCGAGCCGTTACTATGCTCTCCGGATTGTAGGCTGTGCCATTGGGATATGCCAACGTGTTGACCAGGAAATGAAGATCACCCGACGAAGTATTCGCGACTTTCAGGCCATTGTAAGGAGCGTCCAGAGAAGCTACCAAAGTGCTGTGTTCCGTTAGCTACTTCAGGATATCCCGCAAACGAGAAATACCTTTCAGCCGGACTTAGAGCATCTCCAATCCAAAGAGTTACTCCGCCTGGAATTTCTTCATTGGTGCCATTAATGTAGAGGATTCCCGTTTCGCTGCCCGGGATCCATACAATCTCATTGACTTCATCCGCGCTCAGCCCAGCATCTGTGATCTCGCCAGTCTCAGTATTGAGGAGCTTCCAGGCACCCGAAGACTCTTGACCTTCGAATGAGTATTGTGAGACAGAGAAATAAGCTAGCTTTCCCGACGGATTTGGAGTGAGCGTTGAACGTCGTGGGGCACTTAGCATTTGCCTTGACCGTCGTTAGCGCAAGCGACGTGGGAAAGCTTGGCTACGCCCTCTGAGATCCAAGACAGGCGGGGGAGCTGGGCACTTACTCTGGGGTGATCGCGAAGGCGCCTGTGGCTGCCAATGCCACCGCAACGCCTAAAAAGCGTGTCATCTTAGCTGGAGCTTGACTGGAGCTTCAATTGGACCTCTTCAGAACCCTACAGACGGTCTTCGTCCAATGTTGGGCTATATATGAAGCGCGACGAAGCGGTGAGATTGTACCTCCTTGCGGTAGCGGGGGTATTTGTACTACATGTCTTCGAGAGAGGAATTGGCGTCATCCATGGGTCTCCATGTGCTCGTCATCACACGTTCCGTCCTTGGTCGCCGCAGCTCTTGAAGCTGGTAAATGTTGGTAGAGTCTCCTTCCTCATTTGGTCTAGTGTGACTGATCAGGTACGAACGGGACTCGGCTCTTAGACCTGAATGCAGACAAGGCACTCTCATATCGCAATTTGCGCCGTGGTGGCGGAATAGCTCATTTAGCCTACTTGGTGGTTGGACAGCAGTGGGCATGGACATGCCGTCATCACGTGTCCTGATTCCTCGAACAGTTCCCGTCCCAGGTTTGCGGCGTCGTCGCCAAGAGGCACGACGTTCAAACTATCCGCTAGAGGAAGCTCAATAAGCATTCGACATCGCAGCCGCGGAATGCTGATAGCTTCTCGATAGGCAGCATCGTGTGCGGCTCGGCAACATTATTTCCAGCTTCCAGGAAGGCCGTCCCCGAGCGCAAGACCCCGGCTTTGCGTTGCAGCAAATCTTAGGCTGACCGGGTTCCCCTCAGTCAAACACGAGGACCAGTGCCGAGGATTATTGGTGTCAATTAATGGCCCTGACGATCAGCAAAAGTACTGACTGCAATAACGGTGTTATCGAACGCTAGCAAGGTTCTTGAGCTGATTTCTTATGCGGACTGGAGCCGGTACACTCAGCAACCCGTCGTCGAACGATTGGCCGAAGACTTGTGCGCAAGTGACCCCGTGTCCGATAAATACGTGCTTGATTAGCAGTCAGTCGGGGTATGTTCGAGTTGACTCTATCTGGTCTTCGAGGGACGGGCAGCTCATCTAATACCTCGATATCACCCTAGTGATTGGAAGGCAAAGCTCTGTTATTAGGCAACTCTTAGTGGCGCGATACTCGATATAGCAATACTCTCGATATAGCGATATCGTTTCAGGTTCCGAATTAGTCTTCGACCAAGAAATCGCTTCTCTTAATACTTAAGATATCGTAGTCTTTTGTACCAAGTATCGTTCTATCAGGAAGCAACATGCCACGTAAGGTCATTACCGACGAGCAGTGCCGTGCCCTACGGTACTTATACCAACGGCAAGGGTCTTCTACCAAGCAGATAGACGCAACTAATTGGTTTGAATGTTAATATGGCTATTACCTTTGTCAATCAACAATATCTAAATCTCTTGCTGAACGCTACAGCTATGTACACGTTCCGCAGTCTCCGAAAGCTACTACATCATGCTTCCACAGCACGTAGTCGAAATGGCCTATCCTCGATACAGTCCTCTTCAGCTGGCAGCAGCAGATTGAAAGCCAACGCGGCAACGTTACTGGCGACCTACTTATCGAGAAAGCAAAGGCAATTTGGCCTTAGATACCTGCCTACTACCACCTCCCCTTGCCTGGGTTTAGTTACGGCTGGCTCACCAACTTCAAGCAGCGATATAATATTAAGCCTCATAAGCGTCACGGCAAGGTTGCCTCAGTACCACCACAGGCAGAAAAGGAGATAAGGGCTGTAAGGACGCTCTACGGCGAATATGCAGAGGATATTTTCAATACAGACGAAACATGTCACTTTTAGTGATAGGCGCCATCCTCAGGCCTTGCTATCAAGACAAGGCCTAGCAAGAAGAAATATAAGAACCGTATATTAATCGTTTACTATTGTAACTTCATAGGTAGCTAGTGCTTTACTCTTTAGGCAATTAGCAATGCTACTAGGCCCTACGCGTTGCGCGGCGTTAATGTAGAGGAACTACACGTTAAATAGCGATCGAATCAGAAAGTGCGGATGAATACTATAATTAGAATAAGTGGCTTCAAATCTTCTATTAGTAGATTAGCAGTAGATCAATCCTACTACTAATAGACAAGTATAAGGCTCGTATTAATAGGGTAGATCTAACGCCACCTCCGCTGAACAGCAGAATCTAATAGCTACCCGTTAATTCTACTCTTCTCTATCAGCTGCCTAATTAAGGCGTAATCAATTAATTTAAGCGCCTCTACAAGGAGAAGTAGATATACGTTATACTCTCCTTCTATAATAGCGGCTCTAATCCAGTTAATAAAATATGCTTCTACTTCCCTATATCGCGGCTTCCGCAGAGGGAGGATTCAACCTTCACAGCAGCCTATTAGCCCCCCTGACCCACAGGAGCAGCCACAGCAGGAACTTGAGAGCTCTATCAACGCATGTAGCAAGCTGGCGACATTAGAGACACTAAGAATCTTAAGAACTCCCTTAATCTTGCTAGCGAAGATGACGAGCCTGATAATCGGGCCTCTACTACTATTAATATAGCTAAGATTATTACAACCCATATTCAGCAGGACGAAGACAGCTCTAAAGATGAGGCAGTTATTGTACCGGTACCTACTGCCTTCGAGGCAGAGCAGGCCTTCGAGTTACCCCTTCGATGTCAGGAACATCAGAAGGCAACTATCAGTGATATCAAGGCTCTACGGCTTCTGCACGGGCAAATCAAGGCTTAGAAATCGGAGTAGTCCGTGCAGGGCACTCTAGATGGCTTACATAACCTCTCCATACAGCCACCTCTCAATATAATGATATTATTCTCATTTCTCTTTTATATTACGCCACTGAGAGTTTACTGTTCGCCATAGCCAGCAGACCTTTGGTCTTACCACAGCTTTCAGATCCACTATTCAAACCTGACAAACATCGTCTCACCGTGTTAACGCAAAGCGGTAAATGCTCCACGGTTCGACCAATCAAGGAATCTCCCATTCTTTAGGATTGTTCAATCGTATCTTGAATGGCAAAGGATTTTAGTGAGCAATCGAAATCCGGCCTCGTTCGTTTTGACTCAAGTTAAAATTCAACGAGTAATGCTTCTACTATACAGATTTTGACTTGTGCACAAGGCTGCCGGTTGAGATCTCGTTTGGAAGGAAAGGCACTCAATGCCAGCTACTGCACTCAGATACGAAGAACGTCGAAAGTAAAGATTTGGCGAGTAATCTGGGTAGAGTAAGTAATTGCCAACGGTCAATGTTGAAATGGCCAAATAACATCCATTGCGCTACCAGGCGCATCCAATAATATTTCACCTTTAATCCAGATGATTCACTCTCTTAATCAACGCCATTGGCATTTATATTAAGTGAAGACGCCATGAATATCATATTGTTCGCCCTTTTGTCATCAATGGTTGTCCCTTCTTCCTGACTTGTTGCGCCATTTACATGGCCAACGTTTTATTTTCAGAAGCAGTTATTGATCTCAGACTACCCCTGGGAGTGCACTGGTTTGAAACGTCATGTCTTCTTGTTTCATTTCCTGTGGAATCTCCACGGTCTCGGGTACTGATGAAGGACAACTCGATTCGGGCTTGACGAAGGAAGGTAATCTAGCTGATTCCGTTCCATGCCTAGACCTTGACCTTCGGACGAACGAAACAAAGCGATCGAATGGGAATATCCGAGCAAGTATTGGGCGGAGGGTCATTCCACACGCGGCGATGATACCAACATGTACTTCGACCAGATTCCACATTGAGTATGCAGTTACGAGGACTGAATGATTGATTAGTCTTAGTGAAACTGACAAAGCCTAGATAGCTTCGACTTACTAATTCCATCCTCGCGGACGTAAGCAGTAATTGCAGCAATGAATACGTAAGCTTTTGCAGTGCTAGCTCCAACGGCCAATGCCCCGACCAAGAAGGTCATAGTCACAAGCAATTTCTGTGTTCTAGGGAGTCGCATGCGCAAAACCTAGCAAATCAGCACTTTCGCCTCTAGGAGCTTTACTAAAGATGCACCTACTAAAGGAAGAGGAATCAGAAGCGTGCCTAGGTCTGTAGCCACATCGCTCCCAACCAAAGCATAACCGATATCGTGTGCGTGCGAGCAATAGGTCTCAACGTCGTGTCTTGTTCCAAAAATTTTGAGTGGATGAGCACCGCATTCGAAGATTTCAGCAAGAACAAAGCCCACAGTCCAGGCAGCAACGAGGATAATCCAACCCATAAGAAAGCGCCGAAATTTAACTCTAGCAAAGATGTGCCAGTATAGCAGTGATACCGATAGCTTGATTATGCCAACTGCAAATATGCCAATGAGAACGAAAGCGTACTCCATCTACGATACTGTCAGGAACAGCCTCGCACAAGCTGTTTGGTATTCCTACATGCTGAACCATCTTCAAACGCACGCTCAATCCTTGCAGAGAAGGATTCGTCGCATTCAGCGGCGTCGCGAACCCGTTTGCGGCAACACCTGATTCGCAATGTCAAAATAGACTCGGCCTAAATTTGATGTCGTCCTATGAAGCTTACCATATATCTCCATAACGCTAAGGCCTGTCCCGCAGACAAAGGCTACAAGCACGAGCCAGTCTGAGGCTAGCACGGCCTGCCGCTTCCAGTAGCGAATGTAGAATCTCAGGATGACACATGTGGAGGAAAAAAGCTGGACCAAGATTGTGCCCACGATGATGCCCGCGCGGCTCCGGTACACTTCCCAACCCATGGCGGGATTTGAAGAAACAGAGAGGCACAACTAGGCATAGGGTGATCGGTTCGCCGCCTCGACGTGAAAACCCCCGAGATATTATATTATTCAAAATTTGGACGCGGCAACGTGCCAATTCGAGAGCTGACTGCACCAAGGGGTTCTTCCTTTCCCTTCGGAGGATTAGTTGCTAACGCTAGTGCACATCTTATTATGCTGCTGCAGGTTTGCGCTAACTGCTACTTTCCACGGCATTCGCCCAACCACAATCATCGTATGCACGTGGCAGATAGAGTCAGTCTTATCTACAGAATCTTCCAATCAACTAGCAAGCCAAGAAGAGGAGTGTGTTATTAATGCACAGGGGTGGTACCAACTTCATCGAACGATCCGGGGAGTTCAATTGAAAGTCGCTTTCAGATTCCACGGGAAACAAACCAAAGAGCGTTGACAGCTGTAAACCGGAACGCAGGGTACCTTTGCAAATACAGACTTGAGGGTCGGGAAGGCTCGAATAGACGAACAAATCACAAGAAATAGCAAGAGTCCTAAGGTCCAAGAATTCGAATGGTAGTTATGCATCGCGGGTTTTGGAATCTACGTGGGGGTAGGCCGTTTCTGTTGGTCTATACTTTGAACAGCAATAAGCTAACCTAAAATTTTTAGACTTAAGGCATGTTATAGCTACCTAGCACCGCAAATGGTGTGGTGGTTGCCAAAGTGGTTTGAAACTAAGCGATCGGTTCATTGAGGCGATCCAGTCGTAAGTTGAGGTGTTGCTTACCCAATTGCTTGTCGTCCGGGGTCCAGGATACGCGAATTTGGGAAATAGGAGCTGTTTAATTCAAGGAATCGAAGGAGTACGCGTCGTCTTCGCAGCCAGCTTGATGCGCATGTCGGAGTTATCGTTAGCCCCGATGAACATCACTCCCCTCACACAGTAGCCAGCGCAGTCGATTACCCGGATGAGCAATTCGCTATTGACTTGTCTGCAGACTAGATCAGGTTTGAAAGAGACGCAATGTTGCACAGAGCTCGTCCCGCGATATTTACCTATTCCAATTAGGTAGCGCTAGGCAATTCCGAATCAACAAAAAGCGCCGGAGCGACAAAAAATGCTAGAGGGATCTCATCTCAGCATTCATAGGGCTCTACTTTGAATCATGCGAATACCGAATCATCTGATAAGAATAAATACAAACATACTACGGCTCTAGCTGCTGGGAATGACTAGGCAAGACGTATATTTGACAAGCTAATTAGCTACTTAATAATTGGCCACACCATAAAAGACTAGCTATTTAGCTATTTAATAGATAGCCGATCGGGCATTTTAGACTATTATTGACTAACGAAGCAGGGACATTCTATATGCCGGACACGGAGAATCTTTAATGGACGCACAATTGTGGCCAAGTTGGGCCGTCCTCGCTCTGACTAGCAACTAGGGTAGTAGGATGCGGAATCTGTGGTAACATCTGCAGGATCTGGACTTGGTATTCTGTTTTTCCGGAAGGAAGGGTTTGGGGGGTCGACAATTGCTCTCAATCCGGATCGAAGTTCAGGGATCCTTGTCATGTCTGGCGCAAGGTCTAGCTCCTTGCTAGGCCAGAGGATTGCGCTTTCATTAAGGGGCATGTACTCCAGTTAGGATTCTTCGGAAAGCAGGTGGAAATCAGGAGACAAGCTCCTGGCATTGTTGAAAATACTTCTTAGTGCATCCTTTGCCCTCATCCTTCCCTGCTCCATCGTATTCTGGCGGAGTAGCCTCTGTAAATAGTTGCTATAATCCTGGAGGTCCACTCACTCCTGCCTCGGCACTTCCCGGCCCTTGAGTCTCTCGCTTGTTTCCTAGCTGTTCTTTCTTCGAGCGGTGTGCAAACAGTGAGTCAAAGTCACCATCATCAACATTGTCCTATTACAATCCGTCTTTACATCCTTGTAGAAGTCGGAGAGAGCATACCTACATCGATCTTTGTGAGGACAATGACGGTCGAACTTTCAGACCGTTGCCTTAATACAAATTTTACATCGTCAAAGTCTGAATTCGTGGTGCATCGCGTCTTCAGTGTAATCCATTCTTCGGAATTAGCCGTCACTCAGTCGCCTTATATCACCTCTAGCCTAATCTTATTAAAGTTATCCTCTTCAAGACCTCAGCTAGGAATTGGCCAATACCGCAGTTCACATAATTAGAGGGACAGTACTTACCAGGAACGTCTATATTGTTCAGTCCATCTCCCAGAAAGCTGTTGTTGATTGATGTCTCCACCTCGCTCACCAGAGACTATAGGCTCTACTGGCCTGCGCAGGTAGAAATAAATTCAATGATGAAACTTCGAAAGTCGGATGCGGAAGGAAATCTTCGGTCCAATCTTGATTCTGTTTTGGACGGAGCAACGCCAATGGCCGATAATGGTATGACACATCGTCCTATGACATGTCTCAAGAACAAAACATATTTGAGTTGCTCAAGCGTAACTTCTCAATGTTCATTGGTTCCAAATATGGTACGAACGGAAGTTTCGACATCCTCTTTCTTCTTAAGGTCTAAGTTTCGAAAAAAAAAAAAAAATTCTTGACCTCTCGCAGCATCCTCTCCGCTGGTGCACTCATACTCTGTCTAGTAGAATACCTCTAAGTACATCGGTCACGGTCGGTTCAATCCATTTTTTGTTTCTGAGAATGGTCCTAAAGTAATAGTTGCCCTTTTCTACATAGTTTTTGTATCGGGATCGGATTGCGGTGTAGATACAAGCTTGAATGCCTCCTCAATTTGACCACCCCTTTCCATTTAGCAACACGTCGATGACGGTTGGCTTCCCCGTGGCCTGCCGTTCGGTAAAGACTACTCTCATTAATCTTTGGCTTCTTGGATATCGTGCATTAGCGAATCTTTTCTTGAAGGTACTTGGAGCGAGGCCCAAAGATGCACAATTCTGAAGAGAGCCAAGCAAGTCCTCTATGATTCTAGTGCCGCTCTTCTCGATTTCTATGTACTCAATCTTAAGCGTATCACAGGCGACCGGTAGATCATCAGTTCCCGAGTACCATGGTATGGGACTACTATCTTGACTTTCGCGGACGAAGTCGTCAAATGTAACGATCGAGGTAAATCTCCGGCTACTAATATTAGAGTTAATCCCGGAAAGTTGCATGCAAAGAAGAAAAGTATGCGAAAATGCCAGAAAGCAAACTTACCATCAACCTCGTGAGTGGCGGGCTCCGTGCTGGCGTTCACTGAGCGATATTCCGATTCGCCAATAGGAGGATTGTCTATTCTCGATAAGATATGGCGCTTCGAGAGGACGTAAGTACTATTGATTTGAATGGTGTGGAGAATGGCGTATTTAAAGAGCAGGGGAAAAGTCTAGGCGTAGGTTGGTGGAGAGAAAGGAGAGGCGAGTAATGGGAGAGAATAAAGGAAAGAGTCGAAATGTTTTTCATAGGCGATCTTTAACCTGACATGAAGTCGCATGAGCTCAGAGCCTTCGAACTCACTACCTTGAATTTTTGTATTGTCCTTTATTTCTTGTCTTGCTAGCCTAACATGATAGTCCTCCCTGTGGTCCTTCATTTCCGCTTACATCTTTGATTTCTGACTTCTTTCGAGTTTTTCCCGTTTCTACTTCGCATAGTAAATATCGCGATATGCATACCGAAAATGAGGCCAGAAATCTTCCTCATTATAGACAGTCTCGTTTATTCCCTTCAAAGCTAAGCAACCGATGAAAAACAGAAAAATACCAGAGAGTCCAATCTTGGCCTTCTGATTTCGGTATTCGTGTTTCGATAATTGATGTCTGAGAACTGATGTATGAAATGGACCGGGATTGTTTGCTTCTTACCTCGTTGCAAGAACTATACTGTAGAAGTAACAATGTCTGTGCTTATAACTGTAGTTAGGAATTAATGAAATTACGATTGTACCGTGTTGATTACTATATAGAGCAATAGAGGTCGAGGTAGACTTCATCTATAGAATTTTCGTGTATAAAGTTATGCCTCGTTAGGAAGACATATAATTTCCTACTTGCCCAAAAAAAAATTTTTTTTTGGCCGACTGATATACAATGTAAAGCAATGTCACTCGCCAGTTCTAAGGAGATGAATAGAGAACTATAAATTATCGGGACAGATGAGTAGGAGAACCGTATTGATTCATATCTATGGAGGATCAAGGCTATTTATATTGTCTGTCCTAGTATCACATGATATCAGGACTAGTCCTTAATATGAATCGTGCTATATATATGACCTTACAGGAAGTCCTCTCCTACCTCCAAAAGGGTCTCTGCCAGGCGAATGATCATTGGATGTACGGATATCATTGGAGCACGTGCAAAATAAGCAGAAAGGACTTATCAGGGCGAAGCCAAAACGGATGGAGAGGGGAGACGGACTGCAGATAATAGTGTGTGTTTGGGCTACTTCCTTAAAGCCAGCTGCATGGAAAACTTGTATATTACTGCCCTAAAAGTTCAAATTCATTTTTTACATATGCAATTCTATTCTCCATGGCGGAAGCAAAATATACACAAGCGAAAGCAACAAAAGAAAACCTTTATTCATGCAAGCTCTAGAACCCAAGCACATGCATTATCTATCGCTCTAATGTCCGCATCCATCTAGGCAGGCTGCTGGAAGGTAGATCCAATAGGACCAAACTTGATGTTGGAGTAGATGACGGTGGCGTCGGGAGAGTTAGCCTCAACGTCCTCAGGCTTTCCAGAGTCGGTCGGGCAGGTACCACGGGCAACGCCGGGAACGCTGGGATCCTTGTCGGTGGGATAGGTGGAGTCGAGCCAGAGCATGTTGACCGCGTGGTCATCCCATAGGGACATAACAAGAACGTGGCCCTTGGCAAGGGATGCACCCATTTGCTTCAATCCGCCCTTGTCGGCGAAGGAGGAGGTGTCACCAAATGCCTGCTTCTGCGCAGCACACCAGCTGTCAGTGATGGAGTTGCCGCTAACGCCGTCAATGGTAGACTCGGTGTTCTTGAAGACTTTGCCTCCCTGAACATAGAAACGCTTGATCTCTTGCAAATCAGAGCCAGAGCCGATAAATTGAGTGACAACGGTCATCTTCTTGTTTGTGTCAAGGGTCATTCCAGGGCCGTAGAAGTCCTGAACTCCCATGCGGTAGCTCTGTGACCCCATTAGTTCGGGGGAAAGGACTAAAATTGACAATGCATTCTTACGTTGAAATCACATCCATCTTTATCGCAGACACCACCATAGCGGTTATCGCCATCACCGCAGGCAGTGCCCTCACACTTAACCAAGCCCAGGTCCTGGCATGGGTGAGGAGTGTAAGCCGTAGCTATCGAGTTGGCCTCCCAGATATCCATCTCCGCGCAGCAGGCACCATATTTACCCGATCCAGCATTCTTGTCGTTGTCCGATGGCTGCCAGCCTTCCGAGTTAGCAGCGCCGTCAATCCATTTGATGTCGTGTGGGCACTGGGAATCGCAATAGCCTGGTAAATCTTAGAGACTAAGGCGCCGAATAGAAGGTCACATGACTTACCAGTTCCATACTTAGCACCGGCTTGGTTATTGCCCTTGCCCATGCCGCCATCCGCTGCCATCTCAACAAAGTACAAAGCACCATTCAAACCACAGGGAAGCTTGGACACGTCAACATCAAACGTGAACTCCTTGCCAACAAGGTTGAACATTTGGTATTTGCTATCCGACTCCATAAGATAGGTTCGGGAACCGATATTAGTGGAGTAGGATCCCTTGGTGACGAACTTCAAGGTCAGAGCGTCACCGCTGGTGGAGATACCATAAGTGCCGGAGTAATCGGCGCCATCGATAGCACAGTTCTTTGCGCAAGAGGCGCCATCTTTGCACGTAGTGGAGTTCCAGGCGTTGTCGGTGTAGCAGTTGGTATATCCACTGGTGACATGCGTCCATCGCCAGTTAGAATCGAGAGTGACGGAACCACTCTTGGTTGAGCAGCTGTTCCCACCTGTTCCTGTACAGGTCTTCCAGGACATTTTCGGGTGGGTTTCGGTCTGCTCCTTTCCGACCTGCTGGGCGCTGCTGGCCCCGAAAAGAGAGAGTGTGGCAAGTGCAAGTGCCTTGTACATGGTGACTGAGCGAAGAACGATTTGTTAGATAGTAGAATAATCGCAGACATTCGGCGAGCTTACCTTTATATACACAAGCTTCCTTTGGTATTTTTTTGTTTTTTTTTGGGCTGTCTAGGGTTATTTCGTGGCCAAGTGGTGCAGGTCCACTCGTTATCGTCGTCTAAAGTCATTGCCACCAATGTCAAGAGCGCCACGGCTCGTCGGGAAATCTGGGCGAGGAAGATCGTGAAAGTGCAATGAATAATAGATGAGGTCTTCCACTGTGGAGAGAAACTGGGGTAAATGCGGAGATCTGTGCGGCACTATGCCAAGACACTTCTTATAGAAGAAACTGGTTGTAACATGGCGGCTTTGGAGGGATTATCGATTGACCTTGATACAGTCATCTGGCTAAAGTGCCCTAGTATGGAAGACTACTTGAGGCAATCAATCACTGGCAACATATTGCTGAGGTTCCTATCTCTTGGGTCCGTCCAGTTTACATTACAGCCCCAAACACAGTGAATGTAAGGCCACAGTCCATCCCAATACCGCATATCACCACGCCAAGTCTAGAGATCCGTCTCTCTCGAAGAAAGATATCACATTTCTCAACAGAATCTAAGGGTATGACCAACCAACGCCATTTTTGATTTAGTATTCCACTTCTTGTACTACTAATCGAGTGCCGATGTATACTCGATTCCCTAGTGGTGTTTCACATCCCGGTACATTTATATGAATGCAGCTTGGCTGAGCCTCAAGGAAAATTCCAGAACATATGTTTAACCAAACTAGGAAGGCGAATTAGACTAGGAATGGGCAACATCTTCGCCCAAGACCCAGGAGTGTGGGTGCAGCCGATGTTAATTCGAGTCGCTTCTTCTGAACTTATCGCTCACTTCCTTAGATTTCGTTATCTCCTCCATCCTAGTGACAAAGGTTCAGTGGAGTTTATACGTCTTATGCTGGTCATTATGGTCCCGTTGGCTTTGCAATACCAGTGCGTATCTTTCTCGCCCCTGAATTTGAAACCCTTAATCTAACCGAAGAAACAAATGACCGATATATAAATGACGATGCAATAGATCCACATCCGGCGAGCACCTACTGCTTTGTATTGATGGTGATGATATAGCTGTGGATCGCGGTTGATTCTTCATCCTTTGTTGCAGCATGAGGTCTGCCGGAGCAGACGGGAACGTTTCCTAAAGGAAGGCACGTGCAACCCCCATAACGTAAACGCCCGAGTCTTAAGATCGTCATTAAGTGGCTTTGCACTGAAACTTCGGGTTTAGAAATCTGCGTCTCAGTTTTCCCATGGGTAGGTCTGGATGCATGTAAAGTTAGCACCATTGTGTTAGCAGAACCTTCTTGCCCACGTAACTCAAGGTCTTAGCTTCGACCCGTAAGGTCATAGAAAGATTTCACCGCATCGTTGAAAAGACCATCCAACCCGCGCCGTGAAATCTTCGCTCATGTCCATTTTCTTGGATTTGCGTGCGGATCTCCAAAGTTGCTTGAGTGCAGGGCGAAAGATGTTGAAGTGCCTCGGAAGACGTGATTGGACATGACCTTGCTCGGCGAATTCAGGCTAAGTCGCGCCATCATGCAAGCAATATAGAATTCTCCGTTTTCGCATGAGGCTGACACCGAGGCAACGGCAATGAACGGGTTTTTAATGGTCGAATGGACAGAACCCAGGTTTGGGTATCCACTCATGCTGGTCGGACGAATGGGGGGACTTGTGCTGAGCCTCGACAGGGATCGATATACAGCCGCAATATCGGCTTAACCCATAGGGATGTCAGAGATTTGTCGTAGAGAATATATGGAGCCAAGAAGGAAAACGATGTCGTCAAAGGTGAGGCAATTGTACGTACTGATAAGCCTCCGCGCCGAATGTGTACGCCTGCCTCCATCTTAGAGTGCTCCGACTTTTCCCTTCTGCATCTCATCTCTCAATTGAGGTACACCATTTTATTCAGGGGTTAATGACCTTGGATATTCGGAAGAGATGTATCTGTTAGACGAGAGAAAATTCAATAAGGGCGTTTGAACTGCAGGATTTATCATGATCCTAACGCGGTGGACGCCTTCTAGTCATTTGACGACTACACTTCTGAAGCTAGGATGCTGCTAGGTATAAGCCAATGGCCAACCTACATGCCATGTTGAGGTTTTCATTGCATTTATTGCTGTGTAGCACGCCGAGGTATGCTGACGAAGTTATCGCGACAAACAGGCTCCGAAAAAGAAATGTCAATATCGAATATGTAGATCAATCTAGAGCGCTCCAATCGATGAGAGGATATTATTGCGAAGTAACTTCGTCATCATTTAGATACGGAGAGAATTTAGGGAGGTCAGGCGGCGAGGGAGGACATCGGGAAGATGGTTATCTTGAAAACCTCGCCAATCCTAAATAGGACAAGCCTTTCACGCATCCCCTCAAGCATAGGACCTGCAGGTAATCGACCGAGGGCTCATTGATAACGCATTCACCAAATACCAGTATGTACAAATTCTACAAAGTCGTGTTAAAATATCAAGAACTGCCACGTAAATTAGAGCGGCACTTTCAAATATCACCTCTACGAAGGTTAGAATAAGCTCACCTAACCTTGCGCAACAGACTTCTTGGTGCAATTTGGCTTGTCCCCGAAATTGCATTCACCGAGAAATCCGTTAACAGTCAAGTCCAGCTCGGCATCCCTTTGAAGCTGCTGCCAGCTTCCCTTATGCCATTTCGTTCCGCATTCGCTTTGGCGTTCGGGATATTCGGAGCTATCTATAAAGAGCTCCTAGCTAGAAGGATGTTCTGCTCCTCTCAAACCGCAATCTCATAGGATAGTTAAGTTGGAAACAACGCGAAAGCTGGCATTTAGTGCTTTATAACGCTGCCTAACTTTGCCCCTCTATCTATTATAATGTACACTAAATAGACGGGAGATGTCTACGTTCATGTACTGTGCCGCTCATATCCGGAGATTTCTTTCCCGTAAGAGCCGCGATCGAGATGGAACCTACTCGGCCTTTCCCTGATTCTCCAAATATTCAAGAGGTTCCTCTACGGGGGTGAATACTTTCATTTCTCCGCTTATTCCTCGCACGCTTCCCTCAAACCCTGTTTATACTCCCCATCTCCCCCCCAACCATTTCTTAAGGCATATTCGAATATCTTTGATATTTTTCCTTCTCGCCTCCAGTGTATGCGGTCGCAATGTCGTCGTCTTGAATCCCAGATTCGATCGTCGCTGAGTCTTTCCTTTCTTTTCCGTTCTTCTTGACCCTTTCCCAACATTTCCAGCATGGGAACATGCTCCAATAGTCCCTGAATTCAGTTTCACATATTGATTTCTTGTTTTCGATAACGGCAATTTTTCCGAACAGACACCGCTGAGTAATCTTTTCGAACGTGACGATGAAAGGCCAGGAGTGCGAGTCAAGGCCGTAAGGTGATACAATGGCACCTGTGAAGGGCTCGAAACAGCCGCAGGCCCATTGAAGGACTGTAAGATGGCACATTATAGCTTTGGAAACTATCCGAAATTAAATTCGAGGCAGGTTGATGAGCTGTTGATGTAAACATCCGGTAGATGCGGATTCGATCTTTCGGTATCGACGGTCAATGTTAATGCAGTATGATGTAGTGACGACGGGCTGCTGGTGGGAGACTTTTAAATTATCCTACGGTGGCAGCTTGCGTTCTTGTCCCTTCTCCCTTCGCGGTTCCACGTTTGCAAGCTATGGTTTTCCCAACACCTTAGCGACTCCCGACGAAGACCATGGTAGTAACATGCCGTCCATACGAATTCAACCTTGGATAATTTTGGCCCTTAAATAGCGGGCCATGCGTTTAAAAAAGGCATTTCAGTGAGTAGTGGCCTCTGTACTTAGAAGGAAACTCATCAAGGAAGGTATGCATGATCGATTATCCTCACTTAAAATTTGCTGGCACTCCTTATTTCAGCAAAAATATCCACCAAATTTACCTAGTTTATGTGCAAAGAGCAGTGATTTAGAGACCTAAACTTAATAAATTGGCTGGTTCACCTATAATGGGGTCATTCGTCTCAACTATTCGCAAACAGGTAGCTACTTGTTAACGCGAGGACGTGGACTGATAGGAACAGGGAAAAGGGCGTTTAGTCCTTTCGAGTAAAGGGAATTGGTAGAACGGACGAAGATATGTAGCGCGGTCTATTTGGATGCAAGGCTTGGTGTGCGATACTTGCTAGGGGGAAAGGAACCGGATAGTCGTACACATGGTCTATGGAGACCTGCAACCGGAGCGCGTAACGTTAGGTTCTAATCAATATGTAAAATATATTCCTTTTCCAAATTACACTACAGTCCTGACAGTGGTGAATGACTGCATAACCAACATGTGTATTTGGCCAGCTAATTAGCTAGTCTTGTATCGTATCTCCAATCATTAACTAGCTAATTGGCTATTTAACGACTAACAGATGGGACATATCGGACTGTCAATTACTAGCGAATCAGGAACTTTTTGGAGTGTAATTGATTAACCGATTGAACCGTAGCGTTAGAGACTAGGAATCACATGATATTTGCCAACAAACCCTCTTTTCTAATATCTTCATATATCCCACCTCTACGTTTTCATCTAGTTTTTTTTAAAGGGTTTTTTTTTTTTTTTTTTTTTTTCTCATATGAAGAAGTTTTATTTCAGTGTTAAGTCCACTAGCAAAACTATTAGTATCCTAGTATATACTCTTCACATTGCCTTCCTCGCTCCCTATAATTGCCGATAAACTCTTACTAGTACCTTCACAACACCAAAATATCACAATTACCTACGCCTATAACAAATTATGAAAAAAAAAAAAAAAAAAAAAAAAAAAAAAAGGGCAGTAATACAATCACAACTCTAATTCCTCTCCTATTCCAACCAATCTCTACAAGGAATAAAAAAACTCAGCGCTAAAATAATGAAAATTCCTGCAATGCCCGATGCATCCATGCAATGCCCAAATCTAACCAAACCAAAAACGAGGGTATCCAATCCGTCATAAATTCATGACTCATAACTCCACTCAGCCCTAGTCCTCAAAGCCCGCACCTAACAACCCCTCTTTTATAAAACTCTATACCCACCACCGAACGACTAATCCACATCGTTCCATCCACACAGCCACCCACACAATCAAAGCCCCTTCCTCGCCCGAATAGCTTGCAAAAACGCACCATAGCTCCAGGTCAAATCGTTAGCTCCGCGCTCGTACCCAGTGACCCTATCAAACTGTTCGCTAAGCGACCCTTTCGCATCAGTATGGATCTTGATGACCTCTATGAACTCGTCACCGATGCTCCTCAGGCGGTCGATAATGCTATGGAAAATGGTGTCAGAGGGGCCATACGTTTCATCAACTTCAGGCTGCAGAGACGAGGATGAGAGCAAAGCTTCATAGAAGGGTAGGCCGGTGGCTGTGATTGTGAGGTTGGATGAGGATGTCAGTTCTGAAGCGGTGCGGTATAGAACTTCGGCCGCACTGGCAGTGCATAAGAACCACGGATTTCCACCCCGTTGGTCAGTGCCGTAGCCGTCATACACGTCTTCTGGATAGCGACCAATTCCTACGCCTTCCAGCACAGTTTCGTCATCTTCTGAGGATGGAGCGGCATTAATGGGGAAACGGGTCCGTTGATCTTGAACAAGAGCTAGTAAGGAAACGAGGACCTCATCGGAGTATGGGGAATATATTGGTGCGTGGTCCGCATACAAGGAGGGGTAGCCATGGAGCGAGCCGAGGAGAAGTGCGCAGTCTAGGCCGCCGCGATGGCTATTTAGAGTCTCAATGAGATGACCTCTCCTGGCATCCCAGAATAGTTGCAAAAACTTCTTAAGCAGAGTAGCTTGCTTTGAATACCACTCCGCAGCTCCAGTGTCGTTGAAAGCAAGCGCTAAATCAGCACCTTCACGCAGAGCCCTTAGTTGCACCATTGCAGTGAAGAAATGTAGTCCATCAACTTCCTCCCAGAGATCAAAACCGGTCTGGTTCCAGTAATGTGATACGTACTCCAGGTCCGCCTTTATGATGCTATGAGAAGGCATCGACGCGTCGTACAGAGGTTTGAACCAGCTATCTGCGCCATCGCTCGTCCACATGTACGGATGCGACGCATTGTACGCACGAAGGTATTCCATCAAGGTTATAGCACGTAACGCAGGCCCATCTCGCTGTGGACGGCCCCATGAGCCGACAAAAGGCGAGCCGTCAGCCTCAAACTTCGGTTCACCGAGGCCGGAAAGATCGTCGAACGAGCCGGAAGGGTTCTTAGTATGTTGAATTCTGTATTGGAGGCGGGCATAGTCATCGAGGATGTCGGAGAGGTTGGCGGAAAGCTGGGAGGACGGGTCGTCGGCGTAGAGGTTTACGAGGGTCGATGTGGTAATTGCTGCGTCTCGAACCCCTGAAACATGAGTTTAGTTTTCAAGGCTAAATTCTTTGTACTAGGGGAGGGGGGGGCACGCACACTGGTAGAAGTAATTCGGGTGTTGCCTCGACGGGCTCGCAATCACACTACCCTTAACCGCATCCCTCACATTCCGTCCGCCAGGCGCCACATTTGCCAATAGATTGTCTAGAGCAATGCTTTCTTCCCGCTGTATCCAGGCATCTAGTGGATTCTGCAGCGGCTTTTGGGCATCCTGTGCATTTTCGGCTCCGAGGAAGTTTGGCAGCGAATGGAGCGGCGGGATAGAGAAAGCGACGGCGTAGAGGGCAACATATGCCACTAATACAAATGGTACCAGCAAAGCCATAGGTACGGCCAGACAGCTCAAGGAAGTAGATAATACAGTAGACGAGAAACGAGTATCGTCACATCTAGTGCGTACAGAAGTGTAAGATTGGGCCAAAGTGAACAGAGTGTGATTTCATACAAGTCTCAGAGCCGGTAACATCATCTCGCACCGGTCATCATGGTCATACTCCGGCCCCCCGGACCTCGGTCTCTCATCCTCAGCTGCGTCGATTTGCGAACTTGGAAGTGGCACATGGTCACCGAGATTTGTCGCGATCCAGTAAGAAGGCGGGGGGCGATGTTCGGAGGCTGTTTGTAGACATGATGTGGACGAGTGACGCGAAAAAGTGCCACCCGCGGACCCGAGACCTCGTCACGAGACACGTTGCCCCAATCAGCGCTCCGCGTCATAGGCACTATTGCAGGTACCCCGCCACGTCACACCAGATCTGGGGAAAGGAGCTGCAGGAACTGGCCCAAAAGCCGCAT
This sequence comes from Lojkania enalia, assembly GCA_010094045.1. NCBI lineage: Eukaryota > Fungi > Ascomycota > Dothideomycetes > Pleosporales > Lojkania > Lojkania enalia. Next base: position 222,943 of record ML986627.1, read on the forward strand.
GACGGAAGCCTAGAATTTCAACTGTCGTATATTCGAATTGGATCTGAAGAAGCGTCTATTGTATCAAAATAGCTATCGGGACGAGGAACAAAATGCAGATTCGACCGAGAATGCCGTCCCTACCAATATCATCCATGGATGTCTACTGTACAGCGCAAAAACCGCGAGTCGCAAAGACGAGTGAGGGTATCCTGCCCAAATAGACATGCGCGGTGAAAGCATGCAAAACCCATATACGCCCATATATGCTACCGAGAAAGAACCCAGAACTAGACTATTAGATGTCCGCCCCCTGGCAGAAAATGCAGAACAAGTACCTGATGAGACCGCAAGCAACAAGAGATACAAACCTACACACTAGAGCCCATCCTCTGCTCCCCTACATCTTTCTTTGCCTGCTTCTTCTTCCCTTTCCCCTTCTCCTTCGTTTTCGCATATTCGCTGGGTGGCGTGCGAATGCCCCTGCTAACAGCTCGGCTGGGAACACCGTCTTCGCTACCCCTCTTCAACCCTTTAACCTCCTTCAGCACATCCCTGAACCCTTCTTCCAAAGTGGTCATCCGAGCCAACATGATCCTACTCATTCTATTTGACTCTTCGTCGCTGCCTTGCTGGGCTCTCATCCTTGCAGCTATTTCCAGCTGAGTAGTGAAAGATGCTGGTAAGGCTCCTAGATTTCCAAAATCAGGTGCATGCCTATTGTCACCGAGATCAGATGCCAAATCTAGAGCCTGTGCGCTGAAAGAGGGAAACCGTCTGCGCTGATCCAAGGCCAAGAAACCTCCAATATTCGATCCCGTTGGATTAACATCTCGTGGAGGTAGGATGGAACGGGGTTTAATTACTGCAGCGCTAGGCAAACCAGGACGTTTTGGTGTGCGGTGACCGTCTCCCATGATACGGCCCGGAGTGGCCGTGCCACTACGGGTGCTCGGACGGGTTGGTCGAATAGGCGATGTGGAACGGGACGGTTGCTCCATCATATCCTTGTTTGGGCTGAAAAGAACAGTATTACTTGATAAATTACGACTATGGCCGGGCTTTTGACGAGGCTGGATTTTACTAGGCGAAGCCTCGCGGCCATGTAGGAACCCGTTCGTGGACGGAGAGCTACCCAATACAGGGCTACGTGCTGGCGTGAGGGCTGGAGTCCGCCCAGGAGTACGCGGTTTAACCGTCATCGGAGTGCGGAAATATTCATCTTCTGAAGTCTCGTCATCACCGTGAAGTCTGTTTTCCTTGTCCGATACTCTCCTAGTCCCTTCAGTAACGGTTTTAGGGCTCCCTCTATCGTCCTCATCATTAGTCAACAACTCATCGTCTCCATCCGCGTCTGTCTGCTGACGCAAGTCGTCCATGCTCATGTTGGGCTCGTCTTCCTCGGTAATGGGCAGATCAAAGGATATAGCGTTGTCATCTGGATCTGAAGCAATAGTCCTCGTAGTGGCTAAAGGATGTCTACGTCCGCGTTGAACGAGCCCTGCTGTCTTGCTACGCCGGAGAGTAGGCCTAGAGCGTGTCTCCAATCGGTCGAGTGTCGATCGAGTGTCCTCCTGCGGCGGGAAGGCATCGCCCTCGTTGCCCATGCCCTTCATCCAGTCTGTAACCACATTACCAGAATTTCGTCTCCCAGGCAGCCGACCGGTTGGTCTCAGATGCGAGGGCCCGCGGAACGGCCGCCGGAACACTTCATCGAGCGCACGATCTTTGTGGAACGTTGTGATTGAGGGCTCGCGGAGGCGAGTTCCTGGGCTGAACATATCGGTGGGGCCGCGAAGACTAAACGCCGGAACAGGCCCCTGGTGTTGTGCCCGACCGCGCTGTTCAACCAAGTCTGTTGGACCGTATGCGAAATTGGATAACAGCACTCGTTCGTACAGAAAGATTGAAAATAATATGGGGATATGTGTGATTTTGATCAGCAAGCGATTCATGCGCACAAATCGCCGGAATCCTACAAAATATTTCAAAGGGATCAAAACCCATCCCAATATGTTGGTTGGTGGGATATACGAGAACAGTGCATCGGACTTGACCATCGAAATAGTGTTCACCGCAAAGAGGAATTGGTGCTCCTCGTTTGCGTTCTGGACGATAGCCATGAAGGAATTGGTCAAGACTGTGATTAGAATCGTGACGATTAAGAAGTGGCAAATGAATAGGAAAAGCGTCAATAGGGTCTTGCCTAAGATGTTGTACTCGTCCCAGATTTCCCAAGCTGCTGGTGTGAAGCCCATAAGCATCTGAAATAAGGCATATATAGCACCTGGAGCACTGAGATCCTTCTTAAATGAGAGGGTAAAAGCCACGAGGAATCCGCTGCAGCTAATGATGATCAGCACCAAGATTGCGACCAAGTCCATGGCCATCATGCGGAAGGCAATTAGTAACTGCGAAAAATAGCGGTAGTGGTCAAGGGCTGAAAACAGGCGGGGAAACAACAGAACGGCCGTAGACCCGAGAACATCGTAGGCCATTTGGGCAACAGAGTGCCTGCTCACATCCGGGGCAAGTATGCCATACAGGCGGAGGACATAATAAACCATGAACATCATGAGGATGCCAAGATCAAAGGCATTCCATACGCTCATTATATAGAGCCCAAAGCCTTGCTCTGAGAAGCCTACAATTTCGTCAAGCATATATCCGGCGCTCCAGCACCAGAACAGCACTTCGAGGGCCGTAATATCGTCGGATTTCTCCGACAGGACGGCCAGGAATAAGCCTAGCATGATGCCAAATGAAAGAGTCGAGAATAGGTTGCGATAACGAGGAACTCGAAGCCGAGATAGCTTGAACAACGACGCCTCATGGGGGTCGTAAAGAGTTACTGTACGTCGAACCGACGACTCAGGTGGAGTTGAGTGCCCTTGTTTCGGAGACTGTTTCTGTTGAGATGGACCGCGTCCCGGAGAAACTTCAGCGCTTAGTGTATTATAATGCCGACCGTGTAGCGAACTGGGGTTCCGATGCAGGCTATCTGCTATTGAGTGGAACACTATGGTCCCAGCCCAGATAGCTTCAAGCTGCTGGACGACGAGAGGGTGGGCGAGGAACTTCTTGGCCTGAGCACGGATGGCTATTTCTAGGGTCGATATGCGTGCAGAGCGGGGGCTTGGCCTGGGGGTATTTGTTCCGCCGGCAGTTGGTAGGGCCATGCCTTGGAGGGGATCGAAGTCGTAGGACAGAGCGTCGATCAGCTCCCGGGTGGAGAACTCCTTGAGCAGCCTCATCGCAAGCAGTTCGCAGATCAGGGCTCTAGACTTGCTCACGCCAACATTTCCAGGATGCGCCTCGCCCTCTTTGCGGAATTGTAGACAGTTCGATAGCAGGCAGTAGAGGGTGCCCCGCGAGAAATGCTCGGCGTGGATCTGCTGCTGGATTGGCTTGACGAGGAACTGGGAGACTTGCGGCGAGCGCAGCTGGTCCCAGGATAGAGTGGTCTCGCATCGCTGTACGACGATTATGCGTATGGCATGGGTGGTGTTGTAGATGGGAAGGCGATCTGAGAAAGCAAAACTCGTTAGCAGGACGACGTAAACAAACATTGGGACATGGATAGAACTGCGTAGATACCTAGGAATTCAGAAAAGACGGGCAGCAGTGGCCCGTCTCGCCGACCATCATCATCATCCTCGTCTTCCCCATCGTACTGGCCTATGTCCTCCGGGTACTCGTCGTTGGCTTCCGATGCGCTGTTGTTGTTGTTGTTGTTGTCGTCGTCGTCGTCGTCGTCGTCGTCCTCATGGTGGCGATTGCGGTACCTGTGCAAGGCAGCGAGAAGCGGCGTGCGCTCCGACCAGGGGCCCTTTTGCCGGCGCAGCAAAGATGCAAACATGGGAATCCAGCTCGCGCCTCCGGCTCCACTGCAGCCTTCTGGGGGGAAGGATTGGGTTGGCGGTGGTGGTGCGGGAGAGCGAAACTATAAACAAGAAAGATTCACACGGCGAAAGACGGGGTTGCTGATAAGACAAGACACACGATGCACCGACCCGCGTCCTACACACCACACTCGACTGCTACACCGCTCTAGCCCGCCGTTTGCCCCCCGTCAGCCTGACAGATGGTGATCATGAGGGTGCATTGCACCGGCTCTCTTATCTCTTGCACCTTTTCCCCACGATTTGGACGATGGCGGCCGGCCAATGGGAGCGACTGGCCCTTGCACACTGCAGAGTGCGCATCCACATCCCTCGCGTTGGCGAGCAGCTAATGCAGCGAAGACGCACATGTGTGTCAGGGAAGCCTGTTGGGCCATGGCGATGAGGGCCGCTTGCAGCGCCAAATGCCACAGAAGTCGACGATGGGAACTGTGAGCTGCCAGGAGACGTCAGGTGCCGCGGCAGGCCGCGACTATCTCCGCCGAGCAATGCGTCGCTGGGTTGCAGTAGAAGTACACACTGTATAGGGATTCACATCTCGGCGTAGAACTGCACTCGCGCCCCTACTCGCACTATAGACATCATTACGCCGCGTCTGGTAGGGTGTGGTACTTCGCCCTAGGGTGGCGGTATGCCATGGGGCGATTGCTATGCCTCATTGCATTTGTCGGTCTTGCCCCCTACCTATCTCGTCCTGCATAAGATGCAAGAACCATCTTCATGTCGATCCGATGGCGTTGCCCGCTGTGACACCTCACTGCTAACTTGGCTGCGTCGGAGATGGGAGCTAGCAATCGGGGGAGCGATTCAGCTACACCAGCACACACGCGCTCCCCTCTAGCCAATGCTCTTTATGCATGCGAAGATAGAAGAGGCCCCGGGATAGTCGAGATCCTCGGCAGGGGACGCCGCATTCAGTACTATATGCTCCAGCCCTCCCTGACGCGAAGCTTGAGTTCGCAGGACAATACCTGGTCAATTAAATAGCTAGCCAGTTTCTAGCAGCCACTGTCGTCTTCAGAGCCCTTTAGCTGTGCCCGTCGAGGATCGACGGCGCGTTGAAGCATGCCCGGACGTGGTCCTCCCCCGCCATTGGCCAGACTCAGCATGGGCAAAGTGCAAAAATAGATGGAGGACCTGAAATCCATCTGACGCTCACCGCTTCCCTCGCCTCCTCGACGAATCATAGCAGCAGGTTATATGTCCCGCCCGACTGCTGGCCACTTGATACTCATGAACAATTTTTGAATGGCTCGGGCGTGGGTAAACCGTGGTAGCGCTACCAAGGTATGATCCAGAGCCCCTCGCTATCCAATGGGTGCGGCATCGGCGTACGCAGGCCCAGCCCTGGGGGCCCCGCATTAGCGCGTCACTAGGTTGTCAATTTTCGCTGCTCCCAGCTATTTCCGCCGAAACTTTTTGCAGCCGCTGATATTTCTCTAATATACCTCAGCAATTGCCTGACGGCCAGTATTCTGAAGGCTCGCGAAGCCCACGAGGTCCTTCTTTGTCACTTTCGTCATGGCCCAACCCGATTCAGACAGCCCCAACATGGCCCTCGAACTCCAGGATGGTTACGTATGCTTCGGCCAGAGCTTCGGCGCTGACAAGAGCATTGCGGGCGAGCTGGTCTTCCAGACAGGAATGGTGGGCTATCCTGAGTCCATAACCGACCCTTCATACCGGGGGCAAATCCTCGTCATAACCTTTCCCCTCGTCGGCAACTATGGCGTGCCCTCGAGAGACGAGATGGATAGCCTGCTCAAGGACCTGCCGGCCTACTTCGAGGCGAAAGAAATCCACATCGCAGCCTTGGTCGTGGCCTCCTATTCTGGCGAGAAATACTCGCATCATCTGGCCACCTCCTCGCTGGGCACATGGCTGAAAGAGCAGGGAGTACCTGCCATTTCCGGAGTGGATACGCGTGCTCTCACAAAACGCATTCGAGAAGAGGGGAGCATGCTTGGCAAACTGCTTAGGAGGACGTCGTCAGCCGGCATGGCTCTCTCCCTTGCCCTCACTAACGGTGTCGTGGACACCAGTGCATTGACTAACGGATATGCTGCAGGCTGGAGAGATGGCTTCGAAGAGGTGCAATGGGTGGACCCTAACACGAAGAATCTTGTGGCCGAAGGTAGACCGTCTAGTCTCTCTTCTGATACAACCAGCTAAATCGGTCCCAGTGTCGATCAAAACGCCAAAGATCTACTCGCCGGATCCTGCAACTGCCCTCAAGCACCCCTCTGGTCGTCCTGTTCGAGTCGTATGCGTCGATGTCGGCCTCAAGTATAACCAGCTGCGATGTCTAGTAAGAAGGGGAGTCGAAGTCCAGGTCGTGCCCTGGGACTATGATTTCCCAAAACTGGCAGGCGAACAGTACGACGGCCTCTTCATTTCCAACGGCCCCGGTGACCCAGCGATGATGGAGGATACCGTGAGGCAGATCAAAGCGGCAATGGATGAGGCTAGGACACCCATCTTTGGTATCTGTCTCGGACACCAATTGCTAGCGAGGGCAGCAGGCGCCGAAACACTGAAAATGAAGTTCGGTAACCGTGGCCACAACATACCCTGCACGAATATGATCTCGGGCCGATGCCATATCACATCTCAGAATCACGGTTATGCAGTGGACTCCAAGACCCTCCCGCAAGGATGGGAAGAACTGTTTGTGAATGCTAATGATGGTAGTAATGAGGGCATCCGACACACCGGGCGACCGTACTTCAGTGTTCAGTTCCACCCGGAGCACACTCCCGGTCCGCGTGACACCGAATATCTTTTCGACGTTTTCATCAGCACAATTCAGCGATCAATTGGCTCACCTGATACGCTTTCGAAACCGGTCGAATTCCCTGGCGGGCCTGCCGGGGAGAATAAGAAACTGGCACCCAGGGTGAATGTCAAAAAAGTCCTCGTACTAGGCAGTGGAGGCTTGAGCATCGGACAGGCAGGAGAATTCGACTATTCCGGGAGTCAAGCAATCAAGGCTCTAAAAGAAGAAGGGATTTATACTATTCTTATAAATCCCAACATCGCCACTATCCAGACGTCGAAGGGTCTCGCCGATAAGGTTTATTTCCTGCCTGTCACCGCCGAGTTTGTTCGTAAAGTCGTCCAAAAGGAGCGACCTGACGGTATTTATGTCACCTTCGGAGGTCAAACCGCTCTTCAAGTTGGGATCCAGCTTAAAGACGAGTTCAAGGGACTGGGTGTTAAGGTCTTAGGTACACCTATAGACACCATAATCACTACCGAAGATCGAGAACTATTCGCTCGCAGTATGGAGTCCATTGGTGAGAAATGTGCTAAGTCTGCTTCCGCAAGCTCGGTCGATGAGGCTATGCGCGTTGTTCAAGATATCGGCTTCCCGGTCATTGTCCGCGCAGCTTATGCTTTAGGTGGGCTCGGGAGCGGCTTCGCTGAGAATGAACAGCAGTTGCTAGACCTTTGCAATAAAGCATTTGCGGCCAGTCCTCAAGTGTTGATCGAACGCAGTATGAAGGGCTGGAAAGAAATCGAATATGAAGTCGTACGGGACGCCCGTGATAACTGCATCACTGTTTGCAATATGGAGAACTTCGACCCCCTCGGCATCCATACCGGAGACTCTATTGTCGTCGCGCCATCGCAGACACTGTCTGACGAAGATTACAACATGCTTCGGACAACCGCTGTTAACGTTATTCGGCATCTTGGCGTTGTCGGAGAGTGTAATATCCAGTATGCCTTGAACCCTTTTTCCCGGGAATACTGCATTATCGAAGTGAACGCGCGTCTCTCTCGATCATCGGCACTGGCGTCCAAAGCGACCGGGTATCCCCTAGCTTTTGTTGCTGCGAAGCTCGGTTTAGGTATTCCTTTGAACGAGATCTCCAATTCCGTCACCCGAGTAACATGTGCTTGTTTCGAGCCGTCGCTTGATTACGTCGTCGTCAAGATTCCACGATGGGACTTGAAGAAGTTCCTTCGTGTCTCCACGTTGCTAGGCTCTTCGATGAAGAGTGTTGGAGAGGTTATGAGTATTGGCAGGACTTTTGAAGAAGCTATTCAAAAGGCTATTCGAGCTATTGACCCCCACAATCTCGGTTTCAATGAGACTCCGGCTTTAATGAAGATTGACCAAGAGCTCCAAACACCCTCTGATCAGCGACTCTTCGCTATCGCAAACGCCATGAAAGCGGGATATACCGTCGACAAAATCTGGGAGATGACAAAAATCGATAAGTGGTTCTTGAGTCGGCTCAAGGGGCTGAGTGATTTTGAGAAGAACATGGAGACGTATAACACGTTGAGCATCACGAAGCCGCTAATCCGACGCTCGAAAGAACTTGGATACTCCGATCGCCAACTTGCCAAGTTCTGGGATTCTAATGAACTTGCCGTACGTCGCACACGAGTCGATGCAGGAATTACCCCTATCGTTAAGCAGATCGATACCGTTGCCGCAGAATTTCCCGCCGTGACGAATTACCTTTACTTGACATATAATGGCATAGAGCACGACATCGATTTTAATGATCGAGGCGTGATGGTCCTCGGTTCTGGCGTGTATAGAATCGGCTCGTCTGTTGAATTTGACTGGTGCTCTGTTCGCGCGATTCGAACATTGCGTGAACAAGGTTTCAAAACGGTCATGGTCAATTACAACCCCGAGACCGTCAGTACCGATTACGACGAGGCGGACCGCCTCTATTTTGAAGTCATTAGTCTAGAGACCGTTTTGGACATCTACACAATGGAGAATTCTAGTGGCGTTATCATCTCCATGGGCGGCCAGACGCCAAACAACATTGCTCTGCCTCTACATCGTATGAATGTCAAAATCCTTGGTACTTCACCCGAGATGATCGACACCGCAGAGAACCGATACAAGTTCTCGCGCATGCTGGACCGAATCTCCGTCGACCAACCCGCATGGAAAGAACTCACCAGCATCGAAGAGGCAACTGAATTCTGCGATAGGGTTTCTTACCCCGTTCTGGTGCGCCCATCGTACGTTCTATCGGGAGCGGCTATGAATACCGTTTATTCGCAACATGATTTGGCTAGCTACCTGGAACAGGCAGCCAAGGTCTCTCCGGAACACCCAGTCGTGATCACGAAGTACATTGAGAACGCCAAGGAGATCGAGATGGATGCTGTTGCGCGAAACGGGAATATGATTGGTCATTTCGTTTCGGAGCATGTTGAGAATGCCGGGGTCCATTCCGGAGACGCAACGCTGATCCTACCACCACAGGATTTAGACGCCGAGACGGTCCGACGTATCGAGGATGCGACTCGCAAGATTGGCAACGCTTTGAACGTGACTGGTCCTTTCAACATCCAATTTATTGCCAAGGACAACGAAATCAAAGTCATCGAGTGCAATGTTCGAGCCTCTAGGTCTTTCCCATTTGTCTCCAAAGTCATGGGCGTAGATCTTATTGAGATGGCTACCAAGGCCATGGCCGGTCTACCGGTCCAGGAATATCCTGAAATCAACATTCCTCCGGACTATGTCGGCGTCAAAGTTCCCCAGTTTTCGTTCTCTCGACTATCTGGTGCGGATCCCATCACTGGCGTGGAAATGGCATCCACTGGTGAAGTAGCCTGCTTCGGTCGAACCAAATACGAGGCCTACATTAAGGCACTTATCTCGACCGGCTTCAAGCTCCCGAAGAAGAACATTCTCCTATCTATTGGCTCGTTCAAGGATAAGCTTGAAATGCTACCTTCAATCGAACGGCTCCACAAGATGGGCTTCAATCTGTTTGCTACTGCGGGAACGGCAGATTACATTCAGGAGCACGGCATCCCAGTCAAGTTCGTCGAAGTCCTTGCAAGTGGCGAGTCTGATGAACAAAAGCCTGAATACTCACTTACTCATGCTCTGTCCAACAACTTGATCCATTTGTACATCAACCTTCCGTCTAGCAACCGCTTCCGAAGACCGGCAAACTACATGAGCAGAGGATACCGAACTAGGCGTATGGCCGTCGACTACCAGGTACCCTTAGTCACTAACGTCAAAAACGCCAAATTGTTGGTTGAAGCTCTTGTTCGCCAATATGACCTCGAAGTCACTAAGGTTGATTTCCAAGAATTTGTTCCTGCTCCAGGCGCTCAGGGCGAGCCAACTGATCTGCAACTGTCAAGGCTCAATGGTTCGCTGTCCTTGGCACAATTGCTTGCCAGGTCGCCGTTCAAGAGGAAGCATGTCCTCTCCGTTAAGCAGTTCACTCGTGCTGACCTCCACTTGTTATTCACTATTGCCCAGGAGATGCGGCTTGGTACCCAACGCCACGGTTGCCTCGATATCCTCAAGGGCCGAGTGTTGTGCACAATGTTCTTCGAACCCTCAACCCGCACATCTGCTTCCTTCGACGCGGCTATGAAGCGCCTGGGCGGTCAAGTGGTAGTCGTCAATGAAACTGTATCTTCGACCCAGAAGGGCGAGTCCATCGCCGACAGCGTCCGCACACTCGGCTGCTATGGCGATGCCATCGTCCTCCGTCATCCATCCGAAGAATCAGCTGAAATCGCGGCGAAATGCTCCGATGTTCCAGTTATCAATGCTGGCAACGGTAGTCGCGAGCACCCAACTCAGGCTCTTCTAGACATCTTCACTATACGAGAAGAGTTGGGTACCGTCAATGGTCTCACCATCACCTTCGTCGGTGACCTTAAGTATGGCCGGACGGTTCATTCTCTTTGCGAGCTTCTTAAACACTACGATGTCACTATTAACTTGGTCTCTCCCGAGACCTTGGCTGTTCCCGACTCCGTTCGCGACGCCCTGAAATCACGTGGCCAGCTTTCAGTCATCTCGAACGATCTAACTCCTGAGATTGTAGCCATTTCCGATGTCTTGTACTGTACTCGCGTTCAAAAGGAACGATTCCCCGACCTCGCACACTACGAGAGAGTCAAAGATTCGTTCATTGTGGATAATAGGGTCATGAAAAATGCGAAGGCCAACATGGTGGTTTTGCATCCTCTTCCGAGGAACAATGAAATCCATGAGGAGGTGGACTATGATCCAAGGGCTGCATACTTTAGACAGGTGAGTACATTCTATATGCTGAATGAGACATATTGCTGATAATGATTGTAGATGAGATACGGACTGTACACCCGCATGGCGTTGTTGGCCATGGTCATGGCTTCTTAAATCAGTATTCATAAGCATGCATATCCTTCGATATATCTCGGTGTTGCATGATCTTTTCCGATTTACTAGAATGGCAAATCATTTCTTGTTGTCTTCTCGGAGTTTCGGCATCATGGATTGAACTATCTTGAAAAGCACCAAAAGCCTATTCTCTCCGCATCCTTTTTTTTTTGGTTAGATTATTCACTATCTCATGTAGACTTCGGTCACCTTGCCATATAGTATGAAAAGCATTTAGACGGAGTCGTGGGTGGCAATTCTTCTAGTTTTGGAAATATGCTCATAAAATTTATGTTCTTGGTTTGGGGGAAGCTATTTCAAATTTTCTTTAAGTGCACTTCACGTCTGAAGGGACAGTGGGAGGCTATTTTGGGCTTTCCCCGGGTGGGTTTTGCTTTTTTGGGCGTCTTCTGCGGTGTGCATGCGGCTTGGGAAACTAGAACAGGGATTTTTTGCATTAGGGGGCATACGGAGTGTTGAGAAGTGTTTTTTTTTTTTTTTTTTTTTTTTTTGCATTTGGCGGTGTACAGGTATGAATGGCATATGCATTAAAAGGGGTACTCGTAATCCAAACGCCGAAGTTTTTCGCTAGACCAATTGGTATTGTATAAATAAAATTCAACTTCCGATTTGGGTTCCGATGATCAGTGGCGTAAGCACCGGGACCAGCCTACATACACATTATTAACGAGTCGCAGTTTAGAGATATAGACGGGAAAAATGAGACTTACCAGGCAATCCACATCCAAATCCAACAAACAGGTATATCAAGAAAATGACGACGAACACCAGCAGCACCATCAACTTTACGTTCTTCCACCACATGCGCCTCCGAAGGCCTCTACTCCGGACCCTAAAGTCCCGCGCGTTGTTTCCTAGTCTATCGGTCTTGTCTACTAATAGATCAATGCGCTCTCCACGCTCAAGGACTCTCTCAATATTCTCTGTCATTATGCCTCGCACCTCATCGATTTCCTGCTGCGCGGTGCGGAGCGCGTCCTGCTGACCAGCCTGTGTAGCGCCCTGCTCATACATGAGCTTCTTCAACTGCCCATTAAAGCTCGCACAACCATAACTGGGTAGGCTCGCAAAATCGGTGCCCTCATACTCCCTCTCAAACCTATCCTTCAGGTTTGCGAGGAAGCCGAAGGGGATGCGGCGGCCGAAGTCCTTGGGCGAGATGACGAGAAAGGTGAGGCCAGCATCGCGGAAGATGTTGATGTAGTAGTTATCGTGGATGAAGGTTTGGTGAGCGTCCTTTGCGCGGTCGATTTTGGGGAGGATGAGCGAGGGGATGCTGGATGTGCCGCTGGCGGCAGAGGAGGAGTGTTCGGAAAGGATGGTAGTGTTATGTGCTATGCATGCGCTGTTGTGCGGTTAGTTGTCGCGGTTCTTTTATAGGGTGTAGAGGGGGAGGTGAGATAGTGTATAGATGGTCTGGGAAGGGAATACGGACTAGAGCAGTGGCGTAGCGGTGGATGAGGATGCCATGGTGGGAATTGGCGCGGGGAACGGGGATTGTTGCGAAGCAGGCTATTAGTGGTGTGCACTGCTGCTATGTGCGAAGGCCTCGCCAACTTGAGCCTGGGTGGGGAGTGCAGTGGTGAATGGTGAATGGTGAATGCCGGTAGGGATTGCTGTGGTGTGGTGTTGTGTGTGAGAGGGTTGAGGAGGAACTTGGAGGGCCCGGAAACGTCACCTTGCGGCTTAGTTCCTAATCAGGTTAGCCTGGTTTCTAAGCCGCGGCTCGCGTAGGGCTAATCGAAGAGTCGCGTTGGGAATTTCAGTTGGACCCTGCAATTCGCGAATTGTCAATCCTAAAGCAGCCATTGAATAAATTCGACGACATGGTTAGAGTAAAGAATCGATACCTGACTGTCAATCTCCTCTACCCTGCGGCATCGCCTTCTAAATCCACAGAAGCCCTCCCCGAGCTCCTCCACATCCATCAGCCCACTCCAGATGAATTCGGCCCAGGAAAGTTGATCCATGCCGTACGAGAAGGCGTTGGAGAACTATTCGGTGACTATGGAATGGGTATGGTGAATACGAGCTTGAAAGGTATTTACCATCCCTCTAGTCCTGTGGTTTCAAATGTTCACAGATCTTCCGTCTAGTTGTTTATCACTCCACCGCAACCTCAACCTCGATTGTCCGGTGTCCGCAAGCCCATTACCAGATGGTCTGGGCCGCTCTTACGTTCATGACCAAGCTTCCCAAACCCATTGGTATACCGGTCGTGGTACGAGTTGTTCGTGTTTCGGGCACAATCAAAAAAGCGGAAGAAGAGGTTATAAGAAGGGCAAGGGATATTATTGTGCGGGCAAAGATGGCAGAGCAGGGCATCGCGGAGGGCGAAAGTATGAGGGAGATCGTGAAGGCGGTTGAGAGGGGGGCTGGAAAGCAAAAGGAGAGGGAAGTTTTAGCGCAGATGGGTATGGATGAAGAGGGGACTTCGGATGCGATGAGCGAGTAAAGAGGATAGCGAGGCTTGAATATTCTTTTGAAAACCAAAGAAGATACACACATCCTATTTACCTAAGATACGGGGTGGATCTTTTGATTGGCGCCAAGAAGTATTGTCGGAACAACACCCTTTGAACCCTACAAGCATTGCTAACATTAAACAGACTCCAACCATCTACCGGCCAAGTTCTCACACCCTAAAGATCTTTCAATAGTTTCAGTCGACGAAAACTATCATACGAGCTGAGGTGTTTATCTCGAATCTACCCCACAAACAGCCCATTGTGTGCCTCCTTTATTCACCGTACAAAGAAAAGCCCACGAACCATCCCGCCGCCACTCCCGCCTTACACCTCAAAAATGAAACAACCCCCAAGCAATATGCAGCATCATCTCCAGGACACAAACCACATTCCACTTCACCTCTTGCATCCGAACCCGCCACCCGCCTCGAGTATCCAAGGACAGGCAAGCCCTCCTAAAGAGAATGAGCGGCTCGACAGCCCCATACCTTGCAGGAGCCCTGAGTCTGAAGGTGCAGTGGGCACTTGTCCAAAGATTTCTCGACGAAATACCACTATCGGAGACGCACGCACTAAGCAAGAACTGGATATCCACATTAGAGAAGAACATCTTAGTCACCGCCCTCGTGAAGAAGCGCTCGGAGCTTGAACTCCTCCGAAGTGAAGCCGAACACGCCGAAATAACTTCAGAGTGCGAGATTGAGTTTCCAAGCTACGACGTTGCGTTTCGGAATTCAAATAATGAGATGACCGGCGAGCAGATATCTAGCGCTTCTGAGGGTAGAAATAGGAACGCGTTGCATGTAGACGTATCTAGGACACACAAAGGTGTAGAGGGTTTTCCAATCCTAGCACATCGCTCCCTTATATCCCCGCTCTCTCCGACGTTCGGACCACGGCGCGGCGCGCTTTTGACAGGGACTGTTAACCGCCGCCGTTCCATACCTCACTCACCTATCCACAATCTTCGAAATGGTAATAACATTGAGACGAAGAGCCTGGTCTTGAGAGATTGGGAAAAAAGAGTTCTGTGGGAGTCTGCTTGGATTCATATTGAGGAGCATTTGGAGGAGTATGCGGGAAGATTTGGCGTGATAGACGAAGGGAGAGAGAAGGAGAATGTCTGGGAGGAGCTCGTTGGGTTAAGGGTAGAGGGCAGTAAGCTTATAAAAGGGATCAGGAGTGAACGGGAGGATGTCAGAGGCTAGAAGTTCAATCCAACACATTCCAGTGCGCTTAGGAAATAGATCTTTATAGTTATTTCAATCCCAGTATATTTCCGAGCTTCCTATTTAGATATCGATTCCCGAGTGTTGGCTCGAAAAGATTGGCAGCATTTGCCCACCTGCTTACTATACACGCCCAAACGCCATTGTCCTTTCCAGCCGGTCTCTCATTTCTTCTTTCCCATGGCCTCGGTCTCGCCCAATTCCCTAACGAAGACCTTGATGACCCCGTCTGGTAGCTCTTCCATTCCGTTCTCAAAGCCAGGGCTTACAGCAACGGCCATGAACTTGCCATCCTCACTAAAAGTGATGCTTGCCACACTCGCCGGGAACTTCTGATACTGCCTAATCCTCCTCTTGGCAACCCCATCCCACAATGCTACAACGCCATCACCCCCTCCACTCGCAAAGGTGCCGTGAACGGGATGAAAAGCCAGCGCGTGAACCGGGTAAACTATATCCTGCCCGTCGACCGCTTGTCGGTGGCATTTAAATGCGTACTTCCGTGCCTGCGATTCGTCGCTCGGGTCAAACCATTCCACCGCCACGCGTCCTTCAATCGAAGAACTCGCGTACCCGGCATCATTCGGCATGCATGCGACAGCCCTCGTCATATACTTCATACTGCTCTCCCTCCTCTGCCAGGGCTCCACATCGACAACTCCGCCTTCCGTCGACACCTTCGCTAAGGAATCGAGTTCGTAGATATGCAATGCGCGCGATGCCATCGCTACAACGAGCTTTGTAGGAGAAACGGAGAGCGAAAATGGCTTCGATGGGAGCGGGACGGTGGTGTACGTGTCTGGGTTTTCGATGTCCGAAAGCGAGTGCAGGTGGAGCGTTGAGTCCCAGGAAGCGGAGATAAGGAGGCTGTGTGGCCGCGAGAAGATAACGTTTCGAACGCCTTTTTCGTGCATGGACATTGTTGACATTGCGCCAGTTTCGAGGTCAATTCTATGCATATCAGGATGACGTCGTTTAAAGAGATAACTATGTTATTGAGGGTAGCTATTACCGCCGCACGATCCAGTCCAGACCGCAGCTGAATGCCTCGTTGTCATCGCGACCGAAACATACATCGAGCACGGCTTGGGGGTGTTCGTATTTCTGGAGTAGTTTGCCGCCAGGCTCAGCGTGGGTGTCGTAGAGGTAGACGTTTCTATCCCAAGAGGAGACGAGAAGCCGAGTTGAAGAGTTGGGAGCGAACTTCACGGCGGATATGGCATCCGTCGGGTTCTGTGCAAGCTCGAATTGGCCTGGTTTTTATTTTCTTTTAGCTTTGTCTCCAGGGTTGATTGCCTGCATGGAGCTTCGGTTTCGAGTAAATGTAGCTATAAATGCTTTGTGATGTCTCCCGACGTGCACTTAAGGAGAATATACCAGGCGCACTGGATGGCTGCACTTACTTGACATTTTGTGATGTGAACGTTGCCCGGTGTAGATGCGGGTGCGGTAGTGGAGGAGGGACAGCTCGAGATAGAGCTCCATAAAATAAATAGACGGCGAATCGTTTATCCGTCCCGCGCCCCTCTAACACTTCCCTGTTCACCCCCACTCCGCCGCAACCTATCTGCTTCAAAGACACAATATGCCCTTCGCGCAGCTGGTGATAGGGCCTCCAGGCTCTGGGAAATCAACTTACTGTGATGGTATGCATCAGTTCATGTCAGCCATCGACCGCAAATGCTCCGTTGTCAATCTCGATCCTGCCAACGACCAAACGTCCTATCCCGCCGCGATAGATATAAGAGATTTGGTCACAATTGACGAAGTGATGGAGCATGAGGATCTAGGGCCCAACGGTGGGGTGTTGTATGCACTTGAGGAGCTGGAACATAATTTCGACTGGTTGGAAGAGGGGCTTAAGTCTCTCAAAGGTCTGTCATTCATCTCAAGAGCTACCTTAGATGTGATATTTATGCAATTACAGAAGACTATATCTTATTCGACTGCCCGGGGCAAGTCGAGCTATTCACACACCATTCCTCGCTGCGGAATATCTTCTTCCGCCTACAAAAACTGGGGTATCGAGTACTCTCCCACCATTCACCATCTCCGATTTAAACTAACTAGACTTAGCTCGTAGTAGTACATCTTACGGACTCAATGGTGTTAAGTCGACCTTCACTATACATATCCTCGCTGCTGCTGGCGCTGCGCAGTATGCTACAAATGGACCTCCCACACCTGAACGTCCTTACCAAGATTGACAATTTGAAAAATTACCCCGATCTCCCGTTCAACCTCGATTTCTATACCGAGGTACAGGACCTTTCTTACATCTTGCCATACCTGGACAAGGAGCAATCGTCCGGTATCCCGGGGCCTACTGTCGCTGATGCGAACGTTCCGTCTTCTGAAGCGGAGGACAAGCCAACGTCGAAATACTCGGCATTGAATAGAGCTATAATAGAGCTAGTAGAAGACTTCGCACTGGTCGGCTTTGAGACACTAGCTGTGGAAGATAAGAAAAGCATGATGATCCTGCTTCGGGCTATTGACCGCGCTGGCGGTTATGCTTTTGGCGGCGTAGAAGGCGCAAATGATACAGTATGGCAGCTTGCTATGCGGCAGGATGCTGTGACTATGGATGCGCGAGATGTACAGGAGCGATGGTTGGATCGGAGAGAAGAGATGGATGAGGAAGAAAAGAAAGCTTGGGAAAGGGAGATTGGACCAATGCCGGACGTTCCAGAAGGCGGTGCGCCGGATGCTCGAGGACCCTACCCTCCGAAGGCCGAAGAGAAGCCGAAACCTCAGCAATCCAGCGTCACTAATGACGAAGATGACGATATGGAAGATCTAGAGGAGATGAGGAAGTTTATGAAGAACGATAGTGGCATTCGGATAATCAGGAAGTGAGGCTTGAATACGGAGGTGTACGTGGCTTGAAAGCTAAACAGCAATAATTATACCCCAGTCCACATCACTAAAAATGAGCAAACACTGGTGAAAAGTGAATCAAGAGCTTCCCAGGACTACGTACGCGTTTCGTTTCGTGTCGAACGCGTCTGCATGTGACCGTCGTAATGCATGAAGAGGGTCGTCCTAAATCCATCATGATTCTGTGAGCCCACTACAATTTGACCCGACATCCATATTTTTTCAGTGTTGAATTATTCTTATGTAATTGATCCGGGAGTGCACTTGGAAAGGCGACATTCACAGCCAGGATTTGGTCTTGGCGTAGACCCTAGCTCGTCTCCAAACAGTCGGGTAACTGTTTACGGTCACGGCGCTAGTCCGATGACGAAACCCCGACTCTTTGCCAAAGAAAACAAGACGAGCCACGGTTGGACGCCAACGAAAGAACGAAACATGAGCGAGCTTTTGGATTTCATTTTGAGTCATGAGGAGGCATTCAGAAGGTTCGTATCTATGTTCTTTTCGCCATTTGCTCTTTTCTATGTTCGGACGCCAGGAGCTGTGTGGCCTGCAGTCATTCACATGGATGCAATGCAACTTCACGCCGCAAGCCGGATTCATTTAATACTTGCTAATAGGTACAAACAGTCGCGGCCGTCTTGCCTCACTCTACTCCGACTTCCGCACCCAGATAAGCTCAAATCCAGACGGATACCATGCGAACATCGCAGCTTGGAAGAAAGCCCTTGCTGATGCAGCACGCGCAGGTGTTATCCCAACAAAAGGCGCTTCGCACGACCTCTTGAATATACAGATAGGCGAGGAACTTGCGAGAGCATTGCAGCATAGAGAATATGGCAGACCGACATGTTTACCCGCAGTATTCCACGAAGCAGTTTCGAAGAAAGAGATGATACCCCTTAAAGACTTTTTGAGTTCACAGACGAGTATATACAAGACATCTTGGGCGCCTTCGCCTTGGTCAGTAGTGAAATGGGGACTCAGGTTGGTCGGGGTGCTGGGGCAGCCTGGCTTTGGGGATAAGTTCGAGGTTGGGAATTTTGTTGTTTTGAATAATGTCGAGGTCCGATTGCCCGCGACTTTATTTCATGTGTTGCGCTAACGGAATATATAAAGACCGCCGCTCAAGAGATACTCAAGCAGATGTCTCACCGGACATCTTCAATCGACCTCATCCTCTCAAGATCAGATTTCTTGAAACGCTTCGCAAATGTTTTGAATCACAAAGCAACTCTCACCTCAAATGACCTCGAAATTCTCCTAACACACCTCTCGCGCGATAGACAGGCTATATCATACAACTCGCAAACCATCAAATTCAAGCCAGAAAGCGAACCTATACCCCTTCCGATCACACAAGAAGATACTACCATAGCCAATCTTCGCGACATGCTATCAAAGATAAACTCTCAGATCCCTCCTCTAGCCGAGAAGGTTGCATCCGCAGATGCCGCAGCAAAGGAAGCAGTGATGTCTAAGCAGATAACTCGGGCCAAAGTTGCACTTCGCTCTAAGAAGCTAGCCGAGTCCGCGCTCGCACAACGTTCAGATGTCGCACTTAAACTCGAAGGTGTATACGCACAGCTTCAACAAGCAGCCGATCAAGTCGAAATTGTAGAAGCGATGAAGGCTAGCGCAGCCGCTCTAAAAGGACTAAATCGGAAGATAGGAGGTTCTGAAGGCGTCTCAGGAGTTCTTGATGCACTTAGGGACCAGATGGCCACCGCTGATGAGATCAACACTATCATCAACGAATCAGGCGAACCAGTCGATGAAGCAGAGATTGACTACGAGTTTGCGGAATTGAAGAAGGCGGAGGAAGAAAAGAGGGAGCAGGAGGAAACTATGAAGACTGTGGCAAGGCTTGCAGAGCTAGAAAAAACTAAAGAGAAAGAGTCTGCGAGGGAGAATGCAGAAAGGGAGGAACAAGAAATCGCCAAGAACGATGGAAAGACGGAAGAGGATCTAGAGCACGCTTCAATGAGCTTTTCGCGACTATCAGTCCAAGAAGATCCTGAATTGGGAGAAGCCGCGGAGAAACAGAATGAACCTATCGCTACATGAGGTTGTTGGACATCTCGCTTTCTCTCTGGTCGTACGAAATTACAAGTGGTATTATTGGGGTCCAAAGTATGAATTTAATATCCGATTTGTGTTGATAATGGATTTTTCAGAGATAGATACGCTCTCAATTACCCTTACGGTATGTCTACTTGCATGATATGGCACACCAGAGACACTAGTTTCACCTGTCTTATGTAAATACCATATTTAAAATTTCAGAATTTATCGATTTTGCAAATAGCATAATCGACCATCTACAGAAAACACTATGCTTCAAGAGTTTAACTTTCGACAAATAGCGATCCTGACTTCTATCAGACGTGATGTATTTGCTCGTTTCCGCCCACACCCGCTAAACCGCTTTCAGATTAGCACCACCAAGATCTCGACCTCATGAACTACTACTCACCGCGACATCAAACACATCACCTCAGCCGCAACTACCACCCTGCCACGTCCGCACGACCGCTGTGCACGCTCAAAAATCAGCCGAATTTCTTTTATACCCAAGCGAATAACTCTCACCACCCAATGCGGCCCCCTACATCTAGGGCCGTTGCCCTCACCCGACCCACTCTCCTCTACCCGGTCTCTCTCCGCACTACACGCCCCTTCTCCGCATCAAGGCAATTCAAGGCCGGATCAGAGCCCCAGTATGATCCGCCCACCGGATGGCTGTTCGGCGTCAAGCCGGGTGAGAAGTACGAGAAGGAGGGTTGGGAGGGAATCTGGTATTGGGGGTATTTTGGAAGCTTTGCGCTTGCGGCTATAGCGTATGCTTTTAAGCCGGATACTTCGTAAGTTACACATAGTTTTCTGGAACTTCTATAGATAGAGCGGTTTGTGGTGGGATGGGAGACTTCGCAAATACGGCTAGTTTGGTATGAGCTTGGCTAACGGATGAGAAGGATTCAGACATGGGCTCTCGAGGAGGCACGGAGGCGATTGGAAGCTGAGGGTATCTTGCCTGACCCAGATGCGCCGCCGAAGAAGGAGTAGGCAATTGGCAGCGAAATGACCGATCGATGATGGTGCATGCGTGAAACAGGATATTGTGAAGACTTTGGGGGAAGATTGGATGAATTGTACATACGACGGCAGGTGGCATATTTTCCTTGTATGCATCCGCTCGAATAGAGCTGGCGTGGCTCCTTTGCCAGTGAACCAGCAATAGCAATGTTATCGATTCCTTGACGTATTAGCTGGCATTTGTGTAATAATGTATAAATCAGTGAGGCATGTTGGACCTCTGGTAAGTGCTTCTTTTCATATACATAATTCTGTCACTGTTTTAACGTTACCTTGCACGATTAAAGGGATCTATTCTTTCACATCAAAGTTTCGGTTTTATCAATCTAACGCTTTTCCCAGGTGCCACTTCAACAGGCCATGTGAAGTCGGTTTGTATAACACGAAATTATTAGAACAAGCCGGGGACTCGATAACGTGGACACAGCATTCATATTCACACCACCTAAGCTCGCATATCCACGTTCAACATCGAGGAATAGTATATACAGAAAGATTCCATGGTTTCCAGTTTCGATATGTACTCCACTGCGGCACTCATGGGCCCTGGACCGTGATGGTGGCCGAGCCACTCGAGTAATAACCCTCAGTAGCCACAATCTGGTAGTTGTGGGTACCAAGTTGCATGCCAGCTGCAGCCCAGGCGTCGAAATGCGTCTTCATATTCACAGAGCCGCCAGTTCGCTTGCTCGTTCGCACAGACCAGTACTGGTTAAAGGTCCTAGTACCCTCGATACTTGGAGCATTATACCGAGTCGATTGCGCAATCTTGTAGTTGCTACCGTCCGAGTATACAGTGCCCTTATTCGAGGCCTGCGAAGACGGATCGTAGGTGCCGAAGTTCTCAACAACGTAGTACTCAACAAGCGGGTTGGTAGTCCAGCCGTAGACGGCGAGGTACGAGTTGCCATTAGGGTTGTACGTGCCGGAATATGTGATGGTTCTACAACCATATTAGCTTGTTTGAACTCTTGCTATTTGCTATTATATAGGAGATTTCTAACCTAGCGGATCCAGGCATCCAGCCCTTGCCTCCAACAAAGTTACCGCCCGACTGCCACTGAACACTGTATTGGCCTCCAGGACCATTTGTATACGTCACTCGCGAACCACCATCGGTCCACCACGAATAGTAGAATCCGTTGTGTGTGCCAGTCGAGCTAGGGGTCGATTGGCGGGCCATCAAAGCGCCCGGGTTGCGCTTTGAAAGTTCAGTCGGAGCAGCAAATGCTCCGGTGATGGCACTGCAGGCCACGAACAATGAAGAGAAGGAGACCATTTTGGATGTACGACTAGTGATGGCTTCAAGATTCTCGATGACTGTAACTATACAACAGAGAATGGAGAAGCCGCTGCCTTTATATTACTTAATAGGACTTTGGGTGACAGGAGACCATCCTCCGCGGCGGCAGATTTCATGTTGTGCGCCGACCGGTCTCCACTTCCCTCATATTGAAACATTCTATCTTAATAACATATCGGGCTTGTTGCGCTGTTTCTCTTCCCTCATGACCCGCTTCCCTATTCTCACAAAACTGCCAATCAGATTAGAATGAGGGGTGGGAACCTCCGAGGTTAAGCATATAATTTGCCGTCCGGGGTGCATTTTTCAAGCCCCGGCCAGGATGTGGGATTGAGGTGTTTGAAACGATAGGATGCTTATAGAAAGACTACCAAGGCAGGCCTACGTGCCCCTTGTCGAGGCATGGTTCACTACGGTTAATCTTGGGCTTGGCGGGACGATAGGGCATTGAGAAAATGGCGTGAATGCTTTGCATGTGGGCTTGTGGTGTGGCAATCTAATCTATTGAAGACGTCGCTTGGAAGGAGCTTGAGATATAATTGCGCTAGAGATTAGAGGAGGCTTCTTGTAGGACGGGAAGTGTTGTTTGTTCATGCATATCCAGAATGTAAAACAAAAAAACTGGGGCGAAGGAGATGATAGGATCTGATGCGCCACGTTCTCAAACAGAGCCTAGAATCGTTCGAGGTGACGATCAGCAGCGCAATAGGAGCGCAATAGGATCGCTAGGTTTTTCGAATACTCCACTTATCGATCGGTCTCGATATCGACCCGATAGGCGAACCTCACCACTATGGCTATGAGCTTGATGGAGGTTAGCGATAACGCCATCGATAATTACTGGATCATGTAAATCGGATTCTCGCTGCCGGTGCTCATCAATCATTCGCTTGGCTCCCGAAACCAGGAACACAATCGGAAAGTGCCCAGGAACTCTTAAATGAACTTTGCATTCCCATCGCAACCCGCTCAATGGCAGCCCAAAATTCAACTCACCTCATCAGACCATCCTAGCACTTCCTTTTGATATCCACGCGCCGTTAAAGGGCACAATTTAGCCTTCCGAGATCCCGGAGAATGTAACTTCCATCTGCGGAATCCGGGGAATGTAGTGCGGTAGGTAAAATGGGGGGATAACAACCGGTTGTGCGGTCTGTACCCCGGAATTTGGCGACGCATGCCCAGGTACTTGGCTGGGCTTGTCCCGGCGGATATTTTATAGCTAAGATTTGGGATCGGTTCCCGAGAAGGTAATAGACGCATGCATCATGTGTGGTCTAGAGCCCCTGTTTAATCAAGTTTGTCTGAGTTATCACCCTTGCTCAGAGCAAACAGACTGTAATGCCAAAGGTCAATAAAGGGGGACGCGGAACGCTGTATCGCCAACGCAGACTTACGACATAACGGACTATTAGTCAAGAGTTCACCAAGAGAAATAGTCCTGATCATAGGACATCTTTATACGTGAGATATCAATTCCAATTATACTGCGCTAGTAAAACCGAAAGAGGAATCTATCCACCTACATGATTTGGGAATTCCAACGTCGAACCTAGAATATGGCGATTATCCTGCTCGAGGACCTATCAAAAATGCTTCGCCACTATTAAATGATAGCAAGTTTCGAAATTCGCTAGCCCACCAAACGAAGAAAAACAAGACACTTAGGCATGCTTGTCCTAGAAAATGTCCCAACCAGGTGAAACACAGAAGACGCTTTTTGGTTTCCCTTTAACAAAATACTCTTTTCAAAGTTTAATCGATTGATTATTCTCCTTTCTTTTAAAAAAAACCCACTCAGGCCCATGTGTTATGCTTTTAGCTTCTAGGACCCCCTCCATTCCCCCCACTATAGCAAAAGTGCGGCATATAGAAACAATGCTTGGTCGAGCAGAGGAAACAAGCATATAGTTAGACCTGCGCCGTGGGCTAGTAAAAGATTCAAGAAAGCTTAGTATGTCAGGAAAAGCTATTAAAATCGGAGCTGTAAGCCGACGCAAGCAAGATATAGCCTTCGGAAGGGTCGTAAGAGGACGGCCCTAGGTGAATATTAATAAAGTAGATATGAAGTCCCTTGACAAGAGAAACGATAGAAGACATAGTAAGGAGGTTTAAGTGTGTGGCAAGGATCGATTACGTTATCTCGGATTCGTACCTAGATAGGTATATGAAGCAAGACGTGCATCCAGGTTTTTTTATCGACGAAACTCGAAACAAGGCCATTTGTCTACGGCGCTTAACAAGCGACTTCGCCTAATCCGATGATCGAGATAATGCTTAAGAGAGAGATTACTTTAACATCACTTCGGAGCATATTGCTGGGTGTTGACATGCTTGTATATAACGTCCCTGCTAGAGATGCTGGTGTAAAATGTGGGGAAATACAGACACGAAAGACTAGCAAGGTGCCTGAGTCCCCGAGGCAACAGTGAATGATAAGCGCGTAGCCATGCTCGCCTTTCCTATCGAAGTACCCTAGACAAACACCTCCGTGCTGGAGAGTTATATCTTTAACCACCTTCAAAATAATTCTCCCACAACACTAATGTAGCTCTATCTTGCAGTCGGCCTGTTCCGCACCCTCGCTGCAACTACGACAAATCTACCTACGTGCCTAGCTGGGAACACTCCCTAAAGATCTGATCATTCTTCACAACACAAAAAGGAGCCTTTGTCGGTGCCTAAAAGTTTTGTTCTAGTCGAAAGTCACGCTTCCCCTTCAACCTTCACGGAGACTCTCGCGGGTGCTTCACATCAATACACCATTCGCAAACCGCCCGATACCGGTTAGCAGCCATGTGTATGCGCGTCTTCGTAAAGTATACGGCATGTAGCCACACGAGTACGCATCCTTCCCAGCCGTTCCGCAAGTGCACACGGGCTCAAGCCTCTATCCTCCGCCCTCCATGCTCAGAAATCAAAAATTGGTACGACAATGGGAACAAATTTTGTCCAACATGCAACTTCCGACTAATGGCTGCCTTGACAGACATCAGCCAAAAGCAGCAGAGGAATGAATGGCAGTGGACTCTCAAACCATTTCCAAAAGGGTTTTAGGCCAATCGAGGACGGCACAGATGAGCTGCTGGTAGTACAATGGCGTTGACTACCAGTTCAATGGGTTTGTTTATTATGGGATAGGAGTTGAAGTTTGAATGAGCGCCGGTCGGACGTGTAAATATGAGATCCTGATCAAATAGCCCACTTTTTGCCATGTCTACGGTGGCAGCTACTGAAGTCTAAGTATATTCAATATTAAGCCTGCGCCTTCTCTATGGGGTGCTAGGTTCCCCATCACCCACTCCATTCAGTTGTGTTCGGCCACAATTAATTAAACAAAATGCATCACGGCATAGCACTTCACATACCGGAATAAATAAGCTAGCCTACTTTCTTTCCCAACACAAGCTATTTTCACACGCTCAGGCTTGTGCGTAATCAGTGATACAATCACGTTCACAAATTTCCGTAAACCGAGCAAAATGAGATATCGCCGCAGGCGCCGGCGCTATATATAATAATTGTGGGTAGGTACGCCTCTACTCCAAGGAGCCTTAGTCCTTCTATTGTTCCAGATTAGAATAGAGAGATGCTGGGCTAATTCTCGAGATCACTATTGCTCTAAACAGTTCGACCCGTCTAGTAGCCTACTCAGCCCAGGAGAAGCCAAAATGAGCAAAATGTGTACGCGCAATGCTATCTAATATTGCTTGTATGAACACTAGTTTCTCGATACCTTCAATCCCATAAACTTATGCAGAAAAGGGGATACATATCTGATTCAAAGACATTGTCCCCAATACATGGGACCAAGTAGCAAGAAGATATGGGATATTTCCCAATTGCGATGAGGAACGGCAGGGAGAGAAGGCCTAAAGGGAGCAATTTAGGGCTCTTAGGAGGCGGTGGAACCTATATTTAGGTGAGAGCAGAATTAATAGTATCAGGATGATGTACCGCAGTAAATAGAATCTCAAAATAGAATCTATGAGCAATCCGCATACCAATAAGACATGTAACTATATGTGTGTAGAGGCGTGTTTCGATATGTATGGACCGTCTGGTTATATGGATTCAGTGCTGGGTCACTAAAAAGTGATTTCCGTTGCTCTTTTCTGTAGCCTAAAATATCCTTCACCATGTAAAACAGCAGTAAACGATTATTTAAGTAGTCCTACCCAGAAATGAATACTCTTCTTACTTGAATATACGTAGTAGTATTGTCGTAATTTTAATTATTGTAAAGCTATATATATGGCACGATGCCTTTTAAGACTTAGCCCGGATATCTTGTAATACTAGGACGGTCAATATAAATAGCCTTGATTCATAGATATGAATCAACACGGTTCTCCTGTTCATCAGTCTCGATACTTTACGATTATTACAAGGTTACTTGTTCGAGATTATGACACTTAATCCCTAGTTAGTTAATACTGTAACTAATTAATCATTCACTAACTGAGATTTGAGAACCGAAACGCTCTATGCCTTGAGCACACGAGAAATTGATTTCGGATCAACTCTGTTAGATTAGACGATTTCTACATTTTTAGCCAATACTTTTCCTTGCATATGGATGAATTATTAATAATATTTTCTTATCCTATATGGAAGGGGTCGGAAATTGGGTTTATTGTCGATAACTGTGTTAGTCTTCTCTTTCCTAAACTGATCAACCAAAAATCCATCTAAAGAGCACAATAAAGATCCTTAATAGACAATAATAAGGCTAGGTAGGGATATTTTCTACTTGTTCTAGAGGTAATTCTAGAAAGCCTCCTCTAATAAAAGCCGTATTGAGACACTACACTCTTTCGTAATGAGATATGCTCAACATAATTCCAGCCAGTATCCAAGGAAATCTGAGGCACAGGATTTATTTATAGGATCTAAAATTAGAATAAACAGCAATGCCAGGTCCAAGTCCGGAAAAATGGACTATTGGATAGAAATCCGCCAGTCAAGTTCTTAATGTATCCCTTCTCGCTGCTTTTAGGACATTGGGAATAAATTAATTCCACAACCCACCTTGACACGTAAAAGAGCTTTATTCTCATGGAATACAAGGTATTCATCTCTTTACTTGTCCGGCGTGAGCGATGGTTTGGAAGACTGAGATACAACTCCTCTAGAGTTCTCGATGCTCCTGCTCCCCTTAGGATCCATTGGTACATAGTATCTAAACCGGTTCTCTAGATCGTAGTCTTTATTAGGATTTCCAAGTTTCTCCAGTCTTCAAGGCTCCTTGCTGAGCATGTCTTCTTGACTTCCACCCCAATATGCGTAATTAACGTAGGAGTGCATTTCACCATCTTGTTCTTTTGCCCCATATACGAAGATTTCCTTTACATTTTTTGCCATATCTCATGGCCAAGTTATCGAGAGTTGTATTCGAAACTCTTTTTTTCAGGGATTTGTTGAGAAACATGGGGCCGTAACTGCTGATTAGTTTTCCGCGCATGTATGGAAAACTTGGATTTTACAGAAGAGGCCTCTCCTCTTAATTCGGAAATGTAGAAGATTTCGGATTCACCCTCCTAACTCCGTGCGTCGAGTATTGGTCAATGAAAAAAAAAAAAGACCCGAATAGCTCTTTACGCTTCTTTCTAGCGTCGGTGAACTCTCCTGCTGCATCCACCAGTGCGCCGATGTTATAGTCTTTCTTTCATGTCAACCGGAAATCTTATTACCTCAGCTCCCGGGGTATCCTTTTTAATATTACAGGACACGCTGGTATCACATGCTTCCGAAAAGCCCAGGACATTCAGATATGTCCCTTTTTCCCTCAATGTATTCGACGAATCCACATCATGGAATGGTTGACTTAAGTGTTTGGTCGTACCCAGTAGTCCATTCAAGATGACTATATGAAGAATCACAGGGTCCGGACCTAGAGTCGGATCCACAAAGACCATAGCGTACTGCATTGCGCGTTCCGGTTGGGTGTCTAGAGTATCTCGCGCGGCCGAATGCTCCATTTGCGTATTCTCTTTTTCTGCAGTGTGTATAAAGCCTTCATAGCTCCAAACGTCTTCTTTGTTTGCGAAGTAAATGTCGTAGATCGAGTACTATTGTTTAGTCAACACCGAAGTTATGTCCTACGTCTGGCATGGCCCAAAATAGGTCCGAATACGAGTCTCTAGAGACAGTTATAATGCTTCCATTTGCAAGCACCATGCGTAATACTCCTGTTGGAGTCCGTGACCGCCGCCGAGCGCAATAGCCATTAGACCTACGCATTCGCAGAGGTCAGTCATGGTTTTCTTACTCTTAGCCCAGGGATAGTTCGTTAGGTTCTTAGTCTTGGCACTGGCGCCTAAAGTAACTGAAGTTCCAGGTGGGAGATCCTGATATGACCCATATGGCACATTCATCTCTAGATACGAATTCTTTATATTAGACAAGGATGAAGTACCGCTTGGCCTCCTCTCGATTTAGTGATGGAGGGGATAGAATGCTTGTTTACTTAAAGAATCTAGGGATACATTTAGTAATTCTACAAGTAGGCTCTTTGTGCTGGGTAAACGAGATTGTAAACATCTGTAAAAGATTGACTAAGCGTACTGTTCGTTTGGTATCTTCCTCAGTCCTGACGGGTACTAAAGTAGCAGCATTGGGTGCAGCCCGCCATCGCCATCTCTTGACAACATCCACATACCTCGTCATTTCTTTCAGAACAACCTCCGCCTATTCTAAGAGCAAAGAACTTAATTCCTCGACGATGCTTCCTCTCGTTATCAACCCATTTCCCGACCACAACTCCAAAAGGAAAGATAAGCACGAATGCTGACGGCTGGAGTAGGAATAGCACTGTAAGAGACGAGATGGTTTAGACATGAAATAATGTCTGCATAACAATGTATTCTCTTCTTCTTAAGGGTTTTCATGGGATGGATCCGAGTCACACCCGACAGACAGTTGCTAGGCAGATCGAAGACTACTATTTCGTCGACCAAAGGGTTAACAATGAGGGTAAGAATCGGCATGAGCTCCCATTTAAATCTCATGTTCTTTGAGACGGTCCGATTTTAATCGGGTGCTCCATACCACTCTGTGTAGGATTTGAAAACCTCCACGATTGTAATGGTTAATGGCTTAGAATCTATTATGTTCACAATCGATCTATGGCTCTACAAATAAGGCCTCAGAATACTATTGAAGTTTATTAGACGGTATGGCTTGCTGACATCGGTCTGATACGAAGGAGCTAGTATTTGAGTAAACTCCTTGGATGGGGTCTTGCCAACGAAGATTTTACCCAATAAATACTAGCTTCTTCGTAGGTATGGTGAGGTAGAGCCTTCTTGGATTACCAATACCTCGTAGATTACTGTCGTGGAATTCCAAAATCCCGCTTGTCGCATGCTATAGGGATGCCGTCGTAGTGCACTTCTGGCGGGGAAATAGCGCCTTGTCGAATTGTGTATTCAAAGCGCTAGCCGCCTCTTGTCTTTGTCCATCCGAGAGATCTAAATAATATATTTGATATCATCACTTCGTGAACTAAAGCATAACCTAGGATGCATTATCGACGTATTTATTCCAAGCTCTATGACTTACACATTAGGACTTAGCATTGCTTTCTAAGACAACCACATATTATCACATTTGGCTTGCATATTGATTCACGAGGGCTCTGATGAGTAGTTTACAAGGTAACGGCATCATAAATACGAAACACGATAAAGACCAAACCAGAGCTTTGGATAATAATGAAGCATTGGCTAAAATTGCCTGCATAGTTTTAAAGTATCTGTCTCCGAATTGCGGTGGCACTAGCCAATAGTCGAGCACGCGGTAATAACCCACTTTTGTCACGAAGTCTAGCGACTGGACTCCATGTTCTTTTATAGTAGGAGGTCTGACTCGGGCAAGGTTTACCTAAAGTCGATTTTGACATCATCCAGTCAAACCAACTAGTGAATCCTAGAATCCTACATTAGATGCGACCGTACTTAGCCAAGTAATAAGCCTTAGTGTGATCTCTCGATAGAGAGATGGGTAAAGCTGCGGGATTTAACCTAATTCTTAGTTCAAGATATCGCTATGAAAAGATTTGCGCGACCTTTTAGAAAGACATCTTGCCTTCGTAATCTCACTGCTCACATAAACAATACTTTTTGGAGTTAGTCGTGCAGCGAGTATAACCTTCAGTATATCGCTTAGTCCATCTACACAAAAACAATACCATAAGTCATATAATCTACCACTGCCAACCACAAAACCTATCTTAGCTCGTATCCATGTTATCTTCACCCTCCTTCTCCACGGTCTTCTTAACACCTTCAAGGAATGCCTTCACCGCATCGCCACCACCAAGCGGCATGCCACCGCCCCTAACAAACCCACTGTTCTGGACATCGATCTTGAGCGCCTGGCTCACGTTCGGTAGACCGCCATCCCTTAGTGCGACAGTCAAACTGCCCAAGCTCTGCCTCATCTGGGGGGACCGGAGAACATGCTTGAGGATGTCCTTCTTTTGGTCTTGATCTAAGGCTTGTACCGCCATCTGAGCGGTCTCGGAGTTGGGGTCGATGTCTGCCACATCTTCAATTTCTTGGGCGAGGAGTAGGACTATCGGTGGAAGATTGTCGCATAGCACATCAATAAGAGAGTCCGATGCTCTCTCGATGATCGGTATAGTAAT
Organism: Lojkania enalia; assembly: GCA_010094045.1. Taxonomy (NCBI): domain Eukaryota; kingdom Fungi; phylum Ascomycota; class Dothideomycetes; order Pleosporales; genus Lojkania; species Lojkania enalia. The sequence goes on from ML986627.1 coordinate 253,627, forward strand.
ATTAGGAGAGAGGAGGTCGACTAGTGTTGTAAAATGGTCTTGCGATGTTTGGCCGCCGACGTTGCCGCTCTTGAGAGAGTTGAGGAAGTTTTGGACGATGGTGGAGGTGTCGGTGGAGCCTGCTGCAGCACTGCAGCCTCGTTAGCATCCGCCTTCTAGGAAATAGGCATTGTAAAGCAAATGAAGTGGACGTCGCAGCGCAGCGGATATGCTAAACAGATATGCTTATTTGTTTATCGATACACAATAGCAGCACGTATCTAGGGCAGCGCGCCAAAGACACAATTTATGCACCTGAACGCCTCACCGTGGAACTCTATTTTCGACACTTTTCTCCACTGCCATCCGTATAATCGCAGAAATGTCGACTGCGCCACGACGTCGGAAGGTATATGGAATCGGAAACTCGTCACCTACGCTCGGCCGCCATCAGCACCGCCTTCGCGAGACTCTTCGCCTTCTTCTCTGATGTCCCCACCAGTAGCTCCTGGGCCTGCTCCTCCCGTACTGCCATGTCGGTTTCGGTTAGTGGAATGATCGGTGCCTTCTACATCCTCCATCGTCTCGTCGTCATCGTCCCTCGGAGGACCTCGATTTTGGATACTAGCGAGTTCACCTTGCACATCGACATCTTCACCACTTAGTAGCAGATCGACAATCTGCCCAATCTTCAGATCCCGCTCACTGAACCAGCTGGGATCGCCTTTCGGGTGCTGTGACTTGGATTGTAGCCAGAAAAGGTGACGCGAGGAACTTGAGCTGAACTTCAATACAAAGATGCGGCCATCTGTCGGAGATTTTAGGTTCTCAGAGTCGGCACCGGAGTTAGGGCCTGTGTAGGGAAGGAAGGAGCCGTCGCCGGGGAACATGATCAGATCGTCCTCAGCATCCTCGGGAGACTGATCTCGCCGCCGCCAGCAGAAGTGGGGGAGCTCATCTAATTCGGTCAATACTAAGACATAAAGTGACATAGATTTACAAACCATCTCCAATGTAAAGGAAAACGTAGCCAGGCGTGGGAAGCGGCTTTGCCGTGCCATTCTATGGTTGTCAGTGGTGAAGATATATTCGCTATTTTGAAGATGAGCTCACTATGAGATCGCATTTGCCGGCCTTGAAGGTGATCAGCGGTTGAATCGACATGTTGGCGGCGTGTTTGTGTGTTGCGTAGTGCCGACGTGAAGTTAGTGATGTTGAAGCTGCCTGCGGTAGTAGTGGGCTTGTGGTGACATAAACACACAAGCCACCATAGCCACAACTGTAATGTTCGAGGCCGGTCAATACTTCTGCCGCTCCGATGCCAAGCCAGGATGTCCGTGCGCCCACTGTCCGCACATCTCAATATTCGCCAAACTCGTACGCAGCATCTCCAATCCGACGACCAACAATTCGAGATGGCGGACAACAAACCAACGACGAAGAAGTTCGGCAAGAGTGACAGGTCAATACCTCATCACTCGGAGAAGGCGAGCAAGTACTATCCTGCCGAGGACGTCAGCGCGCCTAAGAAGGTACGTCGCATCCGATAAGAAGACGTATGATCGAATAGATGTACAGTTTTGCACGATACAGACTGTGTTTCCGCATCTAACAGCGAGAGGATTGCCATTTTCTTTCAACGCCGCCTTCAAAGTCGAATTGGATGAATTTTGCTAATATGACCCCTAGGCTCGCAAGTCCATTCGCCCAGCCAAACCTCGTCCATCTCTCCAACCCGGCACCGTCGTCATTCTCCTCGCTGGTCGCTTCCGTGGCAAGCGTGTCATTCTCCTGAAGCACCTTCCTCAGGGTGTCCTACTTGTTACCGGTCCTTTCAAAGTCAACGGCGTTCCTCTGCGGAGGGTAAATGCCCGATATGTCATTGCTACATCGACGAAGGTGGACTTGAGCGGTGTGGACGAGGCTGTCTTGAAGAAGGCTAGCGAGGATGGCTACTTCGTCAAGGATAAGGCAGCTAAGAAGACCGGAGAGGAGGCTTTCTTCAAGCAGGGCGAGATGCCCGAGGTGGGTTGAATCTGAAGCGCGAAATATAGTAAATACTGATAGGTACGACAGAAGAAGGAGGCTTCAAAGGATCGAGTGGAGGATCAGAAGGCCGTTGACAAGGCCCTCCTCGCCACCATTAAGAAGGAGGCCCACCTCGTTGACTACCTGAGCTCAACCTTCAGCCTCCGCAAGTCGGACAGGCCACACGCTATGGTCTTCTAAGCAGATGGCAGATAGGGCTTTGGCGTTCGGATGGGAAGATGAACTTCGGCATGCTGCGGCCGTAACAGCAGGTCCAAATCATATCAAATCTTTCGGCATGGTCGGTTCTTTTTCATGGAGGGTCCGGTTTGCATTCCACTACACAATTTTGTACCTGGCAAACGAATCCGAAGCGGTCCGAAAGTGAACTGAAGGCACATGGTGAAGTGATGTCATGATTGGGAATATATACTATTAAATACAGAAGACGCACATATCGTGGTTGCTAACCTACAAGTAGTTATAAATGCCGCACATCTCTTCGACTAATTTTCATGTCAATCCTGACAATCCTGAGCATTATCAATATACTGAATCCATTCTAACTGTGAAGGGTATCATGAGCCTGACCCATCGATTATTAACGCCTGAATCCATTATTGAATTCAATCCTAAGAAAGCGACCGAGCTAATTTTGCACTTTGTTCTTTGCAGCCAGTATTTAAAAATTATTTCCTGCCTCTTCCTTTCCGCCCTCTGTTCTTTAGCTTCGTCGCTACACCGTTTGCCCTATCTCCTGCCTCATCGATAGCCCTACCAGTCCTCTCCTGCACATCATGCTTGTCCATTTCTTCTCTCAAATCATCTACAACATCTGCTCCCAGTGTTGTCCCATGCACCCAGTCCATGACTCCTAATGGCCCATAATTTCCCTTGCCTTCACTCATCATGTGCGCATCACATCTCCTTGCCATACCTCTAAGCATGATTGTTGAAGGCAACACGTTGTACCCAGAATAGACGAAGAGTTCCTCGAGGCTGAATAGCGAGAGCAGCAGCAGGTAGGTCATTATATGGAACCGGAATGCGATGGCGGGTAGGTAAAGCGGTAGGAATCTGAAGACAAGATAGCAGATAGGATGATCGTACGCCGCGACGAAGGAATAAGGGACTTTGATACTGTGGTGCCAAGCCCTGTGCCAATTCGAGAGAACGCCACCAGACTGGGAATGTAAGATACGCAGGTGGATATAGTACTGGAGGATCTACTCAAGTTCGTTAGCTCACCGTCTCGAACACGAGGGGCCAGGTCAAGAAGCTTACATTTCGCGACACGAGCCCAATAACGAAGTGCTTAAACAACGACCACGGGTTCGGTAAATGATTCAGAGACCACACACTCCCTTTAATCTTCAACAAGCTCCTCATCTTCAGAACGTCGGTAATCACCCATTCAATTCCTGCCTGCAGCGCAACGGCTAGCACAATGTTAATCATGCTCCACGCTACTACCGTCCTGATTTTCTTGGCTCCACCTTTCTGTCGGCCAGGTAATGCCGCTTCACCTTCAGCTTTTAGCTCAACGGCTAGCGATGGGAGGGCTAGGTCGAAGAGCAAGAAAATGGCTGAGGGGAGGATGTATAGGGCGGTGCGGATGAAGAGGGTACCGAAAAATTCGAGCTGCAGAGGTGTGTAGGTTAAGGCGATAGTAGTCCATGTTAGAGAGAAGAAGACAAGGTTCAGAGATGTGGACCACGAGGAGAGCATTGGGATGGCAAAGAAGGAGGCTATGGGGAGGGTTATTGGGGTTAGGATATCGGTGAGTGACATCTTGAATTGGTTCTAGATGCTATTACGAGTTTTCAGGCAGCGAAGAGATTACTAGGTAAGGGCGGACCTATAGAGATAGAGAGAAGAAATATGGCGGATGCGTATAGTGGGAAGGTCATGATAGCAAGTTATGGTGTTGAAGCCTGCCCGATGACGTCGTTGCGGCGGGTTGCAGGATCCCTGCACATGGGGAAGGTGGCTAGACCTCACGGACCCCCACTGCCGGTAGTCTCAGAACAATTATCAAACCGTGCACCACATCATGGATATGCATGTAGTGAATATTAGCGGTGGTGGCACTGACAATATTAGAATGGAGATTGAATTTTTGGAAAGGGACGGCATGAAAGCGGACAGACGAATGAAGTAAAGGCAAACACCAAGCTGGAGAACTCTTCACTGTGAAACCAAACTACGAAATCAGAATTTCTGCGAAGCGAATCACGTCGATGAGCAACAATAGAGCATAAAGGGGTCGTGCTCCGCTTTGAAATACTGTTGCAGAGTGTCATCTTTTGCTATTGCCTCCGGTCTACACATATCGCTTTAATAAATAGGGGCTCGAACGGTGGCTGAGGGGCGTTTCTCAACGGGAAATGCTAGTGTGAGACATTCATGGCATGAAAAGTTTGGACATGCATTTCCTGCAGAAACATTGTTTCTTTCCCAATAAAGCCTCTTTTGCCCGTCTATTCGCTGTGGAGAGTTGGAAATTTTCCGAGGCTTCAGCCCCTGGTTTTATGCGAGCGAACCCACAAGGCTATTTTTGCAATTTTGTTCAGCCTTCGTATCGAGCCCGGTGTAAATTCACGAATATTCAGTTGCAGGAAGGCTCTTCTGATGGGTTGCGAATGGCATTTGACGGACGGACGGCCTCCCGCATACTATACATATTCAATCCTGGACAGGGCAACTAGGATGTCCCTAGCGTAGGATGGGGTAGAGGAATCGAGAACATGCTCTCTCGTCACACGCCGGAGGTGTGGGGTATAAAGCGCGCCTAGGGTTCTTCCTGTCGCAACACGTGATTGATCGAGACGCAAGGGAGACGCGGGGCCGGGGCTTGTGAGAGTGCGGCCGTTCCAAACAATACCCATAATACATATATCCTTCGCCTGTCTCGCCACGAGGCAGCTTATTCAGGCCTTCTATACCTTTGGATGACAGCGATCAGGCTGCTGTCAGCCAGTCAGAGCCGGGCGGCGTCTGTAGTGGGCCCTGGTAGAGCCGCTAAATCGACTTGAGGACAGGCCCGCGCAAAGGCTCCCGCGGCCCTTAGACGGCCTCATCCCCTAATGCGAGTGCCCCCGTCCGTTGGTTTCCAGAGCACATTCCTGATCCTGTCTTGGACCGCGTTCTCGCATCTTCGACGTCTTCGCACCTCGTAGGCTGCTGCTCCCCTTTGCCTGCGGCGACTGTTGAAGGCGTCGGGCTGTGGGCTCTGGCGCGGCGTCGTACCCAGCAGTTCGCATGAAGAATATGCATTGATCTTCACTTCCGCCTGCAGAATCTTATCACATCGCGCTCCGTCACGCTACCGACGCCGCGCGAGACCCGCGACTTTAGGAACCAACAAGTCAATTGCCTCGGAGCTGGAAAATAGGCAGAATGGACGTCCAACCACAGCATCATCCGCCTGTCCCAGCCCTCCCCGCCGACACCATCGCCACCACCCCGGCCCATGGTTTGCGATCGCGACGCAGGAGCTCCCTACCTTCAGTTGGGGCAGACGTCCGCCCAAAGAAACGTTCTCCAAACTACGTTCGCACCCAGACGACCTCGCCCGAGGTCATCTCCTCCCTCATCGACTCCCTCTCTGCCATCTCCCTCTCCGCGCACAACCACTTCGAGAACTTCCCCGCCGCACACGGCGCGAGCGCATCGAGCCCGGCCAGCCCAAACCTGCAAACACAATTTGGGGGGGATTCATTGCACCCCGATCCTAGCCATCGTATAGATGCAGCGGCGTATTATCAGGGGATGGGAGACGGAGGCTACCTGTACCCCGACGATGCTGCGGAGCCTCCCGTGATCAAGACCGCAAAGCCTCCATCAGGCCTCTCGCCCATCACGGCGCCTAAGAAGAAAGAGAAAGAACATTCATTGAAAAGCTACATCGGAAGGAGCGGCGGCAGTTCAGCATCTCTACATTCCTGCCATTCCGGACGCTCGGTGAGTAGCTTTGGGAACATTAGCATCGAACCAGGAATACCCCGAAAAGTATCGAATGGAAGTAACAGGACATCGAGCGACAGCAAGCGCAGCAATAGAGGCCACAAGAGTCTAATGTATATGAGTTCGCGAGAGCGGCTGAGGCAAAAGGAAGCGGAGCGGAAACGCTCCACCATTCAGGGACCGGAGATTTTGACGCCGTCGGAGCCTGGCCGGAAGCCACCACCGATTCTATCTGTTTCCGAGGACACAATCAAGGAGGAGCCTGTTGTGGCAGAGTCATCGCGTGCTGCCCAAAAGAGACCTACTCGGGGGACAAGTCCTCTTCGAAACGGTGTCAGTTTACTGAACGGAAACGAGATCGAAAGTCCCAGTGAGAAGGGCTTGATTCCGGAGCGTGGATCATCGCTCCGACATTCAGCGAGCCCATCGCGAAGGGGGAGAAAAGGCCATAGCCGAAAATCGAGTCGTCATGACTCGTACAAGACGAACACGGTACTGGAAGAAGATGAAAATATAGATGAGGACATCCAAACACAAAACAAAATTCTGAAGGAACTCGAAGACGAGGAAAACGAAGTAGCCCACAGGATCCGAGAGCTAAAGAAGCAAAAGTTGCTGAGGGATAAAATAGCCGGAAAACTACCTGTGGGCGTTGATGCAGGGGCTTCCTCAAGCGTGGCGCACGTTTCACCAATTGCGACTGCTGAGCCCTCCCCAACCTCAACTGTGTCAAGCATGTCAGAAAGAAGAGTGCAGGATCCAGCGAAAGCGCACAAAGTGCTTGGAATTGCCATGCCGTCTGCCCCACTAGAAAGGAGAGCGTCCCACACAGTGCGCTCGACAGAAGTTCGCGAAACGCATAAAAAACATGGGCACACACGGACCAGGAGCCTGACGGTGAATGATGGCGACGATATTACCCCGCTTCCCATCAATTACAGACTTGCGCTGCAGAGCCTCGAGCGCTCATCTTCCCCTCCGCCACCTAGCAGCAGCGCCGCTTCAACCAAAGCAACAGATTCTTCCACTCAATCAAAATCGCCGTCTCGCAGTAAATCGGTGGCTGTTGGTGGACGGTCGGCCGTTAGCCGCAAAAAGACAGATTCAATCATCATGGGGGCGTCTACAGGGCACAAGCATTCCACAAGTGCTACCGGTGGCGCTCTGAGCGAGAGGACTATCCGTTCAGCCAGCGAGGAGATAACCCCTCGACACGCATCTCTCACGATGAGCCCTCCCTCCAGCCTCCAGCATCGGCCAACACTCAAAAAGAAGCGCTGGTCGCATCCGGATTTACCGGCCAAAGCAGAACAAAGACACAATGAGAAAGTGGAGGCACATAATGCCACTGCTGCTACTGCTACCGCCGTACAGCATCCGCCACATCCAGTGATCGAGGAGCGTCCTTCTAGTGTTGATTCAATCGATGCCGATGTCGAAAGCTATCTAAATTCCCCGCGGTTGTCACAAAGAATTCGTCATCCACAAACCGGTCGTCTTATCTCTTTTTCGGAAGTTGGAGATCCTCAGGGTTTCGCTATATTCGTTTGTGTTGGAATGGGCTTGACAAGATATGTCATGGCCTTTTACGACCAGCTAGCCTTGACATTGAAGCTAAGGCTAATTACACCTGATCGCCCCGGTATTGGTGCTAGTCAAGTTGATCCAAATGGGACCCCCTTGAGTTGGCCTGGTAAGCATTTTGCCCTATACTTCAATGCGTAGCTAACCACCGCAGATGACGTACTTGTCATTTGCCAGGCACTAAGAATCACCAAATTTTCTCTTCTGGCCCATTCTGCGGGTGCCATATATGCGCTTGCGACATCTCTACGAATGCCACAACATATCCGTGGTAGGGTACATTTGCTAGCGCCTTGGATACCCCCATCTCAGATGGCACCAATCGGTGTCAGTCAGGATCAGCCGCCAACGCAGCAACTCCCTAGATCGCAACGATTTCTGCGTGTTCTACCCCCTTCGCTTCTCAAAGTCGCTAATTCGACGTTCCTGAGTACCACCAGCGCCAGCCTTCAGCGCACCGGACCGAAGAACTCACCGAAAACCAAGCGTAAAAGCCTAAATCCCCAGCCATTGCCACAACAACTTCAACGACCTCCAATAAAGGAAACGCGGCGTGAATCAATCATGTTGATGGACCAGATATTGCCAAATGCAAGCTCACTGTCGATAGCAGCAGCGAATCCTGCGGACCCTAATCATCAAAGAGCAAAGGACATGAAGACGGCACGTTCATTGGCTGACAAAGAGCGACAGCATGAATTCGATGAGCGATTGACGTTCGCTATTTGGGACCGTGCCACCACCAACGCGAACCCTGCAACCGATCTCATGATCTGTCTAGAAACTAAACAACCGATCGGATTCAGATACGAAGACATCAACCGTGCGGTTGTCATTCATCACGGTAGCAAGGATTCCCGTGTCCCAGTCGATAATGTGAGGTGGTTAGGTCGCTTGATGCGAAGGTGCGAAGTCCGGATTCTAGAAGGTGAACAGCACGGTCTAATGGCCAGTGCCCAAGTGATGGGCAATGTTCTCACAGAAATGGCGAACGATTGGGAGGACTGGACTGCCGTTGTCCAAGGCAAGGCAAACCGCGATCGAAGTTCGTCGAGGAGGAGATCTCCCGAGAAACTACGTTTCCCTATCTGAGCAGACGCATCGTTATCTCTACATCGCTTCTTGACGATTTTAGCAACGGCCGCATGCACGCACATACACACATTACGCCATTTCTAGCTCACGAACTACACATTTATTCTTCTATACTATACGCGCACTTCTATGGCACCCCCATTTTTCTTCGATTTCCTCTTTTGTTGTTCCTTACCTTTTCCGTATTTCTTTTAATTCAGCCTTTTACTTTCATTCCAATACATGGAACGATTTTTTTTATTTGTTTCTGATTAAGATTGGCGAATATACCCTGGTCGCTGCGCGGATAGTTCCTTGGTAGAGGGGGTACTTTTTTTGGTACCCGGGATCAGAGGATAAGGGTTGGTTTGATGTCGGACCTTACATGCTTATGTGGTTTCGATTGAAGCTATATGTATGTCTCGTTGGGATATGAGAAATGATGTATTTTTGGAATGGGGGTGTGGGTGGTAATACAATGCCGTGATATGCCATACTATCCGTCGTATGCATCTATTTGTTGGGGGGGGGGGGGGGGGGGGGGGGGGGGGTTCATGAAATGCCACCCGACTCTCCTCAAGTGCGAAGTGTCAATTTAGAAACGTGGCGCAGAGACATGTGTGAACGCAGAAACCTTCTAACAAGATCTGTCCTGTGACCCGTAAAGCGGGCAAAGAGTACGATGCAATCCCAAATTCAGTAATAACATGCCACTTCCCTTCGGTGACTAGCGACTAAAGTACAGTGACGCAATGTTTCATTTTCATCACAGGGCAGGTGCGCGTTGAGGAAATGTTTTGCCCTGTTCGCGTGGTATCATTCGTAAATTCGCTCAAAACGCCAAGAATGCAATGGTATCACTATCATGCCGGCCAGCCATCTTCCACCTTCCATCCTCAATTCTCTTTACCCATTTCAAACCCGCATGCCGAGGTCCACCAACCCGGGTCCCCGGCCTCCACCAACCTCTCCAGCCCTGGCACCGCCCACACTACTACTCCTCTCAGGATCGAAATCCTCAGGGCGGAAGTCGCGCAACTCGACGCTTGTGATTACGCTCGGTGGCCGAATTTCATCTTTCTGCTGTAAGGCGGCGGTTTTGTTGAGTTGGAAGTGGGTGAAGCTTCGAGGTAGGTAGCGCCCCGGGTGGAAGATTGTGAAGACGATGAGGGTGACTAGAATGGGTAGGGCGTCCAGGGCCCAGAAACACCATTCGTGGCGCTGTAGGTATTCGAAGCCGGAGTTTTTGTCGTGGGGGATTTCAATTGTGCGGTATATGGCGCGGAGCTAGGAGGAGGTATTAGCGGTAAGTCTCGGGATGCTTTGATGAGTATATAGAGAGCAAAGATGAGAAAGTAAGGTGACATAGAAATGGTGTTCATAATCAGGTGTATGGTTAGAAGTCGTGTGATAAGGACAGGGGAATAAAGGCAAGATATGTGATTTAGTTAAATTGACTGGAGGAAAGATGAGAACGACTTACAGTGATTAAGGCGGCCGCAACATTAATCATCCAGTTCAATTTTCTCCACATCCTCCAATCGCCCAAATCCTCCCCTCTCCACTTCCGACTAATGGCAAAATAGCGGATTGCTATGACAGCGAAAGAGGCGAAGCAACTCATTTGCAGTATTAATCCTAGGACAAGGATGACCCTACCAGATGTGACCTTGCCTTCTGATAGTTCAATGCTTCGGTCGTGGCTATCATCATGATCAAACGACTGTGATATCACGCCCGCCCCCACCAATTGAACGACGAAAGAGAGAAGGTCGAAGACGACAAAGGTAGGCGTGATCCAGCGCGGAAAGCACCATAGTGCTTTGAAATTGAGCCTCTCAGCTGGACATGAGAACCAGACTACTCGGCTGAAGGCTGTGTAACATCCTGCTGCGAGAAATGAGGGAGCAATCAGGATCATGACAAATGATATCAGGAACGGGATATCCTTATATTCATCCGTGGCAGACACGAGGCGACATATGTAGCCAATCGTGTACATGACGACTCCGATAACGATGGCCCAGAAAAACCATGCTCGGTAACGGAAGTACTGGTAGACAAGAAAGGCCGAGATGAGTGGGAATATGATGGCTCCTACAATCGCGGCGGGAATACTAGGATCGTAGATGTACGGATTAAGGACGCCGTTTGCTGTTGCTTGTTAGTGTCCCCAGGCCGATGAAGTTCAAGAAGGCTAGCTATCGCCACTTACTAAGTTCCCGCCCGGCGCCCCGTCTAAATAGATTTACATTCGGAAAATCTGATATTGGAAATGCACTACCCATGCTTGTGGTGTAGAGGCTAATTTTCACTGTGTACAGTATACGTTCGTATCCGGAACGCACTTTCGACAACGTCGATGAGGTTTACCATGACGAAGTAGAGAGGAGAAGGCAGAAATCCAAGGGCCAAAATGGCTAAGAAAGGCGGAGCGGACGTGTTTTACTTATCCTTTACCAGCGCTAAGAAGACAAGATGCTTGGCGTCCGCTGGCGGATTCTTGCAGTACGGACGCTGCGCAAGTGGCACTTAGGCGATGAACATCCTTGGTCTCCTCGCTCACAAGAAACCCCGGTTCTACGATTCTGAGAAAACGGGCTAGTGCACGTGGTATAGATTGCGAATACAGCGAAGCGCAGGTGGGACTGATTCATATAGTTTGCGAGCGCGCTGGTTGCGCTCGGAGGCTTGGAGCCATTTTGGTGTAGCATCACGTGTTGGTGTGCCTCATCTCGGCAATTACTGGGCATTGCAGAGCGGACTTTTTGTCGTCAGATCATTTGCAGATCAGCGGGCTCGTCGGGAGGTCCAAGGACTGCCGGATGAGCTGGAGTGGAGGTGGAAAGGCTCGAAATAAAGCTGGGCGGACACTGCCAAGGCCTTGGCATGCCGTGCCGTCAATTGGCCCCCGCTGCCCGGCCCGATGATGATGGAATATTAAGCGTCTTGCGGCGGAGTCCTGCCGGGCATAGGTACGACTAGCTTCGAACGAGCCTGGCTGAGAATTTCATAAGTTGGACGGGTGGTTGGAGTATCAGGAGATGCGAGTAGGGAGGTCGTCTGATTTGATGGCGAAAAGGATGCCTTGGCTATTGGGTGTGCATAATATCGAGGAAAAAGTTACAACACTGCAGTTGTGTTCATATTTTTCTTGGCCGCTCATCTTCCCACCGTCAAAGCTCGAGAGTTCGTTTCACGAAAACAAACGTGCGCGAATTGATCGGATGATGTACAACGGAAGCCAGCTAAAGCCAAGGATTACACAATTGCTGAATCGATAGCGTGCGCCTAGGGTTCAAGCCCGTGACCGTTGCTATGGTTGGGAACGAGGACGCGAATGACGCACACAAAAGATGGGATAATTAGGAATGGACCTAGCCGGTTATGGGTTAGAGCCCGCTTATAGTCCGTGAAAATGTGGACAATTCTGCTGCCTTGAATAGAACAATTAACATCTGAAACTAGTCTATTATCCCTACTACTACGAACTAGAATTTACACGCAATCTTAGGGCTTCTTAACACGCGGCTTGTATGTACTACAATTCCTTTCTGGTGAAAAGTTGCCTCAGGGGAGACTCCAACGCGACATACCCTGATACTTCAAACTGTATACCTCACTCCGTAAAAGACTATAGTACGCTGGCCGAAAAGGGCTACCGATATCAATCTACAGCAGTCGACGATGCCGATCCTGGAGCAGCGATCAGGACATGGACTTCGACTATATTGCTAAGCACACTACTCCGATCAAATGTCCCCCTTAGTTGCACTGGAGTGAGGCATACCCACAAGATTGAAATCTGAACAGATGCGGCAGAAGAGCAAGGCTTCGGCTTTCAAGGAAGAGCAATGGCCCACGGGAACATTGCCCGGCCTCTAGACGCGCGAAGAGAGAGGGGGAAGCAGCATACTTCTCGACGGGATTGGAAGAACAGCCGCCGTAACTGGCTTAGCGTATCTCGGATCACGGCTAAGGCGCTTCCGGGATTGTTAATCATTAGCATCGGCATTAGGTTGAGTGGCCAGAATTAACAGGTACATAGCTATGTAGTCTTAAGATCCCTATTTGGTTGTTTGAAATAGTCACCCAGGCCTATCATCCATTTCCTATAGTGACTATTTCTGTATCCTAGCGCATGAGGCCTATCGGCGCCTGTAGACCGATCCTTCGCACCATAAAAAGTTATACCACTCCCGCATTCCAACAATTCGGAACCCCGCCATTCAAACCAACCTCTACAGCCATCTCCCCGAAAATGGCAGACGAAAAACCGGAAATTACGCCCGCGACATTTGGCCCGGAACGTCCCTCAGCTCCCGCCCCTGCGGAACCCGCTGCTGAAGAAAATCCTCTGCCAAAACTATCCGCGGCCGATTTCCGCACTTACAATCACATGGCCGAGCATATGGACTATTACCACAACCACTTTCGCCAGACTTGGAATCTTTTGTACACAGCCTGCGAGAACCAGAAGCGGCCAAAGGGAATGTCTATTCGGCAATTTTTGTCCACGGGCGAGCAATTCTGCCATCAGCTGACTGTGCACCACACTATTGAGGAACAGCACATCTTTCCTATACTAGCCAAGAAGATGCCCGCTTTCAGGAAAGAGCTAGAGTTATTGACGCAGCACAAGCAAATCCACAATGGGCTGGATAAATTGGAAGAGTATCTGGAACAGTGTCGGAGTGGCGAGAAGGAACTGAGGCTGGGAGAGATGAAGGAGATTTTGGACGGGTTTGGGAAGGTGCTATGGCAGCATTTGGACGATGAGGTCAAGCAGCTGGGAGCGGAGAACATGAGGAAATATTGGACGCTTGACGAGATGAGGCGGCTGTTGATTTAGTGCAGATGCTTAGCGACCACGGCTTAGAAGCGATATATACCCTCAAATGCATCGTTGCAGATACGGCGAATTGGGTTTGCTTGGGAGACAATGTCAACCGTTACGTGCTCTACCAAACCTCTCGTGCCACTTTCGAGATGACGATCCTGCCTTGGGAGCGGAGGGCTTGGATTCATTTGCTGCGCCTGATCCATTCTTAAATCGTATTGTGGTAGGAGATGGGAGATCAAACGAGCCCTCGATGGCGTTCAGCTCGGCATAACCCCGCCAGGATTCTGGTAGATTATCCTTCCATGTATCAAGGAATTCTGCAGTGAGATAATCGGCACTTCCGCGCTTGGCTTCCAAAAGTGTCCTACCAACAAATTGGACGGTCTTTGTCCGATGGAGACAAGACCAGGGTCCTTTCCTATCTTGGCCATCACTGGCTAGCCGCTGCAATATCCCCAGCACGAGAGTTGCTGGGAAACCCTCATCGCGTACGTGATTGAGTATGTCTTCCGCCAGAAACTGTTGATCGAGCCTGACACCCTCGGCCGTCGCAGCCGCATTAATAGATTTCCATACTTGGGACAAGGTGTTGGCAGAAGGCCGCCAGCAGCTCCCAACAAATTCAAACGCAAGCAAATCTCCCCATCCACTTTCGCACTGCTCGTCAGAGAGGGGCACGTTGCTGAACGTGTCAGTCTTGGTCTTGCCATTGCCTGCTGTGTCTGCGTCGCCGTCCACAATGTCGTATACCAGTAGGGCCTCCTCCAAGTACGCAACAGCGGACGCGTCAGCTGGATGCAGTTCCAGCGTTGCAGTGCACGAAGCGATTGCACATGTGGTCGGGCAAGGCATCTCGTTGCCATGGGCTTCAAGCGCGGGCCGAGCAATCAGCACCGAGTTAGAAGTCTGGACCTGGCGCAGCTGGAACGTCTTGTCGGGGGTGCAGAGTACGGCATATGCGGGCTTCGTGTTGGGCGCGCCGTAGACAGTGGACGGGGCTTGTGATTTTATAGACAGTCTATTCACGTGAGAATGTGCTTCCATGGATAGATGGGAACGGGATGGGTACATACGGCGGGGGATTCGGCGTGTCTATCAGCTCGAGCAGCTCGGCGGGGAGCTCTAGGAGACGGAATTGCTGCATATTGTGCACCATTGAGAAGGGCACACCGCCCTCTGCTTGCTGTGTCGCCATGATGCGGACTGCAGGAGGTGGTTGATCAGAGAGCAGTGCAGTCGCAGTCGCAGCCGCAGGTGTAGCTGCAGTTGCAGTAGCAATTGCAGTGCGGTGATGTTTGTTTTGCGTCTGGCGGGGCAGGGCCTGCGGGCGATCGACAGGCCGGCGTCTCTTGACGCGACGAGACGCGCCTCGGGACTCTCCGCAGGCAAGGAAATCAACACCAGCATCAGCCCTGCCGGCCAAAAATACACCGTCGGGCAGGAGGCCCCAGCTTTCCACCGTCGCACCCTTCAATTCGACGTCCAGCGTCTGCGGTTGGCCGCAGGATTTGGGCCTGTTTCCGGCGTCTGGCAGCACCTCTTCTCTGCTCCCACGGTTGCTTGCCTTGTTTACCTGCACCGCCCTCGACGCTCGACGCGCGCCTTCCACCACATGCATGGCGCTACCATAACACTCGCTTCCTCCATCCCCCCTTGACCATATCATGACGGCTCTCAGCCTGCTTCAGCTTTGATCGGCTTCTCCTTAGTTTCGAATCCGTCTCTCGTTTACGCGCAATTGGCACCATGGTTGTCATCTGCCCCGAGCCCGCAGCTCTCTCTGCGGCCGACCTGTCTCTCTTCTACACCACCGACGAGCTGCTCTCCAATTCCCCCGTGCTCATCTTCTACGGACCGACCGCGACTTCTACCCAGGCGACCCATTCCCGCATCCAGGCGCACATCTTCACCCCGGCCGGCCTCCAGAACTTTGCCCGTCTGATCATCTCTCCGACGGCAACATTCTACAGCGCAGTAACCTGCCTTCCCCGCGAGGAGCAGGGCGACGACATATGCCGCGCGCTAGCCTTCAGTCTGTATAAGTACTACTCCGAACTTCCCGCTGAGATCAAGAATGTCTGGGGGAAGCAGTACAGTACCATGGCGCGACTGCCACATGCGCCCCACCTCTTCTCCGACTCGCATGCAGCCATGATTGCCGCACGAATGACTAGGGTAGAGAACGTATCCGATATTATCATCGACGTGAGGCATGCTTTGGGGGAACAGACTCTGTCATGGCTGGATCTGGATGTCGTTCTTCCCCAGGGTAGCATCCAGAAGTTGGATAGCTCTCGAGAATCGGCCCAGTTTGACGAGCCCGAAGATGATGTTATTCAGCAACGGTATGGCGCCTATGCGTCTTTGGTAAAGCTGTTTGGAGAGGCGGCTTTTCTTCCAACCTCGAAGCTGCGGCGCGCTCCATCAAAGCCGACGGCATTAAACAGATCGCAGTCATTCTCAAGGAAGCAGAAGGAGAATTTAAGACGGGAGATGTGCGAGCTTCTAGACACGGAAGAGAACTATGTCAGCAAAATATCTGAATTGGTCCGCAGTGTCGCGGTCGACTTCCGCGAGAAAGCGAAACGCAAGTCATTCGCCAGCAACAGTCCGAGTGCACAGGCCCTCCAAGCCTTGTTTCCTCCAAGTTTAGACAAGATTCTGGAGGTTAATTCAAAGTTCTTGGATGCAACACGCATAGTCTTAGAAGAAACAGAGAACGATGCCATTCAGGACATTGAGGATGCTACAGATGAAATATTCGTAGCGCCTTTGCGTGGACAGAAAGACCCTCCCGATGTGACTGGGGCGTTGGCGCTTGCGAAAGTTCTCTTAGAATGGTTTCCACAGTTCGGCGACTGCTATACTGACTATATCGGCGCCCATGCGGATTTCTCTCAGTTGCTGAAGCTTTTCACAAAAGATACAGGGTCAAGCTTTTCCCAAAGGGTGTACGAAACTGGAGAGCAACGGCTCATGTCTATGCTCATTGAACCAGTTCAGCGTCTTCCACGCTACAACCTGTACATCGACAACATTGTCAAGCAACTTCCAGTCAGGCACCCGGCAATCAAGACGTTCCTTAAAGCTAGGGATATCATCACTGAAATCTGTTCTAGAGAGGGTCCGTCTGCGCAGCAGGTTAAGGTATTCGATCGCCTTCGCAAAATGGTCTTTTCTTGGCCTCCCTCTTTCAACCCACGCGGACGCCTGATCGCTGCTGTTGATTTTGTTGAGCTTTTTCCACCTTACCATGGCGAGCTTCACGGACCAGGAACAACAGCAGGCATTTTTCTAATCTTCTCCGATTTTCTGGTCATGCTACATAAGCCGAACAACTGCACAATGACTGCTCGAAGTATTATGGCAGATCTAGATAATCCCAAATCAGTCGAGTCGCTTCCAGATTCAACTGAACTGCTTTTCCATCAGCAACTGCAGCTAGGCGATATCTTCCTGAGTGAACATTCCGAAGGAAGTATTCTTCACATGCTCTCCCCTGTGCCAACGTCAAGTCAGCCAGGCCGGCCACGCAGTCGAGATCGACACAATACCGGTATACGTATGTTCTTCCTTCAGGGAGCATACGAAGGAAAAGCCCCCAAATTTATCGAAGAAGTTACAAAGGCAACGGTAGAAGGCCGTTTTCCAGAATGCGAGCGAGAGAGTTACAAATGGGAAGTCCGCAGTGTATCCGGTGAACTTAGCCTCTTTAGTGCCATCTCCGAAGATACGGCAGGGCAGATTGTTGAAGGCCGGAGAGACCCAGCTAAAGTCCAGATTATCGTAGATCCTGTAAAGTTCTCCAGGCCTCCCTCTCAAGGCCAACAAGGCGTGGAGCTCATGATAGCGATATCCCTCTGTGAAGATGGCCTTTACCTCATGGAGACCACAGGATTGAATGGTTACTCAAGCAGGGACAAACTAACAAGTGCCGAATTTATTCCCGTCTTAACAAAGAGGGTGGGTAACTTTTTTCAACTGCGTAACAGCATTAAGAATGCTTCATTGTCCGACGCCTACATCTTCAGAAATCAGCAAATCCTGAAAGCTCTCAAAGTTCAGATTGAAGGAAGCGGGGAGGAACAAGACAGCAAGGATCGACCGCACTCTCCTGTTAAAATGCTGTCCAATCTTTTCGGCAGTACCGTCGGGAAAGAAGGCGGATCCCGTAAGCTCCAACGGAACCCCCCTTCTTTCGGGGATATTGCTCGGATGGCCCCTCCGCTCCAGCCTGCTCCATCTCGCACACACAGCCGGGAGGGGGAATTGTCGCGACCAGGGTCTTCGAACAAGACCATCGGCTTCAATGCTAATACAGCAACTACTGACTCACTTACAAAACTAGAAGAGACTCTAGCTACGCTTATCATAGCTTTGCATGCTCGCAAAGGCAATATCGTTGGAAGATCTGTCCGAGCCAGAGTTGTTGCAGATGAGCTTGCCGTTAATGAAGTGTACAACTCTCTCTTGGAAAATCCCTCAAACTTGGACATGGCTGCTCAATCCTCTATTGACGTCTTGTTTGCAGCGCTTGAAAAGTTCCTCAAGATTGCCTGGCGCGAAAAGATGGGACCTGTCGTCTCACAAGCAACACTAGTCTCTTTGCAATTGAAGTCGGATAGCATGTATCCTGGTGAATTCGAGGACTTCTTCCGAACGACGTTTAATGATATGGCCCCCCAGAACCAACGTTCTCTACGAGAGATCATCAAACTGCTGGCGGAATTGCTTGATGGTACCGGAAACGATGGCGATCGTGGCGTTCTTACTGCTGCCTTCGCGGAGATGCTGGTCCCTGAAGGAAATCCCAACGATTTCATTTCTCTGGTTGACCGCTTCATTCAAGATATTGATGCTCTCTTCCCGGCACAACCTAGTGGTGTTAGCACACCAAATTACGGGTCCATCGATTCAAAGGGTCGTTCCACTGCTGCAGGCTCTGTGACTTCGAATACCTCTTTGAGAAAGCGCTTTGGTTTCGGCACCTTGACACGAGAAAATAGCAAATCTGAAAGCGAGTCCAAGGTCGGTTCACTATGGCGTTCTTTGAGTAAGAGCAGCCATGCAGCAGATAGTCAACCTTCCAGCGTCTCTAAAGCCGGACCTGCTTCACTTGGCCGCTCCAATTCGACTGACGCCAATATACGCATCTCTCCCAAGCGTCCATCCTCTCGCGATCGCCCTACTGTGTTGGGAGCGTTCCCATTTGAGGCCCACCAAAGTCCCCACGCGAGAAACTTTCTGGGTGCATCAGCGTTAGGAACTATTGGAGAGGTACCGTCCACTACTGGACCTCCCCGCAAGAAGCGCCGCTCTTCGTTGAGTGATCTGTTGGCATTGCAAACTGCTAACAACACACCTACTTGGTCCCCACAGACTCCTCGTCGACCTGATTCATCGCACCGTAATGTCCGACAGACCAGCGCGTCACCTCGGACACCGTCGCGCAATACGCCATCTCCAGTGAAGCAATCGTCAATCCCCACTCCCTCACGGTTAGGTTCGCCTGTGCGAATGGGCTCGCCAGTCCGCAAGGAGAATGAGCCTACTGCAATCGATCGTACTGGCGGTGCTCGACCAAAATCAACCTCTACAAATCAGGATGAGGTTACCATCAAGTCGTACAGTCCTAAAAAGAAGCGCAATGAATCAGTATCTGGCATTCCCACACTTAAGCCAACAGCTTCTGGTCTCTCTGAACGACCCACCTCTGGTAATACAGTGAAAATAGCTCCTTCAACTCCTCGCTCACCGACAAAATTTGGGACATCCACAAGTCCACAGAAGAAGCTCAGAATGCAGAGCCCGCAGAAGCTAAGAGAGCGACTGCAAAATCAACAGAAGGATATCGAAACAGCCTCCAAGGACTTGCAATCTGAACTCAGTGCTATTGGGCACGAATTATCGACCAAAACGCCACGATTGGCTTCTCAAACCTCAGCTCCTTTCTCTATGTCGTCTGCAGCAAATAACAAAAATTTGGAAACCCGGATTGCATCTCTCGAAAAGCACCTGAAATCGACTCTCGAAGCTCTTGCCTCCCGCACTGCCCAAGTCAGCCAAGATGTGAGCTCCAGCTTGCAAGTCAGCGAGGCTCGCGCGAAGCATCTTGATACGCTCTATCGAGACATGAATGCAGAGAACGAAGCACTATATGCAAGGTTCAATGAGGAGTTAGAGAAAGTTGAGCGGTCAGTGAGAAAAGGTAAAGGGAATGAGGAGGTTGATCGTAGGATAAAGGCCAGCGAAGAGGAGTGTGCGAGGTTGAGAAAAGAGAATGCTCGACTGAAGAGAGAAGTTGCAGGACTAAAAGCGCAACTAAGGGAGTGAGTAGGGCTACCAAAGGCCTCGCTCAGGAGTACTTCACAGTGTGATGGTTAGTGTTGACAGGGCACAGGGTCCTAGAGCGAGTGTCTACTAGTCCCACTGCACTTTCTTTACTTTTTCAGAGCATCTTAGACAGTATTTCTAAGACGTTATCGACGGCTACCCAAGGGATTCTCACGATTACTATAAGCATCATGTTTCTCTGGGCAAGGGGCGTAGTGGTGGATATCTTGATTGTAGTGGGTATGGTGGTCTTCTGTCCAGTGTTCTGTCTTCTCAGCGGTCTACTATGCATTGTTGAACGCTTCAAGGCACGTTCAGGGACCGCCACCTGATAATGCGATAGATTGAAGTCTGTATTAGTGAATACAATATACATATGCTAGGAACACGTCGAGCTTTTGCAAAACTCATGACAAGAGATTTCAGTACCGTGATTCAATTATGTCCAATACCAAAGTCATCATAACATAAGAGTGTGGAATAGGAATGAAGGTGCTTTATCAGCTAGGGAAAAGGCCAATTAATCCGAACATGCTTTAAGTCCCTTTTCTTGAATACGTTCAGATTCGGAGCATCTCGAAGAATATGTACGAGTAAAGCGATGAAGCCGACGTTCTAACCTCTTATGCGTCCTCGTTCGGCCCAGTCCCCCCATCCCACTTCTCACCTTCCCGCTCTTCTTCCTCGCCTTTCCCATACCCACATCGTTCTCCCATCTTCTTCCCCCCCATAACATTATATTCCCGTCTAGCCTCCCGCACACTATCCATATACCGCCCAAATTCAACGACATTCAGGAGCCCTACACGCTCCGGGATCCGCTGGATCCCGGATAACGGTATTAAATCCTTGGGGTTAGTGTCCGGGTGAAACGTCCAGTAATCGTTGATCCAGCGTCCGCGGTACCGGCTATACTGCGGCTGCATGTAGCATTTCAGGCAAGGATACCTGGAGCGCGGTAAGTCGCGCGGGAAGAAGATGGGGCAGTAGTTTGTCTGTGGGCCGCGGTGGATGGTGTCCCGTACGGAGCCTGTTCGATGTAGTCGCTGCGGAGGAGAAGAAGGGGAAGGAGGTGAGCGGAATTGATGATGATGCAATGTTGGCAAGGATTTGGAGTGTTGGTGCGATGATGATGATGATGATGATGATGATGATGATGATGATGATGATGATGATGATTGGGGGGAGGAGGCGAGCGGGTTTGGATAGGAGGTTGCGAGGGCATGGGGGCAAGGGGTTACACAGATGGGTTTCGTGTGGCTGCAAGCGTAGATTTGGAGGAGGATAGTGCACATCGCGGTTTCGTGTTTCGACTCTGTGATATTTGTCGCTGATATTTTGGGCTTTTTGTCAGATTTTGGATTTGGATCTGCAGGTTTGGAGAGTGAAGTGTCTGGTTAGTGGGTGCGAAAGGGGGAACATATGATGGACTATTCAACATGAAGAGAGGTAGTAGTGGCATTATAGGGTGATGAGGTTGATAGCGCCGTATTATCAGTGACGGGCCACGGGATTGACGTATGCCTACGTGTCAATGTGATTATTTGTTTGCCAACAAAGTGTACACACGGACAAATTCCAAAGTGATTCTGCTTCGGCATCTCACGAAGTATAGCAAGCGAGCCATTTCACAATGTGTATAGGAGAATATCTGGGAGGATTCGAAGTTCCACGACTTCCACTCGATTACAATGAATGGGTAACCCCAAGTCCTCTGACATGCTTCCTGCAGCTCACACCTTTATATGATACCCCGCACAGACTATTTTTGAACAGGTAGGAAGTATGGTAGCCGCGCAGTACAGTAGTAAACTAGCAGAATAAAGATTACGATAACCATTGATAACATCCTACTCTATAGTATCACTGCCTATTCCATGCCAAATGGAATTGTGAACTCCTGGTGGAATTGAGAATTTCCACATCATGGACAGAACCTTTTCAACTCATCGTATACCTTTACAAATCTCAAATCTTCCAATCTAGGCGTTCTTAAGTGTTAGACTTTCCCTTGAGAAGTCAGATGTATTCCTGCCTCAATTGACAGGCATTCTTGATACCAAACTGACCGAAATATTCTCCATGAGAACATTCTTCATGTCAAATGCATTGCTGTATCCAAGTATCTGAGGATAGTTTCTTTTTTCTTGAGTTTGCGAGTGCCCAGAACAATGCATTCCAAAATGTATGACCGAAAAGGGGTTGGACAGATTAGTCAGCCACCACAGGGACTATGGCAAGCGTCGGCGTGGATTAATCCTAGGACCGATATGGTCTTGGCACATATGAATTTCTGGATCGCGTTCGGAGGCAGCAGAACAAGGACAAAAACAGCTCCAAAAAGACGCCATGGCAGGAATATTCGAGCAACCACGAAACGCCGGGACCTTGTGTAAGCTTCATCAACTTGTTTGAAGTACAAAGAACCTAACATGTACTGTAGTCCTAGGTGGGCAGAAGATCAGTGGCCAGGACATCCGCGACCAAAATGTGCACGCAACGCAAGCGATCGCTAATGTCGTAAAATCCTCCTTCGGCCCTTCCGGACTCGACAAGATGATGGTAGATGACATTGGCGATGTTACAGTGACCAACGATGGCGCTACCATCCTCAGCTTGCTCGACGTCCAGCACCCTGCCGGCAAGATCCTCGTTGAATTGGCGCAACAGCAGGACAGAGAGGTTGGCGATGGAACTACATCTGTTGTTATAATTGCTGCAGAGCTGCTGCGACGAGCGAACGAGCTTATGAAGAACAAGATCCACCCTACGACTATCATAACAGGCTACAGACTGGCGTTACGAGAGGCGGTAAAATACATGAATGAGAACATCAGCATAAAGGTGGATAGCCTGGAAGCGGAGAGTTTGGTCAACATTGCAAAGACATCTATGTCGAGTAAGCTGATCGGCTCTGACTCGGATTTCTTTGCCAGCATGGTAGTGGAAGCTATGAAATCCGTGAAGTCGACCAACAACAAGAACGAAGTCAAATACCCGGTTAAGGCTGTGAATATCCTTAAGGCACACGGGAAAGGCGCGACTGAGTCGATATTAGTCAAGGGTTATGCACTAAACTGCACAGTCGCGTCCCAGGCCATGAAGACGCGCATTACAGACGCCAAGATCGCCTGCTTAGATATCAACCTTCAGAAGGAGCGGATGAAGTTGGGTGTACACATCACTGTCGATGATCCGGCGCAGCTAGAGAAGATTAGGGAGCGAGAAGCAGGAATAGTTATTGAGCGGGTGGAGATGATTCTCAAAGCCGGTGCCAATGTTATCCTCACGACCAAGGGTATCGATGATCTGTGCTTGAAACATTTTGTTGAGAAAGGCGCTATGGCGGTACGGAGATGCAAAAAGGAGGATTTGCGAAGGATAGCAAAAGCTACCGGCGCTACACTGGTTAGCACGCTCTCAGATCTGAACGGAGATGAAAAGTTTGATCCATTACTCCTTGGATCAGCAGAGGAGGTGGTACAAGAAAGGATTTCAGATGATGAGTGCATCTTGGTCAAGGGTACCAAAGCGTTTTCCTCAGCATCGATCATTCTCCGGGGTCCGAATGATTACGCCTTAGACGAGATGGAGCGATCAGTTCATGACTCCCTATCTGCCGTGAAACGAACGCTTGAGAGCGGACGCATTGTTCCCGGGGGAGGCGCCGTGGAAACTGCCCTGCACATCTATCTTGAGGAATGGGCAACCTCAGTGGTGAGTTCAGCCCCCATTGTCTATTGTTTTGATCGCGTGTCCTTCTTTCGAACCCCTTCCTTACTGTGCCGTATTATTGCATCTTCCTTTCTTTTTTTATTATAGTATTGGATATTTGTTATCTTTAGCCGCTCAAGACACGTTTCCATGCAATATCATACTAATCTATCTTAGGGATCCCGCGAGCAACTCGCCATAGCCGCCTTCGCCAACTCACTTCTCGCCATTCCCAAAACACTGGCTATAAACGCCGCAAAAGATGCAACCGAACTCGTTGCACAGCTCCGCTCACGTCATGCTCTCTCTCAACGCACTCCCTCGGATCCCAGCACTCCCGAAGCCGCCAAATCGATTGCCAAGTCGAAGAATTACAAGAACTATGGTTTAGATTTGATGAATGGTAAGGTGCATGACTCCATTAAGGCCGGTATTCTAGAGCCGAGTATGAGTAAGGTCAAACAATTGAAGAGTGCAGTTGAGGCGTGCGTTGCGATTATGAGGATCGATACGCTAATCCAATTAGATCCAGAGGAAAGGGGTGGTGGTGAGGACGATGGACACGGCCATTAGCAGAATACCAATAGGCAGATGAAAAGCGTCATGAATAGAGTCCAATAGCACATGTATTGTACACTAATTACTGCATATGACCCTCGCTGAGACGATTTAACAACACTGGGTAGGATGTTAAGAGGGAGCGTTGTGATCATTAGTCTTGTATATGATTTCCAAGGTAGTGTTACACGGACTAGCCAACCGGTACACTACTGCCCTCGCTATCTCATGCTTTGCTAGTATTCTTCCCCTAGTGACGCCAAGTGCCGCATATTGCCAACGGCTGGTACAATTATCATCGACTTAATGCCCTCACACTATCTTACACACCATGACGTGACGCCGTTTCTTACGGCCTATATATCTGAGCATCTAGCCCGTACTTCGCTTTTTATACCACGTTTTTCGGTTCAACCGCCCCGTTCTCTTCTGTCTGGTTTCTCTCGTAGCTTTCGGGGCCTTTAGCACCATCCGGCACGTAGAATCGAAGGTCCACGCGCATTATCGCGTAAAGATATACGACCAAGATCTCAACGACGAAGTTGAAGATATACAAGCAGGCTTTGGAAAAATACCCTGGCATCGGACGACTCCTTGGCACGGGTTTCTTCCAAGCAGTTCCACACCTGAAGGCAGCTCCTAGACAGATGAGCGTGGTCCCTGTGAGAAGAATGATGACTTTGGTCCGGAATCGGCCTGTTCCGAATTTCTCGGGGACTTTCGAATGGGGAACAGCTAGCGCGATGAGCACCATTGGGATGGGCAGAAAGGAAATGATCGTCAGGAATGTGGACGCGTAGAGCTGCAGATCTCTATCAATAGTCCGCGTCCTCGGCCTCAGTGTATAGAAGCTTTGGACTGTTGCTGCGATGACAATGGCGAGCGTGAATACGATCAGGACGTATATTGTTCGGAGAAAAACGGTGACGAGGCGATGCCAGCCGAGGGCCGGGTGCAGAGCGCGCAGGATGCGGTGCGCGAAGATTAGGTTGACGATGAAGAGGATTAGGACGCCGGCTGCAACGAAAATTTGGGCGGCGATGCCCAGCTTGATGTTGCTTGGGAGACTGGTTGCCGCTATTCGCAGAACGCAGGTTGCGATGCGGGCCATGCAGAAAACTGCCCCAAAAAATAAATCAATAGGAACTTAAGGAAGATAAAACCCAAAAGAAAGCATATAGGAGAAGAACAGAGGCGACATACCGAAGATGGCAAGACTGAAGAGGAATTTATGGTCTCGCTTTCGGTTGATTTGGAAGATTATCATGTGGACTACGGCGCCGATTATGAAGAGCGCCAGGAACACGGATAGGATGGGGAGGTCGACGGACTTCTTGGGTATACCTCCTATTCCCCATACTTGCGGTGGCCACGGTGGTCCTTGGGGTATCTGATGTGGTGGTTAGGGCGGAGGTTTGGTGGGGAGATTTAGTCTACTGCGGTTGCGAACCATGGATTGAGGTGCATGGCCTGGCGCTGCCATGGCTGTAAATGGACGAACTTGAGGACAGTGGGTATAGTATAGTCCTTCTTTGCGAATAGTGTTCTACATACAAAGACCTGGATAAATGAGGAGCGAGATCCGTGAAGCTGTATCCTGCTTTGTGGCCGCCCGCCGACAGCGAGGCATCCTTCTAAATAACGTCCCACCACACAGGCTTTTGTCCATAGCCAGCCAGGGGCCACTCGCCTCTCTTCGACGCAGCGCCCGCCGTCTTTGCCCCCTTCGTATAATCAGGCTGCAAAATGCCACGAGAATCATCGACCCATGCTCGGGGCTGATAAACGCCGACAAAGGCCGAGTAGCCGACGAATAGCGTCTCAGTAGGCGTCGGTGGGTCGGCACGTCGTCCAAGGCAAGAACAAGGTCAGGAGACCCGCTCGCGCGAGACCGAGAGCCCGGATTGATATTTTGAGGATCGAGGGAAGGGGGAGGAGTTCTCGGCGGCGTTCGGGGTCGTTAGCCGGGGGGACAAGAGGCACGTCATTGCGCACGATGCGGGGTAAGATCGGGTACGCATAGCAAAGCCTATTGCTACCTAGGTGGGGAATGCTGCAACCTCCTATGGTCCCTGCTCTTGGATTCGTCGAATAGCTAGATACAAGATGGCTAAAACTTGATCCCTAACCCGCGTATGTGATCATTAAACAGAATGCTTGTTTGGGTAAATGGTTTTCTGAGTACCATTAGGCTCTGCCTGCTGCGTGCACGTTTATAAATTTAGACCCAGTGACTGCGGGAATGCATGTGTTTTCAATCCAGGACATTGTAATGCACCCGGAACCCATTAGCATTAAAGGTCCTGCCAAGGTGATGAGTACCGTTTCCGGAACAGTCTCTGGAAGATATAGGAAGGGTGGGATGTGGCACTGTTTCTTGACTGTTGCCGTCTAAAACTTCGCTTGACAAGAGCTCCGATCCTGACATGCTATCGTGTATTCCCATCTCGTCGTCGTCGTCCCCATAGCTCGACTCACAGCTATTCCCACTGTCGCTATCTGGATCACTCTCGGTGTTATTCCTGGAAGGTGCAGTGACGCTTGTTAACTGGTAGAAGATTTCGCGGTCTAGCTCGGTGGGACTATAGGAGGGGGCCATTCTCTGAGTCAAAACGCCTTGCTCGTGATCTGTAGAACCCGAGTCTGGGCCAAGGACGTATGGCGGAATATTGCCACGAAATACCGGTCCAGCTGAAATGCCATCTTCTTGCGTAGATGGTGGTGAAGGTTGTGAGTCTGAAGCCGGATGCAGGGCGGTGTAATCAAACGGAGCTGGTAGCTCACCAGCGGCGAGAGCCAACCCGCAATTCCTCCGGAGCATGGTTTGTGACTTTTGCTTTTGAGGTTTATGTAGTCTTTGGTTCAGTCTTTGGGGAATACACAATTCCGTGCCAACAAATCCGTCAGAAGTTGAATGCATGTCAGATCGCTTCAAACGTTGGGGATTGCGTCCCGCGTATACCCGTGACTTCACACCAGGTTTCGATTTCCATGGCGATTTCGTTGCCCATGCGGGCCGGAGAGTATTTTGCGAAGGGGGAGCCTGAATAAATCTCAATTGAGAATTAAGAACTGGAACTTGGGCGGGAGGATTCAGCTGGCTATCCTCAATGGGATCAGTCTCGGTGATTAGCGATCTCTGGATGACATGCTCTTCCTGTTATTAGTATGATTAGTGTTGCGTAAGACAATGGAGTTTGATAAGAACTCATACGGTCCGGTCAGGCAGGCCATCTACTGTCGTGGTTCGTTTAAGCGCGAGCTCATTGACAGGTAGCCGCCGTCTCCGGGTGCTCGGACTGTTATGAGCTGGAATGTCTACTCCTCGAGGCTTCACTTTATAAACGATGTCGTTTCCGCTCCGCTCAGACGTCTGAACCTGCTGGTGCGAGGCGAATTCATGGCGAAAATCTTTCCTATTTTTGTCATCGATATGAAGCACGAGATCAACTTGACTACTAGTGAGCTTTGATATTTGGGCAACCCATGTATCACCTGAGGATCCTGGACTTGCACAACCAGAAGCTGGTTGTAGTAATTCGCTGCAATTACAGTCTGATGGTGGTCTCCTTGGGCTGGCTCCTTCTAAATTTGCATGCTTACAGCTGGCTTCTACTGGAGCACCAGTGGAGGGCACAATATATCGGCCTAGATCGCATGATCCTGATGATATTTGATCCTCGCCCGCATGGATTTGCGCAACATATTGCGCATGTCTTTGGAATCGTGAAGGAGGTCGAAGTGTATTTTCCTTCACAACTCGAAGGAAAGTAGACAATCGCAGACGGTTACCACAAAAATTTTGGTCATGCGCCATACGCAGCATAGATCAACGGCGGACGCAAATCAATAATACGTAGATGGAGGGGGACGGTTGGGATTGAGCATCAGGTGGATGTTCGAAAGGGACTGCGCGTCATCGTAGCTGCGCATCCCATTACATAATACTCCGATCGCGAAATATTTCACGAGTTTAGCACTCCTACCCCAACATGCTTCGGGCCGTGATTTTACACTATTCTCTACCTAATTCAATGGCTTCAGTTGTACATATCTATGCGAATTGCCTACCCTGAACATGTCGTCCCAGCCAACTACGCCCCGGTGGCCTGTCGACCATCCGGAGATTCCACACATCGCGGACAACGAGGACTTTGGAGAGGTTGTCAGGAAGCTGTCCTTGTGAGTCCTATGGCCAATTGCTTGCACTGTACCTCTACTGATCGCTAAAAAGCTATTTTACCGACGCTATTACCTTTCCCCACTCGTTTGAGGATCTACGGACCCTTCCGTGCGGACGAATCTTGCATCCTCTGATATCCTACGTATCTGATAGTGTGCATCACCCTAGTCTAGTGTCAGCGCTATTGTATGATTCGGCCTCCCTTTGATTTCTTGTGGACTTGAATATCAAGCGTCCAGCCCTGCATCATCGAGTTCGAGCTGACGACAGATAGGGCGTTGAAAGCACACTTCTCTGCCCTAGAAGAAGCTAGCGATGAACCGGGAGTAAACCAAGCGAGAGGGTATGCGTGTGAATTCGTAGCATGGCAATTCCTCACAAATCTCACCGAGAGAGAGGCTATCGACTTCCTTCTTTGCGAACTTCCTCCTGTTATCAACAACTCAAGCGATCTTCAAGCTATCGAGCAGGGAAATGGCTGGCAACAGGATGGCAACACTGACGGGGCCTCGTCAAACGAACAGATGCCCCTTTTAAGTTCATCAGAGTATGGTCAAGCATCGTCGTATTTCGGCACGGACACTATTCTCGCGAGCACACTTGCCACTTCACCACGGTCAGATGATTTTACTTCTCAGTTTGAGAATTTGAGTGCTTTGGAAATTGCATCCGTGTCTGGTGCAAAGAAATTCCTTAGCCAGAGACCCGTGCAAAAGATCATCAATGGCGTCTGGAGGGCAAGTCAAACGACCTGTTTCTCAAGGTATTATTGTTGACTAGTTATAGGGCGACATTGTGTTTTGGGAGACTCTCAGCGTCAATTCGGTGAAATGTCCGAAGTTGTATAATCGTCGACGTGCCGATCCATTCTGCCGACTTCGAGTCCCTAGATATTTGAAGATCTTTGAGACCGTGTTCTTTGCAACCTTCCTCGCACTGTATTACGCAGTACTTGTGCAGCGAAGCTTCACCCACGTAACGCCTGTAGAGATTCTCCTTTTTATTTGGATCGCCGGGTTCGCTTATGACGAGTACGGAGAATGGAATGATGCCGGCCAAACGAGCTTCTACGCGTCAGACTTCTGGTGGATGTGGGATATCGTAGGGATATACTCACCTGTAGTAGTTCTTCCAATAGCTGACTTACCGTAGTCTATCGTATTGGTTAGCCTGATTTTTTTCGTACTCCGTGAGTCTCTAGCACCTGAGAAGAACTGTATTCGCCTGATCAGCTCTAGGAGTCGTCGGCTTGACCGTGTCATCCACAGACATTATTGACCTATCGTACGATGTGTTGGGCCTCCAAGCACTGTTTCTTGTCCCAAGAATATTTGCTCTCCTAAGTCTGAACCCATATTTTGGGACATTGGTGAGTAAACAGCGAGCACGCCATGTACTGTTTGCCTTAGCATCCTCTCGGTCCCCTATTCTTGTCACCAATTGCATCACTCCTTAATATGACTGCCTTGACGCACCTTGTTCGGTCTTGTTGCGCCTACGGGCGGCGCGGGTGCAAGCTCGGCTCGCCCGTTGATTGCGGCACGGCACAAAGGCTGCCTCTTCACATTCTCTTGCACAAATCTAGACTAACTGTATTGGCTGACCGCGTCATCATAGATACCTTGCTTGAAGGAAATGGTTAGTAGAAAGTGAATTGCGGTGTCTTTGACCGACTCATATTCTATAGACTAAAGATTTCGTTAAGTTTCTATCGTTAGTGGTTATTCTCTACTTTGGTCTGTAACGACTCTGCCATTGCATGACTAGACGTCCGGCTAATATCTGCGGCAGGCTTTTTAACAACATTTACTCTGTTGGCTCGAGACCAATTTTCGCCACGGGAGATGGTAGGTGTTATTCCCGCTCGAGTGGGTGTTGGCTGATGTCTGAGCTACAGTCATGGATTCTTGTGAAGGTCTTTTTCGGGTGAGTGAGGCTATGCCAGGCATATGAGTTGATTCCAAGATACTAATGCATCTTTCCATCATAGTTCATCTTACCTCGGATTCGTAAGTCCCGCTGAGCAACTCCGCTATTTCAAGCTAAAACGTGGTGACTGACGGAAACATGCCCAAAGGATGTCGCGAAGGAAATGTAATTAGGCTCTAATCAAGAGGCCCAAACCCTACTAACACAGCATCCAGATCCCCATACTTTGGTCCGCCGGTGATGGTCTGTACGGAAAGCCCACATGCATTTGCAATCCGCTGATCGAAACGGCAGTTGGTCTTCGTGGCTTTGACCAATATCCTTCTCATTACGTCTCTTATTTCTCTGCTTTCCAATTCCTTGACAAAAGTACGTCTTTTCCTGCACGTTCTAGTGAACATACTGGGCTTGGCAAATTGATTGGATGTCGACGTCCGATTTTTGAGAGGCCTGTGAAGCGAGGAACCACTCGCATTCGACACCGCCCCAGTCTAGCACGGCCCTCAGCCTCGCGTCATCACCTTATCGGGCTTGCCTCAAGGCCGCCATTTCCCCATGCACTACACGTCGATCCGCTCACTTCTCCGCTATGTCTTTACCAGCTTGCGCGTGTCCGCAATGCTCCGGGCGACTTGTCCGCTCCCCCCGCTTAATGAGGTTGCGGTGAGAGCCGGATGTGATCTGTTCTTATCTGTCGTCCTGTTTAGCCATGTGCTAATTCACATCTCGATAGGTGCTTGACCATGCGCGTGAGGAATACCTCTTCGTGTAAGTCTCCATAGGCTTTTTTCACCGCTCAGCCACTGACCGGATATCGTTGCAGCTATTCAGTATACGTTCTTGAAGCCTCAACGTCAAATCGCTTGACGTACTATCTTCCGCCGCTGGTGAGTTCACCTTTACATCTATCTATTTTCGGCCCCGTGAAACGGCAAGTAAGCGCCGGGACCTCAGACGTCCTCAGCCCGCATAGCCTCGAAACTTCATGACTTAGGAGCCAACCACGTACGATACAATGGCTTCCCTGGCTTAATACCGAGTCGATCTTGGCATTTTAGACGCAGTTTACTCTTGTTTTCCTACGCCTCGATATCCCCGGAGGCGTTTTTTGGTGCGCCTCATCCTCTACACGCTTAGAACAAATATCAAATCGCGCCAGTGCATTTCAAACGCGTACAGTCGTTAGGGGTTGGCAAGGCTGATGTGTGTTTTAGAACCTTATTCCCCTCATCCTCCGTCCTCTCAGGCTTGTCCTGCCGTCGGAGAGACTGAGAAGCGCTCGGATTATAATCCTTAAAGCGACTCACATTCCGTTCGTAGGTGCAATCTGGGCTTACGAGCAACTTGCAAGACGAGATCGCAGTTCTGGGATGGTGTCCATTAGCGGACCTGAAACGCCAAACGCGCTGAAAAGAAGTCTACGCCATACAGGCCATGCCCCACGCCCGTTGACTGCCGGTTTCCAAGCTCCAGGAGAGGCAAATGGCAATACACCTAGCAAGTCGAACTTCACCAACCGCCCTCAGACGAAAGGGAGTTCATCCGAATCTGACCCTGAACTGAAAGCCCTAGTGCTTCAGCTTACTTCCCAAGTGGAGCGGCTCACTGCAATGGTTTCGCAGCTCCAGGATTGAGGTGAAGTGCGCGTGGCCGCTTGATGGCCGGCGCTTGTGCGGTCCATGAGTGAAGGCCGTGGTGAAATGAAGCTTGCCTGACCGCATCCAGCCGAACAAGAGCCAGGACGATCATGGTGTTAATTTGCCCGTGGCTTCTGCGCGCTTGCGCTAGGGATGGTTGGCGTCTCACCGGCTCATCAATTCAAGAGGACCCATTCTTAATAGCAAATGAACGATGATTGCATGGTCGATGGCTCTTAATTGACGCATTCTGGCCACACCCATGCCCAAACCGCGGGCATCAGAAAGCATCACGCCCCATTATGCAGGGGTGGCAATTGCGGCCTCAATTGCTCGCACCTGCGCCTATGTCTGCGATGCGGGCGTTTGATTCGTGCTCGGGCCGCTGGCGTTCCCGAGGGCTTGGGCACACTTGCAAGCTCACAAAACGACAGGGGGGTAGAGTGGCGGTCGACCTGCCAAGCGTGCACCCTGGGCAGTCGCTGTATTGTTCCGTACTAATACTATTTTGCAGTCTTCAGCCCTCCGAGAGACATGGCCCCCCGTTCCAACAGGCGCTTGCCGCCGCCGCGGCTCGAGCTCGAGCCCACCAAGATCGCGGTCGTTCCTTGTCGACACTTGCTCTCCGTGTCTGCCTTGTCGCTCCTCAAATACCGACTTTGGGGACGCACTGCTGGAGTACACCGCCGCAGCACTGCAAACCATTTGTTTTGGCATCTCTCCATTAGAGGCTGGTCTCGCCCTACACGATATATTCCGCTATTCGTCCTCCAATCCTTCTCTCCGCTGCCATCAGCCTACCTTTTCTTAAGTTCCTCACTCTGCCCCATCTGTCTTGACACTCTACCCTCCATCCATCCTTTGTATCTGCCTCTCCTCGCCTCTCGCTTCCACCATGTCGACACGAGACCAACCTACTCCACCATTCAATTCGCCGTATCAACAAGCCATGAAGTCGTCAACATTACTTCAACAGCCAGCATATCCTTCGCCAGCCAGGAGCGACTCTGAGCTATCGAAATATCCAACTGATGGCCTTGGACTTTACAGTTATTCTCAGCCTTACCCCACCTCCGGACCACCAAGTACTATTCTCTATCCACCGTCACCACAGCCAACCGAAGCCTGGGCACACCTCACAACTGGAACTTCCCCGCTCATGCCCGAAGGTTCGGTAGAATCTTGGAGCACACCGTATGACCAGCCAATATCTCGCTCTCCTTTGCCTTGGGGTAATCAGCAAGCATCGCACCGTTCCTCTCTATCGTCGACAAGGGATATGTCCATCTTCTCACGCGAAGGATCCGAGCACGGTTTCCCGCAAATTAAGCTCGAGGGCGGTTCGGAATGGGCTACGGACGAAGAATCGTCTCCTGCTGGTTTACAACAGGCTCCATTGACTGTTTCTCCCGATCGGCTCACCACCGGAATCTTTCCTTATGATCACGGAGCGTATGCCTCACCGCAGCTGAGCAGGTTCGAAGCACAAGGCGACGACGGCTACAGCAACAGGCCATATCGATCTATGTCTCCTCAGGCACGGCCGAGAAGCCCTCACTTACTTGATGCTTCGTCTGGGGTCACGGCGCGGACACGACTTCGAAGGAATCCCACAACTGTAGAAAACGCCAATTTCTCTTGTACCATTTGCGGGAAACTTTTCCAGAGAAGCTACAACCACAAGA
The DNA here is from genome assembly GCA_010094045.1 of Lojkania enalia. Lineage (NCBI taxonomy): Eukaryota > Fungi > Ascomycota > Dothideomycetes > Pleosporales > Lojkania > Lojkania enalia. The sequence goes on from ML986627.1 coordinate 287,140, forward strand.
CGCATATGGAGACTCACAATCCTGCACGCAAAAGGGAACATGTCTGCCCACACAAAGAGTGTGAAAAGATGTTTGTGCGGAAAACAGACTTGGATCGTCACCAGAATAGCGTCCGTATCCGCCCTTTTTATTTGAACGAGCAACGACTAATCGTGTTCAAGGTACACCGCAAACTGAAGATTTTCCGGTGCAGCAAATGTGACGCTCATTTTGCACGCAAGGATACACTTCGCAGGTGAGTCTTGAGGAATATAGTGTCCTCTTTGATTACTAATGTGAAAGTAGACATGAGGAAGATGGTTGCCCAAGGCGAAATGAGCTGCAAAACCCGGATGTTCTTTCGCGGCGCGTATCTATGCGAGCAGCGCCAGGCATGAGGATGCCATACTATCAATCTCCCCGGCCTGAAATGTATGACAACGGACGGTCGCCGCCGTTGTTCAGGGATGACAGCTTTCCTGGAAGTCCCAGTGACTTCTAAACGTGTGTATGTCTAGTAATTGGGTGGATTTTTGGTTTCCCAGCAACGGTGACACTGCTCAAGTCTGACATGCAGACATGTATTTACACAGGGCCTAACCATGGCGTTTTGGAATTTTCCCACGAAGTAAGACAGGAGATTGACGAGCATTTCAGGAGTTCTAGCGTGCCCCGGACAGGCCGGGCGTAATAAACAGGCTCATTGGGAAATGGTAGAGGCCGGGCCGGGTGTATGACCCAATCTTTGCACGAATGCTACTATACTTATTTGTCCCATCCCACTTCCGGCCCAGGCTTGACCTGGTAAAGACGATCGTCTGACAGTGCAGACGAACGGCTTGTGAACAACGGCAGCCAGCCAGGTTGCGCACGGGAAGACCGTCGCTAGCCCCGCCAGATGCCTGGCCGGCCAGGACTCAGGCGGCGTAACGTCGACTTGTGCAACCCACCACAGCGGGGATCCATACGGTAAGCTAGGCGGTCGCGACCCGCGTGCCAGGCAGGCATTGACCATTCCGTGGCAAGTTCGCTCAGACTTGGTGTGAAGAGTGCATGCAGCCTGCAGCTGTTAGCCGCTGGGTGTCTGGAGCGCGGCCGCCACTGGCCCGCGAGGCGCTCCAACATTGCGGCACGGCAGTCTCGCCACCGGATATCACTCAGAAATAATTAGACGCAGAGGCGTGCTTCGCTGGCGAGATTGTGAGTTTCTTTTTAGTCGGCGGCCGGCGGAGGACGGAGGCGAGGCGGGGGTCAGCGTCTGAGGGAGGAGGCATGTTTCAATGTCTTGCAGGGTGCAGACCGGCCGCTCCATCAGACGCTTGCGGACTCAGACGTGCAGCATCCGGCACCCAGCCATTAGGCGCCCGCTGGGGAGACGATTGCGAAAGAGGACGGCACTGCAGGCAGGGTGGAGAGCAGCGCAGGCTCGAGGAGGACTAGCGCGCACGGGTCGCTTGTTGAGGTCCGCCTGCACCGATCTCAGGGCGGCGGACGGCTCACGGATACAGCGCCTTGCTCACCCGGCACATCGCGTTGCATTCACCCCAGCTCCATCATCAACCACGTCCAGGACCGCCCGATTCGGCTGCCTCTCCTTGCTCTCCCGATGCACCTCTCTCCCCTCGGTTGCCATGGGTACCGCGGGTATATATCAGTTGTTGCTAGCTGCTCCTCCAACGCTGCCTGACCCAGCTAGCTGGTTCCTTTACGCCCCGTTGTCCTATTCTAGCCCCCAGTCGTCTATCCCGCGCCCTCATAGGCCTGCTGGGCAAGTGCTTTGCTGAAATGGCCGCCAATGATCGGGATGCTGATACAGATGCAACAGCCCAGCCTGAACCTGGTCTTAGGACCGTGCTTTCACATGACCGTCGGAAGCTGCGTGCTTCCAAGGTTCCATTCAGCTCTCGCGAATAGTTCTTCTGCAGCGGCCCCGCCTGTGCTGGTCCAAGACTGCCCCCAGAGCTCTCCATATATCGGACCACCAAGCGACGAAGACGGCCGCTCGAAAATCCGACCATCAGTGGCCAACACAGTGCAACCGAGACATGCTATATGCTGCAATCTAGTCTCTTGCTAGCTGGCCAGATCATTCACTGCCGTCTGATCGTGTGTTGTGATAGAAGATGCACTGCGGCGCAGGTACGCTGTCCATATTCAGGCCTCGCTCGCCGTTTTTCCCTTTATCGGCCTCTCTTTTCAGGTACCTGCAAGACATTCTGCATAAGCTGCAGCACCACGCTGTACAATTTAGTCAGCTATTTCTAAAACAGTTTCTTGCAATTTCCATGCTGGCCCTTGTTCACTTGATGATCACATTGTTGTAAGGGCACATACGTACTGGTGCTTGGCTGGTCCATGTCGGGTTCCGCGACGTCATTCGACCATCCTTTAATAAACCAACAACGGCGTTTATCATGGTGCACATGACGGCCATCTTCGATAGGCGGATCCCATAGGGAATAATTATAGCATATGAAGCCTTCAACTTTTCCCATGGTAAATAGTACGGCGAGTTACCGGAGACATATGTGCGCCACTCATGCGAAATAGTGCGTATCAGTCAATCACACCTGCGATCATCTATCTGACTCTCAACGGGCACCAACGGCGTCACGAAAAGGCTTGAGGACCAGTCTCCCGAAGTTTGGGTCCGTCAGGCTGTGGACACGCTTGAGGCCACGTGTTGTAGGAAGGTACCAATCACTGGGGAGAGGTTCTATTCAACGTACCACACTCGTCTCAGTCTGTGAGAAGAAAGTCCGTTACTACTGAATGCCCGCTCGACGCGCGTTGCAAAATTCACAGTCTTCTAGAAGAAATCTTGCCATTGACCCGACGGCACATGCGATTAAGCGTCTGACAGCACGTGCTGAGGTGTTAGCACTGGTGGAAACCTCACGGCACGTGAGTTGGAGAACTCGGCTGGTCTCCGAACTTGATGTTTCTTAAGACAGATGACGACGACTGCTGCCATAGTTTCTCTGTACTCTACCCTTACGCTCTTTCTATGACTTGACCGCCCGACCTTCTATTTCTGATCGTCTCTACGGTGGCATTGCTCGATCCATTTCCGAACATTCTCTTGGTCGCCTTACGCCCGGTAGGAGGACCATGTCCGCTTCATCGTTCCCGGGACGACTCGGCTGCTCTCATGGCAACACGACAGAAAATCCGCCCGGTAACGTAAATCTCGTAGAACAGTGTGACGATACGACCCAATCTACCGCTGCCTGGCGCGAGAAGCGCGTGGGCGCCTGTTACTAACGCGCAAGCCCACAAAATTCCCGCCTAGTCAGCGTCAAGAGCCGATTTAAGCGCGTTGCGTCTAACTAGACGCGTGAGCGTCTATGCATCCGAGAACCGCGCGGGGAAGAAGATCCCCAGGCGAGATAAGCGCAGATCAGGGTTAGCCCCGGCATCATTTGCGTCTAGCTGCGGGTGTAACAAGCTTTCTTTTAACGTCAGCCCGCCCTGCCGGCCGCTGTGAACTTCGGCTCCGTCCACCGATCCGTAAACCACCCTTTTGCTCGTGCTTGGAGCGATCCCTAGCGATCACGTTCCTGGTGCCTACGAATTCTTTTGGTGTTGAGGCCACGATAGTCTTGTGAGCATCCTCGCACGATTGACCCGAATTCGAACCTTCTCTTACGACGCGCACGGACGGAAGATCGTGGCTGAGGCGAAGAAAGCCTCGGGCCCTCGCACGTTGTTCCAAGGAACCCGGCCGATAGAACTGCAGCAGATGTTCCTCTTCAGCCCTAGAGGAGCAGGCTGGAGTCATTACTCACCGCAGCGTAAGGCTGGGGGCTGAGAGAACCTGCTGAGCAATTACTAAGCCGGACCTAAAGACCTCTGCTCCTACCAACATTGTTGGCATTTACGCCCGGCGCTTTGACACCATCCACAGAAGAAGGCTGTTGATGTCGCACAACGGGCCATGGCTGACGCAGCGCTCGTCTAGTCTCTCAGCTATCATGCGGGTGAAGCATTTTGATTGAAGGCTGAGCGCCACTCCAGACTGTTCGATGTAAAAGCCAACTGCCTGATCTAGTCTCGCACCAGCGCCATCGATGCAGACCCAGAGATTAGGGATGAGTGCTGCATTTGGGTTGAACATACCTTTTTATGCTTCCGTTAATGGGCAGGAGCCGATAACCCATTCGCTGAAGATTCATGTTCCTTCCTTGCATATGCAAGTTACGCTCTGACCCCTTTCTTCAGAAAAGCCGCGAACAATACAGTTCTATTCGGTCCTGATTTACTCTTTGGGTACTAATCAAACCTCTCTGCACTTCTCTTAGGGAGTTGCTGACTACTATGCGGATGATGTCGTCTTCCGACTCCTAATATGTTTTTACATTTATTTTCAGATTTCATGGCAATGCGTCCCCACGCAAGCCTGTATGGTTCCACGCGACATTTGAGTCTTAGGTTGCACACCCCGCTCCCATATCATAAGCCAATGCGACTGCGGCTGCGGACTTGCAGCAAGTTGCTTTCAAAGCTTCCGTCTACTGTCTTCTATTTTCCCATATCATAAGCCTCACGAGATACTAACGTCATTTCGCAGTTATAGATGATGAGGTTGGGGCTCGAAAGGCCACACCGCTTAATGGCTTTGGAAATCACAAAGACTCATCTGCAGAGTCACCCTCGCCCATGTCTTTTTAAGAATAGTTTGCGCCCGTTTGGTACATGGTTTTTAAGAGCATTCAGGTTGTGAGAATGATGCTGTACTTGCTTTCATGGCTCACGATCAAGCGGGGTGAATGAATGCCGATTACGGCCGAAAAGACCAAACCGGAAGCGATCAACGCTAGTATTGGACATAGACTAGTACAGAGCACAACAAGCTTTGCACAAATAGTCCGTGTTGCCCGTGCCAAGGATGTTAGATTCTTTTAATTCAAACCTCGGGTTCAGAACAATTGGAGCAAACAGACCTATCAATTTCTCGCTATCTTCTCGAAATTCATGGAGACACTCCTAATAGAAAAAACTTAGCTAAGACGTTATGGAATTTGCTATTTTTCCCTTTGGTCATCCTTTGAGATCAACTCATTCAAAACTAAAAATGTCGGGGCGATTGATTATGGTCTCAGGACGCGTGAGGGCCTTGTCTATGCTTACAGCCCAGAAGATTCAAGCAAAACGTCGGCTTCCGGGCGTTCCTCCCCGCAGTGTGGCTATGAGAGTTACTACAAAACTTACATATGTTTCGTTCATTTCCAAAAACTGTCTAGAAATTCATGATTCTCGCGAAGCGATAACGTTACGCGACGTGACTTAGACTCCCCTTATAGTTGATTAGCCTCTCTTTCTCACATACTTTCCCGCCTCATTGAAAACCTCAGTTTTCCTGAACCCCAGTTGCTCTGCTTCATTCCTTGCGTGTGAGAGCTGAACCGCCACATACGCGGCACATCTTTCTTTGACACTCCATCTCTGCAATGCATTAAGGAGACCGAAAAGGCGTACAAGCTCCTAACAGGATTTTTTTCCATTACCATGGATTGCGCATGGCGCAGCATAGCCGATATGCGGCCTTATTCCGTGGGTCGTATCCTCCCAGTCTCTCGCGCGATAGATCCTCGCACAAAAAAGGGGGGCCTGATGCTCATCAACTAAGGCTATCATCGCAAGCCACATTTCCCTCTCTGCTTCTTTTCGCAGCGATGCGTTCATCATATTCTATATGATCTCTTTGCAGGGGGGGCGCCGTATCGGCGAAAACCAAGCGCCAAAACAGTCCGGGCAGTCGACATAACTAGACGATGAATGCCCATGTCCACATTCACAAACCATTCTGCCCGGTGGAGATCGATAAACTTTTGTGGCACAGAATCTTAATCTTAATGCCCGTCTCTTCGGGACAAGATAATGACGCCGGCATAGCATGACGTGACGGCCCGCCTGTGCTGCAAAAAAATGTCAACGCCCATGCGTATCGTCACGGCGTAGGCGCCACAAGCGCGGTGGACGGGGGAACCTTAGCTCCGCCCAAGGTTGTGCCGGACGGGCGTTACCCCTCCCGGCGAATTAAGGTTTGCCGGTTGAGGACTTCTTGCGAGCTGGGGAATTTCTGCAGTTTAGAGGCACGGGTGGTATGGGCGTCGTTCGTGGGGGAGGAAAAATGTGGTCGTGAGGAGGGCCCGCGGGGAGAGGGAAATAGCCGCGCAAGCGACCGACGACGCGGGCGGAAGGGTCGAGCATGTCCAGTCTATTCAACCTACTGTCTCATCGACTCACCAATCATCCTCAATACTCTCTTGAAGAAATCTGCTAGTCTACTTCGGGGAAATGTCGTTTCTCCATTTGTGAAAAGTGCAAAGACTAGGCTGTGAGCCCCTCAGTCGGAAGGATATGCAGCCCCTGTGTTCACTCTTGTGCCTCCTAGCATGAAAATTCAACTTCCATTCTTTCTCCATATACTCCGCCACCGCTCCGATCATGGTCTCATGGTCCGTAACATTTACCCTGAGTTTCAGCTAGCGTTCCCCCCCAATCTAAGCCAGAGGTCCAAATCCGGGCTACGGGCAGGTAGAAACCATGTTCTCAATCACATTTCCACAGTGCAATGGAAATCCGTAATTGAGAATGGAGCGTGGATAGAAGTGCTTGATGAGGCGTCGTACTAGGACAGATCGGTTTGCTTATTCACGATGCATGATGCAAGCCAAGGACACTATGCATATAACTTTCACGTTTTTGAAAAATATCCGTTCATTATGTATGGCTAGCTAAGGATGCGATTTGGCCCTTGGAATTCTTTGGGACCCTATCCCCTAAGCCGAGGTGAGCCTCGGCAGCCCATTTAGTGCTTCAATGCTATAGTCGCTTTTGTTCCGATGCGATGTATCGTAGATCCTCCGGCCGTTTGTCATGTCAGAACTATAAGTACACCGTGTACATCGTGAAATCGTAAAATAGGCCACACATGATTCAAGCAAACATGATGATCATTTCGTCGTTCAGAGCAGTCGCACCTCCTACAGTATCAACTTCCTTCCTCCAGCGTGCGAACCGCCACGCCTAGATGAAGTCTCCGCTACCAAAACCTCCGAAAGGATTCGGCGGCCGTCCGCCGGGCCCGAAGCCCCCCCCACCAGGGAACCTCCCACCACCACGCGGATCCTGAGGTGCACCACCGGGCCCGATGGGGTCGAAACGCGCTCCTGGCGGGGCCATCGGATCGTATGCTCCTCCATCCCCACCCCGACCGCCAAAGAGCGGGTCGTCAAATGTAGGATGCATGCCACCGCCCATACCGCCTGGTCGTGGTAGACCTCCACCTAGATGTGGGCGAATGGGATCGTGTGGGCCGAGGCCGGGTGGGTATAGGTCATCGTGGCCGATGCCGGCTGGAAATCGGTCATCACGAAGGCCGGGATGCGGTCGATTGATTTCATACTCGTCTTCGAAGCCGGGGATAGGTTCTGGGAGCGGCCGATTTGGGCCCCGTGGAGGAATGGCGAGGGGATCATTGTACGGGTAGGGGCGTGCTGGTTCGGGTTCGTGATCTGGCGGGCGGCGGGGTTCGCGATCGGCAGGCTGCCGCGGAGGGTTCTGCACGCGCTCGCCTTGCTGCTGGGTATCTTCGTAGCCTTCCTTCTGGAGACTTGGGGCAAGCTTCTGGATGATGTTGAGCTTAAGCAGTGTGCCCAAATCGCCCAGTCGACCTTCTGAGATGAAAACATCATGTAGCTTTCGCGCAATCTCCTCGGGTGATGTAGACTTGGAGAGAGTGATTGGAAGTGAGGACTCGGAGACGAAGTCTTTAACTGTGACATCGAAGCTTGTGGTCTTGTCATCCCCGAGTGCGATGCCGAAAACCACGGCTTTTCCACCTAACCGATTTACCTTTACTAAGTATTCCATGGCAGACTGTGAGTGTGCATAACGAAATGCATAGGACGGGGATGCATTCCATTCGGTCGGCAAATGTTGTGAGGCGGCTGCGTCTTCTTGGGTATCTACTTCCATCAGCAAAAAGCAACGGAAATAAGTCGTCAGTCTTACTTATCTGGTGGTCTTCGCCGAGCCCTATAATCCTGAACCCTACCGCGGTCATGCCCGCATGGACTACGAGTGCTACGGCTTCATACGCGTTCTTGAGCTGCGGTTCCGCGCCTTTGGGAAGGCTAGCCGCCATGAAGGTTGCGAGGGAAGGCGCGCTGAGCGGACTGACCACGACGTTTGGCGCTGGCATTGTACGTGGTGTGTATATTCGCTTCAGATACAACAGAGAAAGGCGGATGAGGTATGAAGTGGGTGATTATGGGTTGAAAGAAACATAGTTGGGTCTTCATTGCGGTCCTCCGCGTTTAAGGCAGCACCTGTTGACGCCATGGGTCAGGAGAGCTTTCCGCATTCATTGGTCACTTTTGGGTGGCGCAAGCTGTGGCAGTGACGCTGCGGGTACATCACGTGTGGGGCTATTCACGTAACAATATCCTCGCGGCTAAAATACGCGACTTGCGCGGAAGAGTGGATGATGCGCAGTCAATAGCAGTTTTATAGGCACTTGGAAGATATATCTTATTCTCTCGCGCGCATTGCGAATAGAACAGTGGCCGAGAAATAGCCTCGAGATTAATTAAATTGTGCTGCACTCTCAAAGCATTCAGGCTCAGCAAGGCCTGGTTGAACCAATTCCATGTATTTTCAAAGTACATCCGAATGAGGTTAAGTTCCTATCGAGGCCAGTCTAGTCAAGGTAAATTTCCGCTTCCATAGGTAGTAGTAGACTTCAGCTTTGTAATGTAGGCCAAAGGATATACCATACGCGGGAAGCATTCGCCAGGAGTATCTAGGCTTCGTAGATACCCCGTGACCGACGCAGATATGCTCACCCTATGTTCCCTGCCAACAGTCCACAACTACCGTTTTCCAACCTACCTCGTATCTCTGACCAGTCGTCAGTTCTGCGATCGAAGAGGCTAGGATCTCCGACTATGACGCCCGAAACCGAGCAATGAAATATGGTCGGCAATGGCGGTTTTGCGTTCACAGGACCACATCACAATACCTCACGGAGTCTCGGGTCCTATTGATGTGACTCTTGTTTGGCGCCCCTGTCCTGGCCTATGCATGCGGCGGGGACATGTAAAGTACTACGACAAACTGATGGCTCGCACGTACCTACAGACAGGGTACTCGAATTCAGGAAGATCAACCCGGCCTCATGCAGCCAAGGAATTATGGTCGGAAGGCGGAATTGGTCCCCGTACGGAGAAGGCGACAGGCAATTGTTTGGCTCTTGTATGAATTTTGGAACTTAGCGGACTTTACCCCCGCCTCAAGCAATGTCGCACAAACACCATGCAAAATATAGAACCCCAAATGTCCCAAAACGGCAAATGGTACTCCACCCGAGAAAATGTTCAACAAACGCCATTCTTGCAATGCAGTCATATCAAAATATGTCATGTAAGCCGGGGCTAGTGGATATAAAAACATTAAGAAATTAAATGTCGGCCAAACATTAGTCGTTGAAGTCTTGGGATGCGCTGGACGGAAGCTCATTGGGCTCCAGTAGGCTAGGCGAGGTCAGCAACTGTTCTTATCCGGAGGTATACGTAAATAAGCTTACGAGAATTGTTTGTACAACGTTCCCTCTCCCCCCCGTTCCAGATCAACATTAAAAACGTAGTAGTTTCCTTCGCTAGTGACAACCATTACCTGGGGGCCATTGTTGTTCAACGCGACAACAGTCCGCACAGGACTTGTCGACGCGCTGTTCGGCGACCTCGGAATCTTGACCCATGCGAAATCTCTTGCAGGCTCCCATATTTCAGCAACCGCGCTTGGGAGGTAGCCCCCAACCGTTGCAGCGAAGGACTTTCCGACATTCTGTGACGTCCGTCGGATCATGCTGGCAAATGTTGGGTTTATGGGTTTCCGTTCCGGAGGAGGAATATCCCCTATGCTGTCTTCATACTCAGGTGCCTCGAGTTCTTCGCTTCCGTGACTGTTGCTTCTCTCTCGAGATGATGACGTAGGCCTGACTGAGCCTGAGATACTGTTACTCCGACTTCCACTAGCGTTTGGGACTCCGAGCCGAAAGATGTGAACTGTTTCTGTGGCTGAAGACACGCAAAGCAATGTGGAGGTTAAGTTGAATGACATGCTATAGATCCTCGCGGGGATTGACCCTCGTCGGAACTGATAAAGCTTCTGGGCATCAGGTATGGAGAAGACTCGTACTATGGTCCCTTTTTCAGACGCCGTTGCCAAGAGTGTGCCGTCGCTATTCAGTGCGATGCAAGACAGTGGCGAATTGTGCGCCTCTATCACATTGACTGCTTCTAACTTTGTTGCATCGTATATCAAGACGTCGCCGCTAGTCGGAGCAACGTGGTCGGCCTTCGGTGGAGCATGAGATGGCGGTTGAAAGGTAGTAGGGGCCGCTTTTGTGGGCAAAGGGTACACAAGGTAGTTGTTCTCTGAAGAGGCAGAGAGTGCGCATATTGCTGAAGTATGTCAGTCCAACCATATTTGAAGCTGATGGATGGCGTACCATTGGGGTTAGGCGAGGTCTTCTCATTCTTGAGCATTTGCATGTTGCTAATATCATAGATATACAACTCAGACTCTAAGACAACGACTAAACGCTTTCTATTCAATCGCATGGCCAGAATAGCCGTGCGGAAGGTCATCTCGCAAATGGTAGACTGCCTCTAACACTAAATATCAGAAAGACACAACCTAGACGACTTATCAAGCGGTATACCTTGGTGTTCTGTATGCGTAGGACCCGAGGCGATAGAGTAAGGGCAACCAAGGAGGAAGAGAAGAGCATCTCCAAGCTTGAGACATCGCCTTCTCGGGATTCGGATTGTTTGTTGAAGGGATCGGTGGTGTAAATGCGGTAGCCTTTTGTGGTACCTAGATACTTGATCAATGTGGACACCCTTTGACGAGCAGAGCTCCCGTACCGACGCCAAGGTGGCTATAGTCCTGATTGAATGTAACAAAATTCATAGCCGTCATGGTTGTAGCACAAGCGCAAGCAATCGTCCTGGGGATTGATCAGATCAGAGTTAGGTATGGTCGTTTGCGTCTCGCTCAGGCGTCGGCAGGGTAAGGCGGAACAGTAGTAGAGCCTGAGAAAGTATGCGACGCGCAAGACATGTACGTGGGTGCAATAGTGACAGAATGCGAGTGCTGACCTCGACGTCGTCGTCGTGGACGTTTGGAGCTTGCGTGTGGCCTTGCACGCCCCGCGCCCGTATCAAAGCCGCCGGCTTACCAGCCACACTGTGGCGCAGGCCTCGAAAACTCCTCCTGCCACTTCCAGATCTAAGTCAGGTGCCGGGCGAATAAGCACCCACCAGTCATGTCTCACTCAAACCTGATGTCCTTCAAAATGGCTTCCGAGAAGAATACCAGAAAGCCTAACGAAAAAGTGCGATCGCTGCAGGAAAGGACAGACGACTCGATCATGGAAGTAGGTTAACCTAATGACCTGAGACAAAAGTCCCGCAAACTTCTGACGACAACAACTGAATTCTTCTTAGACAAATGACAGCAGCATCGTTTCCAAGCGAAGCGTGTCAAAGTTGTATTTTCCATATGAACCAGACTTTTATCAGCCTTTCGTTCCTAAATATGCCAGGAGAAATCCCCTGATCAATCGAGGGTATTGGCTCCGGATGCATTCTATTGAGCAAGTTGTTCGACACTTTCTAGAAGAGCATTCCAATAATCCAAAAGTAGTCATAAATCTTGGCTGTGGATAGTGAGTACGAGGCTGACCCAAAATGTCCCATCGAGTTCCGTAGAGCTAATTGCCCTGCAGTGATCCGCTGCCATTTCAGTTTTGGCACAGATATCCCTCAATCTGCCAAAATACGACATTCGTGGACGTAGATTACCCCCAATTGATGCGGCGAAAGATAGACAAAATGCTGGCAGACACTGTTCTACGCGATGCTCTCCTCAATACGAACATGCGCCCTGCAAGGCTTCCCGTCTACCTTCGTAGCAGCAAATACATGGCGCTAGGCTGTGATCTTCGAGACCTCGTAACACTTGAACAGTCACTAAAGGCTGAGCTGGACCTTCTTTCTTCATCCCTGCTGTTCATAGGTGAGGTGTCGCTGACCTACATGCCCGTGGCTGACTCGGACGCCCTTATAAAGTGGGCATGTACCCTTGAGAATGGTACGTAAATTGGCATTCTTACTTTTTTAGTGCCTGATTGGTGATCAGCTCGATTTTGTTTGTTGGAGCAATATCTGCCGCATGGACTAGGCCATCCCTTCGCGCAGACCATGTTGAATCACTTCAAGAAGCTTTCTACTCCTATCCATGCTGTTCATAAGTATCCGACACTATTGCAGCAGCAAACACGGTTTCTGCATGCAGGCTGGCGCACCGTAGATGTTGCTCGGAATCTCTGGGATCTCTGGTCGGATGCAATGTTCACCTCGCCGCAGCTGCGCCGTGGCCTTGACTTGATTGAGCCGTTTGACGAATGGGAGGAATTCGCGCTGTTCGGATGCCATTATTTTCTGCTGGTTGCGAGCAATGTCGAATCACACAATTTCCACCCTAAGGATTCGAGTTTGTCGGCTAATGGGAATGCGGAGAGCGACGATGCAGTTCACAACACTCGCGTTGTGTTGGCTTCTCAAAGCCTCGCTGCACATGCAGCATTATCTCCTCGTCGCTTTGGTGCTGCATTTATGCTTCAGAATGACTCTGTTGGTTTTCATGGGGGGCAGGGACCTCAACGCCGCTTGGAGACCATCGATGTCCTCAACCGGTCCGGTCTGAAGGCTGAGGTGGATGAGACTCTTTCTGTGCCACCCGCACGCGTGTGTCATACTATCACGAACCTCAGTAACACAGGCGCACTTCTAGTCGGTGGCCGGGCATCGCCTTTACAAGCACTAGCTGATTGCTGGCGTCTCCAAGGCGGAATCTGGCGTCGGGTTGAAGACCTAAACCCAGCCCGTTTCAGACACTCCTCTGTGAGTGTCAACATCCCGCTCCATGGATCCGAGGTGGTTGGTGTTCTTGTATTCGGCGGAAAGACAGGAAATGCTGACGTTCTCTCCGAATATTCGTTGTGGATACCCAATCAAGGATGGCAGAGTGTCCCTGTTCTGGGTCCTCGTCCGCCTGCGCGCTTCGGTGCCGCAATGTCGTTGATAGGATCTTCACAGGACCGGGGGCTTATTCTAGGCGGAATGGACTCTGACGGGACGGTACTTGCAGACATGTGGGAGTGGCAGATTGCCACTGCGCCTGAACTGCACTTACGATTCGTGGATCGGACTAGCGATGTACAGTGTGGGCATCAAAGCCGTGCGCATGCACGGCTAGGTGCATCTCTGTTGCCTCACGGGGACTCTCTACTTCTCATTGGAGGAGTATCGCAGGGTGAAGTAGCTGGCCTGTCTAACGATTTCATGCTAATTTCGAGTGGTACGACGATTCACATCGATGTCCCCGAAGTCCATGTGACCACGTCAGTCTGGCCACTACTCGTTGGCTTTTGTGCCGTTGTTGTTTCTCGACACGAGATAGTTATCGCAGGGGGAGGCGCAGTTTGCTTCTCCATGGGGAGTTTCTGGAACAAAGGCGTCATCTCCATCACCAAGCCATGCACGGCCGCAGATTTACGGCCATGGTTTGTCTCCATGCTTGAAAGGATTGATTCGGCTCGCGAAAAACGGGCAGGACATATGCAGGTGCAAAAGCAAAAGCCAACACCTAGTGCCCGAAGCCAGACCCACCCTCCTGTAAAAAATAATGCGGGACCAAAACTCTCTACAGTCCAAAGGATCAAGCTGCAATCCCCAGAAGAGTTCTCGCGGCTGCTCGCTGTTTCTCAGCCAACCATTCTAGAAGGGCTGGACATTGGCCCATGCACTGATCTGTGGACTCTAGATTACTTGAAGAAGCAAATCGGTCCGGACAGGGAGGTTGTTGTACACAGTTGTGAAACCGACAGGATGACATTTAGGGACAAGAATTTCCAGTATGTCAAGAAGCGTGCAGGCGACTTCCTTGATGGAATTGAGAGAGGGGATAGGTTCTATCTCCGAGCAGTGTCAGCAAAACAACCCAATAAGCTCCCCACAAAGCTAGAGGATGACTTTCCCACCATCGCCGCAGACTTCCATCTGCCAGATGAACTTGCTGAGGTACGCAACCACTATCATAGTTCGCCTCTCCGTATCTCTGGCCCAGTGTCATTGTGGCTGCATTACGATGTCCTTGCAAATGTCCTCTGCCAAGTCAGGGGAACCAAAACACTCCGACTCTACCCTCCTGGAGACGTTAAATACCTCGATTTCCCACCGGGTGGCTCAAGTTCGAACGTTGAAGTCCTCTCCTTAACCGACCCCAAACTCCGTCACACTCATCCCCACATCGCAACACTGAAGCCTGGAGACGTTCTCTTCCTTCCCCCAATGTGGGCACACGCGGCCACGCCTGAGGAAGGGGTGAGCGTTGCCGTCAACGTCTTCTTCCGCAACCTAAGGGCCGGTTATGCTGCGGGAAGGGATATTTATGGAAATAGGGACCTACAAGCTTATGAGAATGGAAGGAGGGATGTCGAACGCGTTGCCAAAGCGTTCAGAGACCTTCCTGGTGATGTCGCAAAGTTCTACCTCGATAGATTAGCTGCTGAGTTGCAGGAGAAAGCTGATCAGATAGGATCATGACGAGTTTATACTCAATATAAATGCCTCTAACGTCTTCACCTACCCGCGGATCGCAAGCGCACCCTCGTGAACGTTTATAAACACAAGCGTATTTTTCAAACGCTAAACAATTACAAGCCGCTCTCCCGCTATTGCGACCTAGCGCAGTTTGGCACCGACTGCGTTCGTTTCCATATATATTCATACAAAGTCATCCGCAGAACATGAGCGCCGGCAGAAGGTGCGCGACTATGTCAAACCCGCCCTTCCTCATACCTCTTTTAGCTATCACTAAGAGAAGTATCCCTATGGAGGCGAGTTACCAGTAGAGACGAGAGTGCTCGGCTCCTTGAAGGCAGAAACTGTTGTCAATCGAATACATACAAAGCGTTCTAGACTTTGTATCGCGAGGGGTACTTGAATCATATTCGTGTAATGTAGATGACCCATAAAGGCTCGCAATCACAATAGCGGCATATAGACCGATGAACCCTCCATCCGCTTTCTCAACTCTTAATCCATTCTTCGCTAGTCCATTTCAACATCCAAGTACGTTCTATGTCAAGCGATAGCACCTCCTCGCCCCGATGCCTCTTACGCCAACACTTTGATGCTCATGTAACATTTTAAACGGCATAGTCAGCTGAGCAACCACGCCGTCTCCTCTCGAAGCCCACATTGGCGCTACACCCTCCCCGACGAGAGGCTCTCTTCTTATGAGAACCACCCTATGCTAGCTTTTCTAGGTTACACATCTCTGAGAAATGCTTTCGACGGATTCTACGAGCATAAGCACCCCACCCCCGGAGAACATGCACAAAACAGTAACGCCCCAGCCGTTGTCCAGCCCGAGCGGCTCTCCGCATAGTGCAGAACCTCACTCGACGTAATCTCTACGACGTGATAACATCGTGTTGAGTTGTGCAGAGTTTAA